>JAYWIR010000054.1:600000-981351 GCA_036172245.1 Raillietiella orientalis | reverse complement strand
TGGAGTCGCGCCTACCTGGTCGCCTTCCTCCATGGGTTCGGGCTGCTCAGGTTTCGCGACTGCAGGGAGGACTTCACCGCCCTGCTCTCCCTCCTCCATGGGGGTGGCCGACTCGACGGCTTCCGGGCGTGGGTATTCCCACTACGGGATTCCCACGCTGCCGCTTCCTTCTGGTTTCTCCTCCTCGCTGGTGGAGGGGAGGCGCCTCCTGGGTTTCTGGGACTTGCGTCCCGACTTCCTGGGGGGTGCCTCCGAGGAGGAGGATCCGCTACCGGCCCCCAGGTCGCACTCACCTGCGGGTGCCTTCTTCGTCGGAGCCGACCTGCGTACGCCCTTGCGCGACGGGGTTTCGCGCTCGGCGAGCGTTGCTGCGAGCTCCTCCGCCGCTTTCTCGAAGGCCGCGTCTTCGCCAGCGGCGACCGTTGCCGCGGGCTGCTCCGCGACCTTATCGAGCGCGGCGTCATCGTTGACGCCGAACGTTGCCGCGGGCTCCTCCGCGACTTTATCGAGCGCGGCGTCCTGGCTGTCGGCGCGCGAGTCTCGCGTCTCACCCTCTACACGTAGATTGGGCTCGTCCACGCGAGTATTCATCGCGTCCGCATCAGCTGTTCCGCGAACATTGCCGCGGGCGGACTCGGCAGGAACGGCTAAGCGTTCCAGTGCCACCGAGCATTCGCGGAGTTTTTTTTTTGAAAGCGGAGCGGCTTTTTTCTTGTTGCCGGCAGTTTTCTTTTCCGAATTTTCTTCTATCATCACTTTCTTTTTTTTCTCTCTTCTGGCCTGAACCAGCTGTCAACCCTCCTCCATTCCCGCGTCCACGGGAGCTATTTCCTCCGACGTCTGTACGGGAGGAAGGGAGGCTGGCAGTTGGGAACGGCCATTTTCGTGAGCTGGTCTTTCTACCAGCTTTCCACGTTTTCCCTGCGCCTTTTTGGCGGCAGGGGGCACCGGGGTGGGGCGCTTGGGGCACACGCGCCGAACGTGACACTTTTCGCCGCATAGGTGGCACACAATGTTCGGGCACCTTTTTCGTAGATGTCCTACTGCATTGCAGTAGCCACAAAATTGGCGTTTTCCCACGTACCAGAGGTCCACCGCTTCTTGGCAGACCTCCAGCTTATGGGGAAGCGCACCACCCTCTTTTACCGTGATACGCGCCGCAGCTTGACCTCCGAAAAGGCTATTGTAGCGTTGGAAAATCGTGGACTTCGGCCACAACGCGTGCACTTGTCCGTGCTTTTGAAGCTGTTCTCGAACCGCTGACCTCGTCATGCGACTTGAGATCCCAGTGAGATGGACCACCACCGAGCGGTCCATCGTTATCGGCAAGATCTTCCGACCATCAACGATCAGCGGGTCGGTGATCAGGTGTCGGGCCAAGGTGATAACCTTGCATACCACCTCGACCCGCTGCCCGCCGCTGAGGACGCAGAGGCCGTCGAGATCTTTTTCAAAAATATTGGCGTCCTGCAGCGCCTTCGTAAAGGCGCGTGCAGTTCTCCCATCGAAAAGGTTGCCTACCTTGTAGACTAGCGAGGGTTTATACCCCGCTTTCTTGTTTGCTTCCATCTCGGCCATGGCTTCCACGCTAGGCGCGGCCACCATGGCGCTCCAGGACCTCGGCGTCGCCGGGGACGATTCAGGGGCGGATGCCCCTGATCCAGTAGGCTGTGGGGACGAACAAGCCTCCATCACGCCTACTTCCATCGCGGTGTCCTCTGGCAACGCTGCCATCGGACACCGACGATGTGCACGCACAAATCACTTAAGAAGAGAAAACACTCGCTTTGCCACGCAGGCATAGCGCAGGAAAAGCACGTCCGCTCTCCACAGCGGGGATTCGGCGGAGAAGCTCGCAACGAACGCGCGTATTTGCACGCTCGTCGTCACGAGAGGAACCCCAATGTCTGTCGCCTGGCCTAATACCGCGCCGGAGCCCAGCGAAAAGCCTTGCAATCCGGGTCAGACAGCATGCTGGATGACCTGGGCTGGGAACGTTCGTCCCCGTCTGCGGTACGGAATCTTGTGCGGTGTTTTTATTCCTTCCTTAACGCCAAAACACCACCCGAACAAGACGCCTCGCGGCGATTGCTCATGAGTGGTTCCGTGGAGATAGGGGACGAGGAGAGATAAAGCCTCGATGAGCCTTTCGCGACCGGTGAAATTCTCGACGGTATCAAAAGGCTCAAGAGGCGTAAGGCGCCAGGGGATGACAGTTTGCCCGCGGAGTTCTTCTAGAGTTTCGCGAAATAGCTGACTTCCCTGGTGCTCGAGTTGACAAGGCGAATCAGAGACGAAGGCGATGTTTCTTCCTCGTTTCGGTCAGCCAGGGTGAGGCTCCTCACGAAAGAAGGAGACCTCTGGAAACTTTGCAACTGGCGTCCGATCACGATTGTGAACACGTACGCCAAGTTGATTCCCGGGCTGTAAGCGTCGCGATTGGGGCAGGTTTCCAATTCCGTAATTAGCTCGCAGCAGACTTACGCTGTTCCCGGGCGAAGTATGGAGGACAACCTCTTCTTCCCGAGCACATGGATGCACGCACAGCGAAGTAAGAAAGAAGAGAAAGGGAAAATTTGCAACCCTACTTCGGGGCCGCCAGTGGTACAAAATAGGGACCCTCATGCGGGGAAGGGGGCCTTAGCGATCGCAGTCGACCTCCATAAGGCATTCGATTTTCACCCGGATTTCGCCGGGGCGTTTATTGTGAAATAAACTTTTACAAAGACGTGCGGTGGCTGGACCATTGCTCCAGCCACGCACGAATAAACACAGAGCATGCCGGATCACCGGTTCGCAGACCGGCACGGTCAACCACGGCAGCAGGGGGAAGGGGGAAAAACAAAAACAAAACAAAAAAGAAAAGAAAAGTTGGGAGGGTAAGGGAAGGGATCACAGTTGCTGGTGGGGCCGTTGCATTCTTTGCAGGATGCCGGCAAGCTCCTTCTGTATTCCTGGTTCCAGGTGGGGCCATCAAGACGCCCTCCTCAGGAACTGGGAGGCTGGCTGGATGGCACCTCGGTCGCGTTGTCCTCCCGTAGCCTTGCTCCAAGCGGTGACGATCCCGCGTAGACTGCTCAAATCTGCTAACGAGGCCGCGGGCAGAAGGGCGTCGGCAACCAAGAGGGCTTTCAGTGCGTTTCTGGGGTTGCCGCAGGGGATTTCGATGGCCGCAGCAAAGAGAAACCAAAGGGGCCGAAGGGCAACACAATACACTAGCAGGTGGGGGAGGGACTCCCGTTCCCCACACCTGAAGCAATTGGGGTCCACCGCTCCCCAGGTCCAATGGTGTCGGCGGGCGTTGCAGGGGAGTCCCCAGTGCTGCAACAGGAGAGCCGACTCCTGCCATTTTAAGGGGAAGTCGAAAGTGTTCATGAGCACCGGGGGCCACTTCAAATGTTCAATGGGAACATCCAGCAGCGCGCCCCAGCCCAGAAGTCCATTGGGAGGCATACTCGGGGTCGCAGCGTCTGATAACTGGCCCATCTTCCACTCTCCTATCTTCTTCTCCTTTCCGGAGATTGTTACTGTAACCACCCACTTCGACGCAACATCGCTGTCCAGATCTTCCATCAAGTAGGGCAGCGCAGCAACGAGTGGGGTTCTTCCTGCCCACGCTCTCTACTTTGGATCCTCCAGGATATCCCGGAGCGTGCAGCTTCTGTAACCCCCAAACAGAAAACGTCGTTCCTGTTGGGAGCGTTGCATGCCGAACTGTCCCCACGTTCGAACGGTTTCCTGCAACCAGACACTACCGTTCAAAGGGCGACAGGTGAACAATCCTGGGTTTTTGCGATACAGCGCAGCCACCCTCCGTAGCTGAAGTCCGCATCGGTTGACGCGGCGACGTAGTGAAAGAAACGACGTCAGTCCCGTCTTGCCGGTTTCTTGCTGGAGAAGGAGACGTGCAAGGACGCACCAGCAGGTGCATCACAACCCTGGAACGAGTGCCGACAATCGGAACTGGAGCTGAATCTCCAGCCGCTCCAGCGTCAGGAGGCCCAGACCACCATCCCGACGAAAAGCCCACAAGTACTTTAAGCGGAATCGGGCCCCTCCCGTTGCCCCAAAGGGAGATACGGAGAAGGTCCTTTGTCCGCTTTTTAATTCTCTCTGTGGGGGGGCAAACGAAAAGCAGAAGGCGGAGGAGAGGAGGCGAGAACGTGTTCCAAACCGCGGCCCGTTCAGGCCGGAAAGACCTGCCGCCTCGGAACGGGTCCATCGCCGTTTTTACTATTTGGAGGAAGCCGGACCACGCTTCCGCAGGGGAGTAGTCCCCCAAAGGCACACCAAGGAACTTGAAGTACCTCACCGTGAGGATCCCAAAACGGACCCAGTCCTGCTGCCCTGCTCAGGACGCACCAACTGGCATCACGGACGACTTCGCCCTGTTCACCGTAAGTCCCGTTCCCCGATGCAGCAGGTCGAAGAACTCCTCGACCACCGCAGCCGGGTTGGACATAGGGAGCAGCAGCAGAAGGCCGTCCGGGTATCCGGAAACGGCCGGCGTACCGGCACAGTAGTGCGGCAGGTGTGTAAGAGTTCACCTGTATGCTCTTAGTACCAACTCAAAGTAGGTACTGAAGAGCTAGGGGCTCAGGCTGTCTCCCTGCCGGATCCCACGCCGCACCTGCACGCCGTGCACGATCTGCCCTCTGAAAGTAACATTGATGAGCGCGTCGCGCCAGCAAGAACGCAGATAGGTCACTAAGGAGGCCGGGAAGCCCAAGCGTTCCAGAAGCTCCAGAAGGAGATTCTGGTCGACCCAATCGAATGCTCTTCGCAAGTAGATTGCGACCGCAAGGGCTCCCTCCCCCACCCGACCATCAAACCCCTTGCCGGCGCACGCAACGGAATTTCGGCTGCGCACCAAGCTCCTTTCATGTTGGAGCTCTGGCCAGGTGGAAGCGTGGAACAGGTTCGCCTCCATGCTTCGCCCGGGAACAGCATATGTCTGTTCAGGGCTGATGAAGATGTTGGCAACCCGTCCCAGACGCTCTGCCCACATCTTGGCTATCAACTTGGTGTCCGCATTCACAATTTTGATGGGACCCCTGTTGTTCATGCTCCTCAGATCTCCTCCCTTAGTTAGGAGACGCATTTTTGCCGAACGAAACGAGGCGGGAACGTCACCTGTTTCGTGTATGAGCATGGTAAGTTTCTGTACCAGGGGGGTTAGCTCAGCCGCGAAAGCTTGATAAAACTCCGCGGGCAGGTCGTCCTTCCCTGGAGCCTTTCGCATCTTGAGCTTTCCGATGGCCGAGAGGATCTCGTCCATCGTGAAAGGCTCGTCGAGGGTCTTTCTCTGCTCATCCCCGATCGCTGGAGCGCCTTCCGGAAGCAGGAGTCGTGAGAAGTTCCTCTACGGAGGTGCCCTGGCATACAGGGAGGAGTAGTAACTCCGCAGCTGGCCGCGGATTTGGTTAGGTGCCGAGTGCTTCTGGCCTTGATCGTCCAGTAAGCTGGCGGATCCGGACTGCCAGGCTTGCCTCTCGGCTCCCGCTTTGTATTCCGTTAGCCTGCGGATGTCGGGGGTCCTGGCGTAACGACGGGTCTGCACTTAGGCTCATTCGTTACGGACCTCGGTCCCAAAACCCGTAGGTAGGGGGTACAGAGGGAACTGGTCGCCGAACTCCTGGACCGACCGCTTGAAGCGGTCCCAATCCTGGAGTTTCCGCAGCCTGAAGCTCCGTATGAACGTGCGGAGATGTTCCGCCGCGTCCGGGAGCTTCAGACAGTTTCCTGGGAGACGCCACGCTGACGAGGGGGGCCCCTGTCACGCGAATGGATCTCGAGGACCAGCGGGCGATTGTCGGACAGCTCGCACGGTTACTTGCCGCGCCTGCCTACGCGAGGGCACAGGTGCTCGTCAAGAAACACGTGGTCCATGTTGTCTTCCATCCCCGGTGCACTAGCCAACAGATTACAGGTGTGCACCGCCATGCACACCTCGTTGACCAGATCACGGTCGGGATTCTGCTCATCTGGTTTCAGGCGAACGTTGAAATCTCCTGCAACCAGATGGGCATTCCGCACGCTTGCTTCGGTCAGCCAGTCTCGCCGGAGGGCAAGGAAAAACTCTTTTTTCGCCCTCCTGTTCATCAGGTCCTTGCCGCTCGGTGCGTACACGTTCGTGACGATCAGGTCGATCGAGTCGGACCACCTGAGAGTCAGCTGGCCGACACGACCGTGATCGTCGAACTGCACGCCCCGAGCCGCGTCTTCGGCGGCTGGCCGAAGCAGGTAGGCGACACCGCAACTTTTCGGTCTCCCACACCTGTACCATAGCCGCCATCCGGAGATCCGTTCGATCTCTTGCGCTTGTTCTGCAGAGATCACGTGGATCTCCTGCAGCAGCGCAAGGTCGTAGGACTCCAGAAGGGCGGCCATGTCTCGTCTCCTGCCGGCGTCTGTCATACCGTTCACGTTCCAAACGGCGATGCGCTGACGACGGCGGTAGGAGATTCCCGGCATTACTGCTGGGAAGATTAAGGTGTGGGGGAGCCGTCCTCTTGCGAGGCGGGCGGGATGTCCATGGGGGTTTCGGTCTTCTCAGGCACCTGAGGCACCTGTTCGGCCTCCTCCTCCTTCACCCCCTCCATCCCCTCCGTGTCCGCGCGTAGAAGTCTCTCGGGCGACGGGTCCGGAGAGTTTCCCACGCTCATGGCACCCTCGCTTGCGGCAGCCATATCTTCTCCTTCGACGGGGGGATCGAGCTTCCTTGGCTTTGTGGACTTACGTCCAGCCTTCTTGCGCGGTGCCGTGGAAACGGAGGCTGCGCTTCCGGCCTTCACCTCGGGGTCGGAAGTGGGTACTCTTGAGGGGAGGCCGGACGCCTTACGGCCTTCTTGCCAGCCTTGGAGGGTTCTGGCTGCAACGAAGCTGCCAGCTCCTCCGCGGCTCGCGCGAAGGCTACGTCATCGATGGTGGTGTCGATGACGGACGCCGCCGCCGGCTCGCTCCCCTCGCTGTTGACTGTGTCAACAGAGGGGAGGTCGTCGGTAGCGGCGAGTTCTTTCCGGCAGCGTTCGGCAACATCGAGAACGCGTTCGACAACGACGCTGCACTTTTTAATTATCGCGCTACCCTGCTCTTTCTTCTTCTGTTGGTAGGCGATTTTCTATTCCATCCTCCTCTCCTTCTTTGATTTTTTGTCCGCTGCCACTTGCCACCCAGTCTCCTGGGCGTCTCCCTCAACTTTTTCGGCGTTGGTCGCCGGGGTCACGGGTGCGGCCTGGGTCTTGGGCGCGATTGGCACAGCCTTCGCGGCAGCTTTCGCCGCCAGCCTTTTCTGCAGAAGCCGGGCGCGTTTTTTAAGGTTTCTTTCGGAAACCACCCGCACTGCTGCTTTTGGGCACATCTCCCTCGTGTGGCCCATTGTGCCGCATACTTGGCACTGCACATTGGGACACCTCTTTTTGAGGTGGCCCGACGTATTGCAGAAGCCACAGTATTTCGGCTTCCCGACACACCAGAGGTCGACGGTTTCGCCTTCGACCACTAGTTTGTGGGGAACAGTGCAGCCTTCCCGAACGGTCACGCGCGCAGCAGTGAGGCCGTGCTGCAGCTCCGTGTAGTCCTTAGAAGGACTTACTTTCGTCCACTGCGCGTGGACCGTTCCGAACTGTTCCAAAGCGGCGCGAACCTGTTCTTTGCGCATTCGCACGGTTACGCCTAACAGGTGGACCACCATGCTGCGGTCCGCCGTAGTAGGGAGGAGCCTGCGCGTCTCCATCACAACAGGAGTTTTAAGCAGTCGTTGGGCCAGCTCTGCATGTTTGCAGATGACCTCAAAGTACTGACCCCCGCTGCGGATGGTCATAGCGCTGAGCTCCTCCTCTTTGACACCGAGAGCGCGCATGCCCTTCCATAAGGCGCGCGCGCTCTCTAAAGAATATAAATTGCCTACCTTGTAGAACAATGAGGGGTTGTACCCCTCCTCCACATAGGCCGACAATTCCGCCGCGGCTGCAGGCGATGGCGCCGACACAACGGCGCTTTACGCCCGCGCTGCAGCGGAGACCGATTCTGTGGGGGCGGATGCTTTCACCTCCATCGCCTCTGGGGGCGACGTTTCCCCTGCCCTCTGGCTCTCCATCGCCTCTGGGGGCGGCGTTGCCGCTGCCTCCTGGCTATCCCTGGTGGACGCCTCAGGCATCGCTGCCTGATCGACCACCGAACCATACGACGCTTGCACTGGGGGAGACTTCCTGGCACGAGGAGCACCGAGAAAACACGTCCGCCCTAGCGCGCAAAAGGCGGTCGACTGTGTTGAACAGGAACTCCTCTTGGAGCTCCTGGGACGCATGGGCTTCCCACCCTCCTTGATTACCTACCTGCGCTCTTGCTGGCGGAACGCGACAATCTCGATTACTTTCAGTGGACAAAAGGTGTATGGCGTGCCGGTGAGGCGATGCAGAAGGCAAGGCGACAGCCTCAGCCCCCTGCTTTTTAGCACCTACGCTGAATTAATGCTGAGAGCGTACAGGGTTACTTTGGCCCCCTTACCAAGCTCGTGCCCCGGCACGCCATCGGTAGCGGCGTGTGCCGACGATCTTCTGTCCTCTTACCTATGTCCACCCCGACGAAGGCGGTCGGAAATTTCTTCGACCTGCTTAGCCGTGGTGCCGGATTACAGGTTAACAGCGCGAAGTCGTCAGTGTTGCCAGTTGGAGCGTCGTGGGCAGGACAGCATGACTGGGTCCGTCTGGGGATCCCCACGGTGAGGTGCATCAAGTACCTCGGTGTGTTGTTAGGGAACTTCTCCCCTGCGGAAGCGTGGTCCAGCTGCCTCCAAAAAGTCGAGACGGCGATCAGCCCGTTCCTGGAAGGCAAGTTCCACTTGCCGGAACGGGCCGCGGTTTGGAACGCCTTCGTGGCCCGCATTCTCCGCTCCTTGCTTTTTGTTCGCCCCGCCCCCGTGGAATCAAAAAAGCGGACGAAGGACCTCCTTCGCATAGCTCTTTTGGGCAAGGGGAGGCCCCGAGTCCCTTTGAAGGACTTGTGCGTTCCGCATCATGACGGCGGTCTCAGCATCCTCACGCTGGAGCGCGTAAAAAATCCAGCTGCGATGGCGGACCCT
Source organism: Raillietiella orientalis (assembly GCA_036172245.1). Lineage (NCBI taxonomy): Eukaryota > Metazoa > Arthropoda > Ichthyostraca > Raillietiellida > Raillietiellidae > Raillietiella > Raillietiella orientalis. The sequence goes on along the minus strand of JAYWIR010000054.1, from coordinate 972,269 downwards.
CGCTATCGCAGCGAAGATGTGGAGCACCGCTTGGTGCATTCCGTTCCGCCTCCTGGCCAGGCGTGTGTCCCGCTGCGAAGGACTCGCATCGTTTCTTCTGTGCCCTGGCCGGAAGATTCGAAGATGCGGTCTAATGCTCGGCCGCATGCCAACCCTGGCAAAGGAGAATGACTGGATGGTTTGTGGCCCTGCCTACTCCTCCACTTGTCTGGAAGAGACTGCTGGCACCTGGGCCAAGCAGAACCAGAGGTGCAAAGACCGATGAACTGCCTGCGAGTCGGCTTTTACGCCCGCCGAACTCTTCTTGAAATTCTTGAATTTCCACCGAGTTGCACGTAGGCGGAAGGCACACCCCTTGTTACGACGATGCCCTTCCTCCAAAGAACGCTTCATTGAAGCCGGAAGCCAAATTGGCAAATCTGCTGCCGTATCGTAGGCAGAGAGAAGATGATGAGCGGCTGGACCATGGGAGAGTTGACAGATGCAACGACCCCTAGTCTCCAGCCGCGTGGATTAAGAAGATGGGGCAGCTGCTCGGCATTCGATTGGATGACCTGAAGTGGCCCCCGGTTCTACTTGGATCCAGGATTCTTCCCCTGAAGTGGCAAGAATCGGCGCTTCTGTGGCTGCATTGGGGTCTACCCTGCAACGCGCGCCGCTACCACTGGACGCGGGGAAGAGTAAATCCTGCGTGTGCCAAGTGTGGGGAGCAAGAGTCGCTCCCCCACCTCTTAGTTGAATGCCCTGCCGTCCGGATTCTTGGGTATCGTCTTAAAAGGGCCCTTGCAATACCTGATGGTGGCAATGTTGGATATGTCTCCAGTCATGTCTTCGTGCGGGACGCCCCTAGTCCAGCTGCAGCCCTGGCAGCACTTTGCTGCATTCGTGGTATCGATGCGGCCTGGAGTGATGCCGAAGATGAAGACTGCATCGTGAAGGACGTCATCGAGTATGCTTCTCGCTTCCTGCAGAGAGCTACCGATGACCCAATCTAGGAAACCTGAAAATGGAACCAGAAGGCATCCTGCAAAGGATAGGCGCTCCCAGCAGTTTTCTGTGATCCCTTCGCGGCCCTCCAAACTTTTTTTGTGGTCTGTTTTTCTCTTTTATTTTATTTTTGTTTTCTCCCTCATCCCCCTTTAATGCCGAGGGGAGCCACAACGGGCTGCGTCCCGGTGTCCCGGCAGTTCCGGTATTGCGTGGCCGTCAGTGGGTCCTTGTACCACGTTCTGTATTGACTGTTGAAATGTTTTGAATAAACGTCTTGGCGTATCTGGGTGGCATCGCCGAATCCCTTGGCGAGTATACGTCTTTTTCCTTCGCTCCCGAGTGAGTCGACAGGAAGCGGCTTTTTCTTTGTGTGTGTTCGTGTGGAACATCGTTGGTGTCCGATGGCAGCGATGCCTGAGGTCACCACGATGGAGGTAGGTGTGTGGGAGGCTTGCCCACTCCAACAGCCTACAGAATCAGGGGCGTCCGCCCCGGAATCGCCCTCGCCGCATAAGTCTAGGAGCTGGAGCGCCATGGTGGCCGCGCCGAGCCCGGAAACCGTGGCCAAGATGGCGGTTTACCGGGCAGCTGGGTACAAGCCCAGCTTAATGTACCAGGTAGGCCCCTTATTTGAAGGAAAATCGGCACGCGCGTTTTCGAAAGCGCTGCAAAACGCCGGAGTAAAAGAACAAGATCTTGACGGTTTCTCCGTTCCCAGCGGAGGTCAGCGAGTCGAGGTGGTGTGCAAGCAGATCACCTCGGCTCAGGCTCTAATCACCAACCCGTTAAACGTCGACGGCCGCAAGATCTTGCCGGTGACGATGGAACGCTCCGTGGTGGTCCATCTCACTGGAATAACGAGCCGTATGGCTCGCTCTGCGGTAGCACAAGAACTTCGGAAGTTCGGCGAGGTGCACGCGCTGTGGTCTAAGCCAACAATCTTTGAAGGCTTCAATAGCCATTCCGGAGGCAATGCTGCAGCGCGGGTAACCGTGAGTAAGGACTGTGGGATTCCCCACAAGCTGGAGGTCGCGCAAGAGAGCGTGGACCTCTGGTACGTGGGAAAGCCCCGGTATTGCGGCTACTGCTATACCGTAGGACACCTTCGCAAGAGGTGTCCTAACATCCAATGCCACATGTGCAGGGAGAAGCGCCACGTTCGACGTATGTGCCCAAAACGCCCCACCCCGGTTCCTCCTGCCGCGAAAAAGGCGCAGGGGAAACGCGCAGTAAAGGTCACAAGACCTAAGGCGGACGCTGGCTGGCTGAAGCTGCCAGATCCTCAACCTCCAAAAGAAAAGACTGAGGATAAACCATTCCAAGAGGCGGAAAGTGAAGAGAGCTGGCAACTTGTAGCAGCCAGAAAAGAGAGGAAAGCTCCTTTAAAGGAGAAAAAATTGAAGCCGGCCGGTAAGGCAAAAAACCCGGGCCGCGTTCGGAAACCGTACGCGAGTGCACGGTGGCACTGCAACGTTTCGTCGTTCCGGATGATGCCACCCGGGGCGACGAGCCTCCCCTCGCCGTTTCCGTCGCGCCCGAAGTTCGCGACGGCGAACCCTCTGTGCAAACAGAGGGTGAGCCGCGCGACGCGCCGGTCGACAAAGAGGACGCCGCATTCGTAAAGGTGGCGGAGGAGCTCGCGGCCACGCTGGCGGAGCGTGAGAACCCCTCACGCAAGGCCGTGCGAAGGCCGGCTCACGCGAAAAAGGCCCCCACAGGTGAGTCGCACCTGGGGGTCGGAAGTGCATCCTCCTCCTCGAAGGCACCCCCCAGGAAGTCGGGACGCAAGTCCCTGAAACCCAGGAGGAGCCTCCCCTCTACCAGCGAGGAGGAGAAGCAGGAAGGTAGCGGTAGCGTGGGAATCCCCGACAAGGAACTCCCACGCTCCGAAGCCGGTGAGTATGCCACCCCCATGGAGAAGGGTGAGCAGGGAGGCGCGACCTCACCTGAGGGTGACCCGCTCGACGCGCCGTTACCCATGGAGGAGGGGGACCAGGTGCAAGCAGCGCCTGACCTTCCTCCTCCACCTAGCGTCCCGCAACAACAGGTGGTGGACACCGCATCGCAATCTCCCCAAGAGTAACACCTGGGCTCGCCAGTCGCCGTCGTATACGCGCCGCCTGTTAGAACGTCAACGGGCTGCGCGACGACGGTAACAGGCGAGATACGGCAGAAACTCTGCGTGAGCTCGACCTGGCCCTGCTGCAGGAGATCCACGTGATCACCGCGGCAGACGCCCGAGAAATCGAGACGATCGCGGGGGGTCGGCTGTATTGGCGATGCGTATCCGCAACACCTGCGGGGTCGCGTTCTTCGTGAAGCCGGGCATCGACGCTGCCGTGAAGGGCGTGCGCTTCGATCACGACGGTCGGGTCGGTCAGCTGATTCTCAGCTGGTCGGACTCGATCGAACTGATCGTCACCAATGTGTACGCCCCCAGCGGTAAACAGGGATACAGCCACCGCACCAGGCTGCTGAAATCCCTGAAGCGCGACTGGCTGGCGGGCACGAACGTGCGGAAGGCTCGCATGATAGCGGGAGATTTCAATCTCCGTCTGCTAACAGGTGAGCCAGAAACACAAGAGAACTCGATGAACGAGTTAAGCGCCGCCATGCGTGCGCGCAACTTGTTCGCGGGTGCGAGGGGAATGGTCCGCAGCATCAACCACGTCTTCCTCGACGCTGACCTGTGTTCACGGGTCGGCAAACGGGGGAGGGTTGCGTCGACGTTGTCGGCCCATTCCCGGTTAATTTTCGAGATGCGGCCTCGCGACAAAGGTCCGCCATCCAGGGATTGGCGTCTGCCGGGGGACTGGACGCGACTCTCAGGTGCGAAGGAACACCTTCGCGAATACCTGAGAGGCGTCACGCTCCGGAATCTCCAGGACTGGGACCTTTTTAACGAATCGGTCCGGGAGTTCTGTGAGCAGTTCCCCCTGGATCACCTGCCCCCTGATTCGGCGAGGATGCTCGCAACCATCGGGCCTATTTACAGGCTCGTAGGTACGAGAGAAACCCTAATGTCCGTCGCCTGTCCGAGTACCGCCCGGGGTCCGAACGCCAAGCCTGGCAATCCGAGTCGGCCAGCTTGCTGGACGACCAGGGCCGGGAATATTCTTCCTCGGCGTCGGTACGGCATCTCGTGCGGAGTTTTTATTCCTCCCTCTACGCCAGGGAGCCCCCGGATCGAAACGCCTCTCGGCGCTTGCTTCCGGATGGCGCCCCGGCAATAGGGGAGGAGGAGATTGAAATCCTCGACGAGCCTTTTACCACCGGCGAAATTCTTGCCGGTATCAAAAGGCTCAAGAGGCGTAAAGCTCCAGGGGAAGACGGCTTGTTCGCGGAGCTCTTTCAGAGCTTCGCGGAAGAGCTGGCACCCCTGTTGCTTAAGTTGATCAGGCTGATCCGAGACAAAGGCGATGTTCCCGCCTCGTTTCGGTCAGCCAGAGTGAGGCTCCTTCCGAAAGGGGGAGACCTCAGGGATTTAAAGAACTGGGGTCCGATCACGATCGTGAATACAAACGCGAAGTTAATAGCAAAGCTATGAGCTTCGCGTTTGGGGCAGGTGGCAGAATCCGTAATTAGCCCGGAGCAGTCTTATGCGGTTCCCGGGCGAAGTATGGATGCCAACCTCTTCTTCGCAAGCACATGGGTGCACCTGCAGAGAAGAGAAAAGAAAGGGATAGGGAAAGTCAACAACCTCACATTGGGGCCGCCAGCTGGGCTGGGAAGGGACCGCCGGGCGGGGAAGAGGGCCTTAGCGCTAGCAGTCGATCTCCACAAGGCATTCGACTGTGTAGACTAGGAACTCCTCTTGGAGCTCCTGGATCGCATGGGCTTGCCACCCTTCCTAATTTCCTACCTGCGCTCTTGCTGTCGGAATGCGATTATTACCGTTTCTTTCAGTGGACACCAGGTGTATGGCGTGCCGGAACGGCGGGGCATAAGGCAGGGAGATAGCCTCAGCCCCCTGCTCTTCAGCACCTACTTTGAGCTGGTCCTGAGAGCGTACAGGGTGACTTTGGCCCCCTTGCCGAGCTCGTGCCCCGGCACGCCCGCCGTAGCAGCGTACGCCGACGATCTTCTGCTCTTGTTGCGAATGTCCACCCCGGCGAAGGCGGTCGGAGACTACTTCGATCTGCTCAGCCGCGAAACCGGACTGCAGGTTAACAGAGCGAAGACTTCGGTTGTGCCAATGGGTGCGGCGTGGGCAGGGCAGTAGGACTGCGTCCGTCTGGTGATCCGTAAGGCGAGGTGTTTCAAGTACCTTGGTGTTCCGTTGGACTATTACTCCCCTGCGGAAGCGTGGTCCAGCTGCCCCTAAAGAGTCGAGACGGCGATCGGCCCGTTCCTGGAAGGCAAGGTTCACTTGCCGGAACAGGCCGCGGTTCGGAACGCCTTCGCGGCCCCCATCCTCCGCCCCTTGCATTTTGTTTGCACCCCAACCGTGGAATCCAAGAAGGGGACAAAATACCTCCTCCGTATCGCCGTTTGGGGCAAGGGGAGGCCCCGAGTCCCTTTGAAGGACTTGTGCGCTCCGCGTCGGGACGACCGTCTTGGCCTCCTGACGCTAGAGCGCGTGGAGAAGCAGCTGCAGTGGCGAACACTCGCCATCGCAACGAGGATGTGGAACACCATTTGGTGCACTCCGTCCTTCCTCCTGGCCAGCCGTGTGTCCCGGTGCGATGGACTCGCGCCTTTTCTTCTGAGCCGTGGCCGGAAGATGCGTAGATGCGGCCTACTGCTGGGGCGCATAGCAACATTGGCCAAGGAGAACAGCTGGATGGTTTGCTTCCCCGCGAACTCCCCCGCCTGGCTGGAGGAGAATATTGCAACGTGGGCAGCGGTTAACCAGAGGTGCTACGAAACGTGGAATCGTCTCCGATTCAGCCCCTACGCCCGCTGCACGCTGCTGAATATCCTGGAAAGTCCAGCAAGATGCACATGGGCAGAGAAGAACTGCCTAGCTAGGGCGCTGCCCTTCCTGAGGAGGGCACTTCACAGCAGCCGGACGCCAAGGTGCCAAGTCTCCTGCTGCATCGAGGGACGCGAGAAGTTGATCAGCGGCTGGACAACAGGGGAACTGGCCGACGCCACGACCCCGAGCGTTTAGCCGCGAGGATTATTAAGAAGGAGTGAGCTGCTCGCCATCCCCAGGGATGAGCTGGAGTGGCCCCCGGTGATGAAGGAATCCAGGATCCTGCCCCTCATGTGGCAAGAGTCGGCGTTGCTCTTCTTGCACTGGGGTCTACCCTGCAACGCGCGCCGCTTCCACTGGACGAGGGGAGCTGTGGATCCTGCGTGTGCCAGGTGCGGGGAGCGGGAGTCTCTCCCCCACCTTATTGTGGATTGTGCTGCCCTCCGACCCCTTTGGAAAGGGTTCGGAACGACCCTCGAGCTCCCTACAAACAGCACCTTCAGAGACGTTCTTCGGCCCCTCTTCGTGAAGGACGCACTGCAGCCAGCCGCAGCCATCGCAGCCTCGTGGTTCTTGCGTGGCATCGTGGCGGCATGGAGCGACGCCAACAACGAAGGAGTGGGACCACAGGCGAGGGATGTCATCCCGTATGCCCAACGCTTCTTGCGAAGAGCTGCCGAATGGCCCCAACTGTGGAATATGCAGACACAGCTCGAGGGCTTCTTTCGACGGATGGGCCCTCCCCACAGCGACGAGTGATCCCTTCCCTGCCCTCCAACTTCTTTTTGTTTTTTATTTCTTTATTCTTCTTTTTGTTTTTTCCCCTCATCCCCTTTCGCTGTAGGGGAGTGCCACGCCGGGCTGCGTATCGGTGTCTCGACAGGTCCTGTGTTTACGGCCGTGGTGGGGCCTTGTACCACGCATGTGGAGTTTATAATAAACGCCCCGGGCGAACCCAGGTGACAACGCCGAATCCTGGAGGGAGACGGTTCAGGGGAGACTGGTCGCAGAACTCGCGAACTGAGCTCTTCAAGTCGTCCCAGTCCGCGAGCGACTACAGATGGAAGCCTTGCAGGAACGAGCAAAGATGTTGCGCTCCTGCGAGGCGCAACCAGTCCCCTGGCAAACTCCACGCTGTGGAGGGTGGACCTCTACCGCGCGGGTATATTTCTACCACGAACCGGGGATGGTCGGAAAGTACGGATGGCATTGCCCCTTGATTTCCCACCCGCGAACACAGGTTGTTGACGAGGAACATGTGTTCGATCCTCGTCTCCGTCCCGGCGATACCGGCCAACAAGTTGCGCGCGTGCATGGCAGCGCACATCTCGTTGACCAGCTGTGCGCGAATGTCGGGCGCACCTGCCAGCAGGCAGACGTTAAATTCCCCGGCAATGAGGTGCGCGTTTCGCATGTCTGCTTCGGCCAGCCAATTTCGCCGCAGGCCTTCGAAGAACCAACTGCGTTCCCCGCGCCTGTGGCTCGTGCCGGGCGCGTACACGTTGGTCACGACGAGGTCGATCGCGTCGGACCACTTGGCAACAAGCTGCCCGATTTGACCTTCCCCGTCGAAGTGTACGTCGCGCAGCGCAATAACGACGGCTGGCTTCAGCATGAAACCCACACTGCGGGTGCGGTCTCTCCCTTTTTGGTATACGAGCCGCCCGCCTGCGATCCGTTCGATTTCCTGGGCCTCCCCTGCGCGGAGCACGTGCGTCTCCTGCAGAAGCGCCAGGTCAAAGTCCCGCAGGCTGGCGGGCACTTCTCTCCTCTTGCCGTCGTCGCGCAACCCGTTGACGTTCCAACAGATTACGCGCAGTCGCCGGCAGGAGGAGAGTCCACGCGTTGGTGGGTTTATGGTGTAAGCGTACCGTCCTCCGCCTGCTGTTCAGCAGGCGGGAGTTGTGTATCCATTGCGACGGGCTGTTGCTCGCAAGGAGGCGGTCCGTCGGTGGTTGTGGTGGTGGTTGGAGGATCCTGCTTGGCCAGGGACGTCTCCGGCGAGGAGTAGCGAGACCTCGCGGACATCGCCTCCCCGTCGTCGTGGTCCGACCGCATTTCCTCCTCCGCCGGTGGAGGTGCGGAGCGCCGCGGGTTGCCTACCTTGCGGCCCGCTTTGCGCTTCGGGAGAGCGACTGCCGGAGCGTTGCCGGCTTCGGCTTTGGACTCGGAAGTCTCCGGTCCTTTCGCCTCAGCCGGACGCCTCAAGGCCTTCTCCTGGGCCTTGGGAGGTTGCTGGAGCATGGCTGCTAACTCTTCCGCCTCCTTATTGAAGTCCCGGTCGTCGCTACTCACGCTGGGCTCGCGAATTTGTTGCGGCGTCGGCGTTCGCGCGGCGGCGGGTTGTTGACACCCGGATGTGCCGGGGCATTTATTTCATGGAAATAAAATTACAGAAAAATGTCGCGTGGCGAACCCGAAGGTTTACCACTCCAAAACAGCTTGCTGGTTACCGGCTCCGTGCCGGAGAGGTCCTTCCGATGCGCGGGGATGGGAAATAAAGAAAAACAAAAAGAAACAAAAAGTTCAAACCTGGAAGAAAACAAATGTTTTAGGGATGGAAGGGCAGGGAAGGGATCACTGCGCGCGCGGAAGGGTCCTCTAGATCCTCTTGAGGATCCTAGCAAGCTGCGTCCTATCTGCGCCCAAATGGCGCCACTTGCACACGGTTCGCTCGAAAGTGCGAGTCCAATGTAAAGCGTTGCCGGTTATCTGACGTCTTTTTCTGGTGGCGTTCCAAGCCGCCACGATCCCTCGAATGCAGCAGAGGACTACTACACAGGCGAACGGAGACAAGGAGTCACGATAGAAGAGGCGCCTGAATACGTCCTTCGGGCAGCATCCGCGCAAGTCCAAAATCGACGCAAGGCGATCCCAGAGAGAGTGGAGGGCGCTATACTAAATAAGGAGGTTGAGGAATGTTTCTTTTTCCCCGCACCGGTCGCAATTAGGATCCACAGCCCCCCGGGTGGTGTGATGCAGGCGTGCTTTAAAAGGTAAACCCCAGAGTACCACAAGCAACGCCACATCCTGACATTTCAGGGGTAGGGATGCACTGTTCCAGGACGCTGGGGGCCACTTCATCTCCTCCGGAGATAGTCCGAGTAGCTCGCCCCAGCGTCGAATTCCGTTTGGCGGGACACTCGGTGTCGCAGGGTCCGCTAGCTGCCGAGATGTCCACGCCTTTATCGCTTGTGTCCTGACGCCTATGGTGCAGGACACGGTCCATCTCCCCTGCTCGCTACTGTCCCTGGCGTTTACAAGGAAGGGCAGCTCTGGGGCAAGAAGTGTTATCAGGGCTCACATTAGCTTATCCTGGGACTGCACAATCTCCTGCAGCTTCCAGCAGGCGTGCCTTTGCAGGCAAGTGTTCTTCGTGCCCGCCGGAACGTGGATCTTTACTCAGGTGGACACTGACTCGTGCAACCATGCAGAGTAGTTCCCTGGTAGGCAGGAGATCCAGGCGTTTCCCAGTAAACCAACGTCCATGCGACGCAGGAAAAAGCCGCTGTGGGCTTCTCCGCTGTTGCGCGCCAACAGAAACGACAAAAGTCCGCCGAATCCACAGGCTCGTTGGCCAGGAGGTGTGGTAAAAGGCACCACGGCTTGTCCCACAAATCGGCCGCAAAAGCGAGAGTCCGAAACCTTAATTGTATTTCCATGCGCTCCAGCGTAGGTACTTTAAGTCCACCGTCCTTAAGTGGAGAGCACAAATCTTTGAGCCTCACACGGTACCTCCATTTGCCCCAAAGGAATCTCCTCAGGAGGCCCGCTGCTCTTTTTCGTATGAAATGAGGGGCTCCTCTCCTCCGCCACCTGCTTTTTGTTTGCCCCCCCACAGAGAGGATAAAAAAGCGGACGAAAGACCTCCTCCGTATCGCCCTCTGGGACAACGGGAGGGCCCGAGTCCGCTTAAAGGACTTGTGCGCTCCGCGTCGGGACGGTGGAATCGGCGTCCTGACATTGGAACGGCTGGAACTTCAGCTCCCGTTCCGAATGTTGGCACTTGTTCCGGAGTTGTGGTGCACCTGTTGGTGCGTTTCTGCAGGTCTCATTCTCCAGCAACCCACCAGCATCACGGGACTGACGTCCTCTCTTGCACTTTGTCGCCGCTTCAACCGATGCGGACTTCAGCTACGGAGGGTGGCTGCGCTGACACGAAGATACTTTGGACAAATCACCTGTCGCCTTGCGAACGGTAGTGCCTGGTTGCAGGAAACCGTTCGCACGTGGGGACAGTTCGGCATGCAACGCTCCCAACAGGAACGAAGGTTCCTGTTTGGGGGTTACAGAAGTTGCACGCTCCGTAAGATCCTGGAGGATCCAAAGAAGAGAGCGTGGGCAGGAAGAACTCCCCTAGCTGCTGCGCTGCCCTACTTGATGGAAGATCTGAACAGCGATGTTGCGGCGAAGTGGGAGGTTGCAGTTACAATCTCCGGGAAGGAGTAGAAAATAGGAGAGTGGAAGACGGGTCAGCTGACTGACGCTGCGACCCCGAGTACGCCTCCCTATGGACTTCTGGGCTGGGGCGCGCTGCTCGACGTTCCCATTGAACGTTTGAAGTGGCCCTCGGTACTAATGAACACCTCCACCCTCCCCTTAAAATAACAGGAGTCGGCTCTCCTGTTGCAGCACTGCGGACTCCCCTGCAACGCCTGCCGACACTACTGGACCTGGGGAGCGGTGGACCCCAATTGCGTCAGGTGTGGGGAACGGGAGTCCCTCCCCCACCTGCTTGTGGATTGTGTTGCCCTTCGGCCCCTTTGGTTCCGCTTTGCCGCGGCCATCGGTATCTCTTGCGGCAACATCAGGGACGCCCTAAAAGCCTTCTTCGTTGCCGACGCCCTTCGGCCAGCGTCCTCGATAGCAGCCTTGTGCTGCCTTCGTGGGATTGTCACCGCATGGAGCACGGCGACAGGAGGACCAAGCAATCAGGATGCCATCCAGTGCACCTCCTAATTCCTGAGGAGGGCGTCGCGATGGAGTCACCTGGATGTTCAAATCAAACAAGAGCTTTCCTGCATCCTGAGAGTGATGATGCGGCCCCATCAGCATCAGCGATCCCTTTCCGTTCCCTCACACCCTTTGTTTCTTTTTGTTTAGTTTTTTTTTTCCTTTCCCTGCTGCCTTGGTGGACCGTACCGGTCTGGGAACCGGTGAATTGGCAGGCTCCGTGGTTCTTCGCTTGTGGCTGGAGCATTGCTACAGCCATTAATATTTTCACTATAGAGTTTATTTTCAATAAACGACCCGTTAAAAGCCGGGTGAAAATCGAAAGCTTTACGCAAATCGACTTCCACCGCAAAGGCTCCGGACGCCGCGTCTTCTTCCCGGCTTCCCTCCCCCCGGTCACTGGAGAGTCCAGGGCTCTCCCGACGCACCTGGGCCCGTCGCTGGTGCTGCGGCGTCTTCAGACATTTCTGCCCTTCAGCGTCCGCAGTTCCACACTCACAAAAACTTCTTTTGGTTACGCTTGCTGGAGCTCACCAAAAACGCGTGCGACCACGGCAAAGGTGGGCCGCATCGTCCAGGATCAGTGGACATACCTAGCCGCTACGCGTTATGCTGTATCTCTTTCAGCTGCTGCAACGTGCCGGTTTGGCCGGGCATCAGGCAGGGCGAAAGCTTAAGCTTGTTGCTCTTCAGCATCTTCTTTGAGTTGGTGCTGAGGGCGTAGAGGCTGAAGCTGGCCAATCTGCCGAGCTCTTGTCCAGGAACGCCCTCCGTGGCGGCCTATGCTGACGACCTGCGTCTACTTTTACCCGTGACCACCCCGGCGTCCAATCTCGAGGATTTCTTCGAGCTGATTAGCCATGGAGCGGGCATGAGCGTAAACCGGACTAAGATCTTTGTAGTTCCTATTAATGCGGCGTGGGAGGGGCAGTCCGATTGGATCCGCCTGCGGATCCTGACCGCTTCCTCCTTCCAATACTAGGGAGTTCCGCTGAGAAACATCAGCCCAGGGAAAGTGTGGTCGGACTGCCTTCGGAAGGCTACGAGTGCTCTGTGCCCGTTCCACCATGGCAGGTTCCTCCAATCGGAGCGGGCCGCGGTACGAAACGCCTTCGTCGCCCCCCTCTTGCTCCCCCTGCTTTTTGTTTGCCTGCTCTTCTACTCGGCGAAGAAACAGTTGCACAGCCTGTTGAGGAACGCTCTGTATGCACCTACGAATTCCAGGATCCCCCTCAAAAACTTGGCGGTTCCGCGTCGGGATGCAGGCTTACGCATGCTGACGCTGAAGAGAATCGCGCTGTGGGTGCAGCTTCGGATGTTGGCCCTGTGCGCCAACCTTTGGTTTACTCCGGGGTTTGCTCCAGCGCACCTCCTCTTGCGGCGCTGCACCGACAGCGATGGACTTCTGTCGCTCCGGCTGCATACAAAGCGCGCCACGAGAAGCTTCGGGTTCCCGTTGAATGCGGTCTACCGGCTCCTGGCATCCCAGAAATGGATCTCTTGCCGCCCAGCGAACTTGGAAGCCTGATGGTAGGAACCGTTGCATGGCTTGGCAAAGGAACAGGATGTTTCGCTTCTGGAACTCCGCTGTGCTCACCTCTCCCCGTACTGCAGGGTGGATAAGGTCTGAAACAGCCAAGAGAAGTGGACTCGCCTGACCATCACGCCCCTTGCCGTCGTGCTGTCAGCCCCCAGGGCAAGCGACGACAGCTGCCAACCGGCGAGATGGGAGGTCTCCTGCACCATCGCAGGATCAACACGACACATGACCGGCTGGAGGACTTGCGAGCTGGCAGACGTCGCCACGGTTCGCCACATCCCAAAGGGACTCCTTCGGTGGAGCGAACACTTGAGTGTGCCCCCCGAAGTACTTGTGGTCCCTCCCTTCTGTTTGTGCACTTCTGTGCTTCCCCTTTCTTGGAAGCAGGACTTCGTCATGCTGGTGCATCGGGATTTCCACTCCAACCAGCGGACGAACCGTGTTTCGTGGGAGTTGTCTTTCCAAACTGTAAGCGGTGCGGGAATGTGGTTACGCTCCCGCACTTGCTTCTGGACTGCGGTGTCCTCCAAGGACTGTGGCGGAGGCTTGCCTCAGCTTTCCGGCACCAGGGTGACATTGTATGAGACTTGATGCGCTGCTTCTTCACGCCAGGCGGCCTGTCTTTAGGTACTGTAATCGCAACAGTCTGTTACACCCGCGTCATCGAGAGGGCACACCGAGAGTTGGATAAGCTGGCCATTTTTCGTTAACACACCGGAATAGCCATCGCGAACATGTCGTCCGCTTCCGAGTTGGCCCATCTACCATAGGGCGTTAGGAGATAGTTCGCCGGCATCCATAGCTGGTTCTGAAAGTCTGGAACGGCAGCAGCAAAGATCCCTGTCCCTTACTCTCCCCATATTTTCATTTTTATTTTTTATATGTGTAGTTGTGGTACCCTCCCGCCCGTTCTGGACTTTCGGTATACCGATCTGCGTGTAGAGATACCTCCCCCTTCGTATCTTCTGTGCCCTTTGTCCGGAAACAGTGTTCCTTGATAATTTATTAATAAAGGACTCGGCGCACCTGAGTGACAAACAGCCGAGCCCCTGCGATCGTGTCGATCTCCTGGACGTCTGCAGCGGTGATCACGTGGATCTCCTGCAGAAGGGCCAGGTCGAACTCACGCACAGTGTCGGTCGTATCTCGTCTGTTGCCGTCGTCGCGCAACCCGTTGACATTCCGACGGCGACAGGCGAGCCTAGGTGTTATTCCTGGAAAATCGGCTCTGCGGCGTCCGCCACTTGTTGAGGCGGAACGCTAGGAGGAGGTGGAACAGGTGCGTCGAGCACCTGGTCCCCCTCCTTCATGGGAGACAGCACGTATGGCGGGTCGCCCGAAGGTGGGGTCTCGCTTACCTGATAGCCCTCTTCCTTAGGGGCGGACTGTTCAGATTCAATGAATGTGGGGGACCTTCGCCCCCTTGCTCGTCCTCCTCCATTTGGGTCGCGGGTTCTCCGGCTTCCTAGCGTGCTACATCCCTCTCTGGGATTCCCACTCTAGCGACGGCTTCCGTGTTCTCCTCCTTGCTGGTGGATGGCAGGCGCCTCCTCGGCTTTTTGGACTTGCGTCCCGACTTCCTGGGAGGTGCCTTCGAGTCGGAGGATGAGCTTGCGGCCTCCGGATCGCACTCACCTGTGGAGCGTTGTTCGCCGGAGGCTGCCTTCGCACGGGCTTGCGCGAGGGGTTCTCACTCTCGGCCAGCGTGAGCGCGAGCTCCGCCGCCTGCTCGAACCCTGCGTCCTCGCCGTCAGCGAGCGCGTCGCGCGGCTCACCCTCTGTGCAAACAGTGGGTTCGCCTTCGAGAACCTCTTGCGCGACCGAAGCGGCGAGGGAAGACTCGTCGCACCGGGTGGCAGTCTCAGGAACGTCGAGGCGTTCCAGTGCCGCCGCGCACTGAAGGAGTGTTTCGGGACCCTGCTTTTCCTTTTTGACTGCGCCGGTCGCGACTTTCTCCATCTTTCTCTCCAGTTTATTTACTGGTTCAGCCTTTTTGGATTTCTCGAGCTTCCAGCGCTCCTCATCTCTTGCGTCTTTGGTAATTTGTTCCTCCGACTCCTGTGTGGGAGTTTTGTGGGCTTCTGCTCTTGTTGGCCTGCCGTCGTAAGACCTAAGAAGGTATTCTTAGGTCTTACGACCTTATTCTGACGTTTTCCCTGAACCATTTCGGCGGTAGGGGCACCGGTTGGGGAGTTTTTGGCGCACCGGAGAACGTGGCTTAGCTTCTCTCATAAGTGGCACAGAATGTTCGTGCACCTTTTTCGCAGGTACCCTACTGCATTGCAGTAGCCACAGTAGCGGAGTTTACCTACGTACCAGAGGTCTACCGATTCTCTCGAGACCGCTAGGTTGTGGAGAAGCCCACCATCCTTGCTCACGGTGACACACGCTGCAGCCTGGCCCCAAAAAGGTTATTATAGGCCTAAAAAATCGTAGATTTCGGCCAAAACGCGTGCACCTTTCCGTATTTCCGCAGTTTACTACTAACTGCAGACCGCTTCATGCGGTTACTGATCCCCCTAAGGTGGACTACGGATACCGGATATATCTTGCGGCCATCCACGTTCAGAGAGTTATTGATCTAGCGCTGTGCCAAGGCGATGTCCTTACACACCACCTCGACGCCCTAACCCCCACTGAGGACGGAGAAGCCGTCAAGATCTACTTTTAGGTTCATGCTTTGTAATGCCTTTGTAAAAGCACGCGCAGTGCTCACATCAAAAATTGATCCACCTTGTACACAAGCGAAGGCTTGTAACCGGCGTCCCTGTAGGCGGCTTCGTCGGCCATGGTTTCCGCGCTATTCGCGGCCACCATGTCGCTCCATGTCCTCGCCGTAGGCGGGGACGTTCCTGGGCCGGGTGCCCCTGACACTGCAGGCTGTGGGGGCGAACTAGCCTTACTCACACCTACATCTATCGCAGTGTCCTCAGGCATCGTAGCCATCGGACACCGACTACGTGAACGACACACCACACAGAAAAATCTTTTGGTACCTAAATGAAGGAGCGCACGTACAGCACGTCCACTCCGACATCCGCAGGCTGTCGGAATACAAAGCGGTAGCCGGAAGGCAAGCTTGGGAATCCTGGTCGGCCAGCTTGCTGTACGGACAGGGTCGGCAGCACTTGGTTGTTGCCTAGGTACAAGGGATTTTCCAGAAGTTTAGCTCTTTCCTGTACACGACAGCGCCTTCGGAACGGGATGTCACGCGACATGAGTTTTTCTTCAATCTTTTCATGGCAGCAAGGATACACCGCTTATTTTTCTTAGCAAGTTCAGGACACTGTCTGAAATTGTGCCCAGACGCCCTGCGGCTATGAAATTTCCCTGAGACGCATTTCTTGAGTGGGTGCTCCTCCTCGCCGCACTAGTCTCACACGCGAAGCTTTCCTGCGATCCACAGGAGAACTAGCTGTGGTACAGTACAGATGAACCATCTGAACTGTCTTTCATCTGTAGCTTCGTAGGCAGAGGACGGCGGTTTAACTGCTCCGCTGTGGACGCACAAGAACTTTATTAAAATTCACGGCATAATCTACAGCGTGGGTATCGTGGGGAATTTCGCAAAAGCGTTCGTAAGATCGTTGACAGATATTTCCGCCTTAATGATGGTGATGTCCATCACAAACTATCATTCATCGTAACTGAGATTTTCAAGCCACGGATGGACAATGGGTTTCAAAGCTGGGCAGCACAAGTACCGCGTCCTTGCAAGGCATCTTTACGTAACCAATGTTCCTTACGGTTACGATGGAGAGGTCTTCCTTTGGCATGCCAATTCGGTTGAGTTCGTTGACAGACAGATTCCCTTAGCGATCCCCGAAAATGCTGCGAGTGATGTTGTGGAATTCTTTGATTCGTAAGTACCACTGATGACTGTTATGCATGAAAGAAAAAAATTACAAATTTGCAAGTACATAAAGGAAGAAGGGATGATGTTGTTTCTACAAAGTGTCTTATATTAAGGAATGCTCGAATAGAATAGTTTGTCAGGAAGTCATCCTGCAGTTTAGGCCAATATGGTTCCTCTGGAAAATGAAAAGGAAGAGAAAACAGCTATTTTTAAATAAGGTGATCGTAGTTCTAAGAAATAAAAGAAATAAAATGAATATAAAAAGTACTTTTCAAGAAATTAAAATGATCGATGTAAGAAACGTATCACAGATAGAAAATGTGGCCATTAGCATTGATGGATTTAGTTTTGTTTTCACATCGATAAGTTTCACGGATCACATTATTTTTATCCAGCGGCGAATATCTAAAATGCGCCATTGCTATCAAAGTGACTGCGGAATATCCAAATTCAACTGAGGTTGAAGTCAACCTGTACATGTGCGAAGAAATTCATGAAGTCTTCCAAAGTAATGAATAGATGATACTCAAAGGAAAGAATTTTTACGATGGATTTTTACTTTTGTTCACAGAGAGAGACCATGGATTCAGTGATGAAGAACAAAGCACACCCCAGACAAGATTCTCAAAAAAACAAGTTTCGATATGTTTAAATAACCTTCATTTTACACTATCGTTGATGACAGATCTAAGATCTGCTTCTATGGAAGCTTCTTGCAGAATTCTGATGATATGAATTCTTCATGCAAGCCTCATTCATGATCGAGGACTTTATTATCGCAAACCTGGAACTTTATAAAATAAAGGCACCGGCATTTTTGAAGCCTTGGTATCAAGAAATGCAATGGGTTTGAAGAAATTTACTACACAAAGAATGTTACATAATTTAAAGTGGATGCTTAGATGAAGAAACAAATTATATTTCCAGAAAATGAGAAGCATTGAGTTTATTTTAAATGTGCAGCATTTGGAGGAAAGTACCGAACTCGCCTCATGTGGTCTCAAGAGAACACACTGCTGACGAGATTTTAGCATGCCTGATCCCTGTTTCTAAAGGACCCTTACACATATTCATAGGTTTTTGGTGAACTTGGAAAAAGAAACTGCACAAAGGAACTTCGAAATTTTATTCTCAGCAATTGAGAGTTTGCAATTACCATCCGAATTATAGGCTTCTTATGTCAACCATAACTGATGGCTGTTGAAGTGGGTCGCAGTGCAAAGAGCAAGGCACGGATCCAACATTCTGTCCTGGAGAGAGCCTAAAACGCAACAGACGCTGAATTACAAAATGACTTCAAGAATAATCCTTGAAAAGATAAAGAACGAGAAATAAAAGCCAATCTCTGTAGGGCAAATGCTACGTAATGTTGTATGACATTTAGGAAAAAACAGATGGGAATCCACAAAGCAAATACTGTTCGATGCTTACAGAACGTTCCACAAAGAAATAAAGTTACTGAAGAAACGGAAAATCCTACACTTTTCCATATTCCTTAGAACCCATCCATGCTTAACCATCCATTCATCATATTTCGCGAATCAACATAACCTTCCGAAATAGAAAAAGAATCTAGAGCAATTTACACAAAGAATACTGTGGTTTAGCATGCGCACAATCATTATCAAAAAGCACACGAGAGAAACACATACCACTGCGTGCTAGACGCATAACGGAGGTAGCAGCTATTCGGCAATCCATGAAGAAAGAAAAGGATGTTCTCTCTTTCAAAGGGGCCCGTTGCCTGAAATACATTTAACGTTTGATAGAATGCAGTAATTTACTCACGAAAATATTAATATCACAAGCTCTACGCAGTCGAACCAGGGAACCGTAAGACACTTGGCAGTTTCCGGCCGTCTTGTCAAAGAACAAATCACAAGGTCCTTGAAACTGACGAAAATCAAGCAAATCGGTGATCACTCTTTCTGCTCCTGAAGAGATATTTCTTGCAGGATCAGCTGCAAAAATTATTGCAGAGCTGAAAATTAGTACAGAAGTAACCTAGAAAACAAATACTTCAGAAAACAATCACAGTGAATATACAAAATGAGTAGAAAGACTGGAGCAACGAAAACATCCACACGGAAGATGCTCTTTCATAATAATAGCGCAGCGGTGATTGATGGTGGAAGACAAAGCGCACAAATCAGAACCTTCCCGAAGTGCAGACCGATATAAAATTTACCCCTGTACTAGCCTGCGCAAAGATTACACGACTCCTTCGAGACACAAAATACGTTAGTTCCGCAAACAACACTTCCTTCGCCTTCAGCATCTAGATCAACGCGTGCAAAATAGCCAAAACTGATAAAAAGGAACAAAAGAAAAAAGTTGAATCCAGGAAAGCAAAAAAAGAAGAGGAACGAATCTCTCAGGACAAATGAAGAACATGGAGAAAAGAAGTCGAAAACCACAAGATGACAAACTTGTTCTTAAATCCCAAAGAGGAAATTAAGAAACCAGCAATTCAACGGAAGGAACGAATCATGGGAGAAAATCCAAGTATGACGGAGTCATCCACGAGCGAATAAAAGCAATAGCTACATCACTAAAAAACTCTTAAACTTAGTTGTCACAAAAATTGGACCACAACGCGCTGTTAATAATAGAAAATTTCCTAAGGAGTCTTGCATGCACAAGAAGAACTGAAATCCTACGAACAACATCAATTCAAAATCCAAATACTGCTTACGATGTTGAATAGGAGTGACAGCATTCTTTCTCTCGAAATACCAGACCAAATAGGCTCAGAATGAAGCAGCATATTGAGAGTAGAACGCCGCTCAGATGGGTTTTATACAGAATCACTTGCGGTTTCCTACAACACATGATATTTCCTTGCCCCTCCTTCCCCTACGCCGTTCTTCCAACAAGTGCTAGAATCTCTCTTTAGTGATGCGCAAAACTACATATAATTTACTTTTCCACATCCAGGACGTTCTCGGCTGACCGAAGGCGGAGAAAATTTTCGCCTTGCAAAGAAAAATAGCCCACATCAGTGTCAACGGAATGTTTTCGAAGAAAGAAGGAAACTAAACGAGTTTACAGCTTAGCATGCGTCTCAAAGGAGCGGTGAGATGCCTGGACCACTGATAGCTTTCAAGTATGGTAGGAAAGAGCATTGAACAAGGTAGGCGACGTGGGAAAAAGGATTGCGATGAGAGACAATATGGAGCAGGCGAGAAACGAGGGCACCGTCACCAAAGGTTGAGATACGGTTCCTATCAACACGTGGAGATCTGGATGTCCACGTGTTGATCGGAACAGAAGCAAGTAGAATGGTAGCAAACTCGAGAATAACGCGTGCAAGCGGAACAAGGCAGGAGTATCCCATCTGTACCAACACAGCGAGTGCCCCACTGCGAGTAGCCGGCAACTGCAAACGGCAAAGCACGTACTATAAGCGCGTAGAAAAAAGAACCGCGGGCACAGAGTGCGAAGGCATAACACCTGCAAGGAAACTTTAATTCTGCCAACCCAAAGCGCTCCTTGGAGGCGGCAGCTATTTATGCATTTGGCGCTGACGGACATGCTAAGGGTTTCTTTGGGTGGCCCACTAACTTCCAGAAGGGAAGGAAACTGCGGCTCCACAAGAGAAAACTTGGATCCATTGCCGACGGCAATTTCAATTCCAACTTTAGTGTGGTATACGAAAAAAATTCCTCAAAAAACTATCGTACACAATAATACAAATTTTATTACTGGTTTTTTACTTTTTGATGAAAGCAGAAAGCTCTTAAAAGCTTTTCTCAGGAAAAGTTCCTTCGAAACAATTGGCAGAAAGAGCTTCGTAGTAGAACATTGAAGAATGGAAGAGGAAATAAAAAAGAAGTAAAAAATGAAGGAGAAAGTACTGACATGATCATAGGATCAGGAAGAGATCGCAGTTTCCTCCTGCTGTCCTTCTCAACCTCTCAAGAAGGTTGGCAAATTCGTGCTCGTTCCGTACTATGCGCGAGCATCTCACCGTGTGACATGTCCTATCTATTCATTTCATCCTAAGTAATTCGTCAATTCGGGAAGAATGGCTTGTTTATCATTCCGACATCTTCAGTACTCTTGATAGAAGCGGTTTCGCAAGCAGAGCACAACACTGAGATCACTCAGGCGAGAAGCTTTTGTTTGCTAGTGCAGAGAAATAAAAGACCCCCGGTGGCCTTTCAGAAGTTCTTGGACGTAGTCAAAATTCCACTCTCACGACTAAAAGGAAAGCACTCGTTAGGCAGAAGCGCAAAGTTTCCATTTTGCCTCGTCTGTTCCATTCCCTTGCCAGACCATTTCTTATCAACTACTTGGATTCGCGTTTCATGGGTTGCCTGAGTGCAACAGTCGCGAAGAAGAAATTTTCCATCTGAGAAGGAGCATACATTTATCGCACAACCGCTTGGAGATCTTCAATGCTGGCAACGGGATCTCGATTGCTCCGCTGAATTCCTACAAATAGGAGAGCAAAGGGGAATATTTAAGCGCTAGACTCACCGCTCAGCATTTCAACATCTGCATCCTTAATGCAACGTAGCAGTGTAAATTCTATGTAGCCATATTCTGGCTGTCTGTGTTACTACGTAGCCACGAAAGAATCACAGTAAAAAAAGTTGTCTGTGTCCAGAACGTAGTACTCAGGAAGTGCATTTTAACCTTGAGAAAGCATCGAGAACAGGGTTTCCTCTTTGGAGCACCTCAGCGTACAGAGAATCTGTGCGTGGTATTTAATAGAGGTCATCATCTGGTGAAGCTGGTAGCCAAATAGCCGTCACTAGCTTTGGAATATTGGAAGAACTATAGTATCTTATTAACCGCGCAAATCAACGCTGTCTATTAGAAAAATTTTATACAGGACGAGTAAAAGAACGTTCGGTTCCTTTTGAACAACACGGGAAGCACGACGAAAGCACGTATTGGATACGTGCAAAACACACACGCAAGCATTGTTTGCTTTGTATAATACTTACTTTTCCTGCTAGATACTTTGAGATATAAGGAATGTGGACATGTTCGAAAGATCAGCAGTCCGAATTCGATCTGCACAACAAAACATGCGATGTAGAACCACTGCCACAACACTCGGCAGGTTTCTGCTGACCGCGGCACTCGCTTATATTCCCATGGCCACAATGCTAGGCATCTTCAGGGTCCCTCAAAGGGAAAGAGACAGAGTTGATCTCCCTGTTGTGCCGAACGCGAGTACAAGGATATTATTTATTTCCGTACTGAGTGTAATCCGATTGCCACTCATCCTGAATCAAAGCAGCGGAGAACCTGGCGAGATTCATCGATGAAATGCAAATACCATTTTGCAATGCTCGTTTCTTAGCCATCATACCACTTTCTATTCGAGTGCTCCTGAAGATTTGCTTGCATGCAATGGCAGACTGGTCCATCTGACATAAGGGCCGCAGGTCGATTCTTTTCGAGCTAACGAATTGTTCTCTCTGAAATCGTGCGATTCGAACAGATTTGTTTCTACAAGGTTATTCGTGATGCCCATGGCCCCTGGTGTTGATCACATTAATAGACTGTTCTCCTGTTTTTACCTGAATGAAGAATCGTGGATGCGTTGCGGAAGGCGTGAGAGGCATTTTCGTGCAAGCAGTGAACAAAACGTTCGATCAACCAGAAGGTTCGAGCAAACTGCAGACGGTGGCCGGAAACAGACTTGCAGGGTTTCCAGAATGCAAGCAGTCTGCAGCAAGAAAAACAGTTGACCAAAGCAGGAGGAGACTGGTACGCCATTCAGTCTTAATTGAAATTTCGCATATAGAGAAAACCTGGATTCGACAGTTATGTCGCACTTTCAACTTCACGTGCTTTTTCTTTCACAAAACGCCAAAAAAGCATTCTAATTGAATTTTGTGAGGGTAATACACAAAAATGCCATAATCACTTGTTAGTTATTCTTCACCAAGATCTCCGAGGTGCTGCATTGAAATGATTTTGATTGTTATGATATCTTCGCAAACAACAAACAAATGGCTGTTTTGCTGTACAAATGCCGATTTGCCACGAGATCCGTCCTGTAGACACACTAAATTGAATTAAGCTATGGATAAACAGCATGAGAAGAGCGTTGATCAAATAATTATTACAGTGCAAGTTGTCTAGGAAAACCGATTTTCGTTTGAGCTTCTTAAGCATAAGAGGAGAACCATTGCAATGTTACTCATGTAAGCCCAGTGCGTCACTGCAATTATTACTCCTCGTTTTCAAGAAATTATAAAAAACCAGCAGTTGAATATTTTCCAAAGTAAGTCCAGCTCAAGGTGCCATTTGCTAATTTGTTTGGTGCATTCGTATGTCCTCTAACCGCAACTTTGCATTTTGCGTCGCAAATGTTCGTCCCATCTTTTGAAACAAGCAGCAATCAAACCCTGGATTGCGTGTGCTTATGTAAAACTGTGGGGCTGTGAGCATCCTTAAAATAAACGCAATGCTTAGCAGGGACTCCCTGCTTTCTGAAGCATCTAGCAGGTGCCTCCATAGTGAAATACTTCTGGATTCTGGAAGAGAGGTTCCGCACAGTTACAACTGCATGTGGGAATGTGCAGCAAGGTGTCCTTGCTCTTGCGTGCTGTTCTTACGTATATGCGCTGACACTCTTCTTTCATGAGATGGAGGCCGTCACATCGCGAGTTCTAACCAGAGTTCACGCAAACATGGCATGGCGTGCAACAGATGATCCTTGAATCAGAGTAAGAGGCAAACAAGTTCATAATGGAGCCACTCGGCCAAGAATTTCAAAAAAGAGTGTTTTCAACTTGTTTGCTTCCTACTCAGATTCAGAGTTCATCTGTTGCATGTCATGCCGTCTTTGCATGTATTGTGGTTAGCACCCGCACTGAAGCATCCTGGATCCCATGAAAGAAGCGGTATTCGGAGTCGCTACAGCGCATCTACGTAAGAAGAGCACGAAAGAGCAGGGACACCTTGCTGCAATTCACAGATGTAGTGATAACTGCGCGGAACCTCTCTTCCAGAATCAAGAACTATTTCAATTTGAAGGCACGTGCTAGATGCTTCAGAAAGAAGGGAGTCCCTGCTAAGCATTGCGTTTATTTTAAGGATGCTCACAGCCCCACAGTTTTACATAAGCACACGCAATCCAGGGTTTGATTGCTGCTTGTTTCAAAAGATGGGACGAACACTTGCGACGCAAAATGCAAAGTTGCGGCTCAGAGACATGCGAATCTGCCAAACAAATCAGCAAATGGCACCTTCAGCGTGACTTACTTTTGGAAAATGTTCAAGTGCTGGTTTTTTATAATTTCTTGGAAACGAGGAGTAATAATTGCAGTGACGCACTGGGCTCACATAAGTAACATTGCAATGGTTCTCCTCTTATGCTTAAGAAGCTCAAACGAAAATCGGTTTTCCTAGACAACTTGCAGTGTAATAATTATTTGATCAACGCTCTTCTCATGCTGTTTATCCATAGCTTAATTCAATTTAGTGTGTCTACAGGACGGATCTCGTGGCAAAGCTGTAGTCGGGTTGCAAAACAGACGAGATGTTTGCTGTTTGCGAAGATCTCATGAAATGCTTCCGTATAGTTCGCAGCGAGCTCTAATTTTGCAGCATCTTTGACAGGATGAGAAAAGCCGAAGCTGACAAGCTGCGATTTCTTGTCCACCTCTTAATAATTTTAGTGCGTTGTTCTTCAATTACTGATTTCTTTTATGTTTCTTGCACCACTGTTTAATGTCCTCGTACGACCCTCTTCTGCGAACTGTTTCAGCCAAACCATTGCTGAGAAAAGTCTCAAAGATCTTTTTGCGATCATCACAGAAGAACGTACAGATCTAGTAATAAAATACCTATTATTGTGTAGGATCACCTCTTAGGGAGTTTTTTTTGCATACCTTTCGGAAGATGGAAATGGAAATGTTCTCTGCGACGCATCCACGTTTTCTAAAGACAAGCAACAGTTTTATTTCCTTCTGGAAGTGACTGTGCCACCAAAGGAACCCCTTAGCTTTTCCGTAAGCGCCGAATGTACAAATAGCCGCCACATCCATAAAGTGGATTGGGATCGCGGAAGCAAAGGTCGCTTCCAAATTTTGTGCCTTCGCACATTGTGCCCGTTGATACTTTTTGCGCCACAATACGCGCTTTGCTGTTTGCAGTTGCCGGCTGCTCGCATTGGTGCGTTTGCTGTGATGGTGCAGGTGGGATGCTCCTATCTTGATGCGCTTGCACATGTTATTCTCAAATCTGCTCTCATTCTACTTGCTTCTGCAGGATCTCCACGTGTTCATCGGAACCGTATCTCAACCTTTGGTGACGGTGCCCTCGTTTCTCGCCTGCTCCATATTGTCTTTCATCGCAATCCTTTTTCCCACGTCGCCTACCTCGTTCAATCCTCTTTCCTACCATACTTGAAAGCTATCAGTGGTCCGGGCATCTCACCGCTCCTTTGAGACGCATGCTAAGCTGTAAACTCGTTTAGTTTCCTTCTTTCTTCGGAAACATTCCGTTGACACTCATGTGGGCTATTTTTCTTTGGAATACGAAAATGTTCTCCGCCTTCGGTTAGCCGAGAACGTCCTGTGAAAAAGTAAATCATCCGTTGTTTTGCGCATCACGAAAGAGAGATTCCAGCACTTGTTGGGAGAACGGCGTAGGGGAAGGAGGGGCAAGGGAATATCATGTGTTATAGGAAACCGCAAGTGACTCTGTATAAAACCCATCAGAGCAGCGTTCTCCTCTCAATGTGATGCTCCATTCTGCTTCTGGATCGGCTAGCATTTCGAGTGAAAGGATGTCATCAATTCTGTTCAACTTCGTAAGCAGTATTTGGTTCTTGAAAGGATGTTCATCGTGGGACTTCAGGTCTTCTTTCGTATGCAAGCTGTTTTTGGCAATTTGCAATTGGATCGTTGATTTAATAGTACACAGCGCGTTGTGGTACAATTAGTTCGACTAGTGACTATTAGAGTTGCTTAGTGATGTATCTGCTGCTTTGATTGGCATTTGAATGAATTCGTGGTACTTGCATTTTTTCCCTTGATCCGTTACTCTCGTTGCATTTTCGGTTTCTTAACTTTCCCTTAGAGAATTTCTGACTAGTGTATCATCTAGTGGTTTGGAACCTTTTTTATTTTCTATCTGATTTACTTGTTATGAGAGATTCGTTGCTTTTGTTGTTTCTTCTGCTCTCCTGGATATATCTTGTTTTTTTTTTTTGGATTTCCTTTCATTAGTGCTTGCTATTTTGCACGCGTAAATCTTGATAATGTATGCGAAGGTATAGTTTTTTTGAATCTTACGTGTTTAGGGTCTTCAAAGAGTCTTAAAGTTTTTCCGAAGGCTGGTACAGGAGCAAGCTTATGCTGCTAATGGAGCAAGCGCTGTCGTTTGCGGTGCTTTTCGATGAGCTTTGTATGGCTGCTGCACTTAAATTTCAAAAGGAAGACTCTTGTGTGATTCTTTTAACTTTTGCAATTTTACCAGTCCTTTGCTCACTTGAATGCAAATATTTACTGTAGTGCTTTTCGTTTTAGGTTGTTGTACTCCTGTTTTGCCAGGCAATGGGAACTTCTGACTATCTGGTGGAAGACTTTAATTCTGTAGGGCTTAAAGTTTTGCCACGCGTCATTGGTCTGCGTCCTCCTGTTGGAGGATGTCAATATACCTTCGACAACAGGTACGCCGCATGTGAATTGTCTATCAATAGTCGTTCGCATG
The DNA here is from genome assembly GCA_036172245.1 of Raillietiella orientalis. Taxonomy (NCBI): domain Eukaryota; kingdom Metazoa; phylum Arthropoda; class Ichthyostraca; order Raillietiellida; family Raillietiellidae; genus Raillietiella; species Raillietiella orientalis. Next base: position 946,328 of record JAYWIR010000054.1, on the reverse strand, counting down.
GACTAGGTCAAGGTCAATGCTATTCGGAACTATATGTAAGCATGTTTTTGCAGTGTTCGAAAACTATTGATAATTCTAGGTCAAAGAAAGTCGTGAACCTATGATGGCTAATTTTGTTTTGACAGCATTCAATGGTACTTGTGACCTCGTTTACCCTGATAGGAGACAGAGGTATGACGTTTCAAGTATTTGCTTAACTATTAATTTTGTTGTGGCTTTAAAGAATATTATTGAAAGCATCTTTTTTAATGTGTCCCTTCAGCTGATGCACAACCGTTGTAATTTTATGGAATCAATTTGAGGAGTTCTTTGAAATATGTAATGTGCAGATATGTGAAAGTTGACAGATTTTAGACGCCTTTTAAATCGTGCAACCTTGTGACTTTATTTTCGTTTTGAATATGAGAGAGGTTTTAAAAACTCTGTTAGGATGTTCCGTGGTATTTAAACTTTCCCTTTTTTTCGTTTCTGATGCATGTGTCATTTACAGCATGCTTCATAACTGAGGCTTTTCTTTAACTTTTTTCAACCGGAGAACGGGTCCATGATAGAAGAACTATTCAAAAGTACCAGATACTTGATATTCAAAGGTTTAGGGATAAAACTGATACTTTTTCTTCTCAGACTCGTCGTCGGTCCAAATGCTGGAAGAATACCAACCACGTTATCTTGTTACTGGCAAGCAGGCACCTTACTGAATGTCATCGTCAAGGATTGAGGAGCTCATAGATTCCTTGTGCTTTTGCATCTGCGAATAATAAAAGAGTTTCTTTATTTCACCTCGAGATTTTCTGCGTGAATCTGCGTTATAGGTAAGTATAAGACGCATGGTGGGGAGACTCACCTCTCCTAACATTCCATAAGTTTTCAAACTGAAGGATGTATTCGTTTCCCATCCCAACACGCTTAATTGATAATAACTTAACTTTATGCTTTGCAATTTAAAAATGGGTACATTAAGAACAAAGCAGATGCACATAGCAGATCTCTTTAGACCCTCCCAATACACCTGTTGGGAAGAGTCTTCTCGTCTCTTAATTCCACTTGCTTCACTGCAAACTTGTCGTTCGCATGAAAAACCACTCAACCTTACTTGGAAGTCTAGTAAGTAAAAGAGGGTTTGCTACAGAATTCTACTTCGCCACACTCTAAAGAAGAATCTCATGATGTCTTCATTTCAATAAACTCTTTACTTCACTGCGAACATCCTTTTAAATCTGAATGTATATTTAAATGTGCACTTCGAATCGTTTATTCTATGATGATAGAAGAACACGATCTATTTTTTCCTTTATTCACCATTTAGATCACTGCCCTTGGTTTCAGGATACATTAATACGAAAATCATTTTTGATATGCTCCCTTTTGAGAATGGTACTGCCATATGAAATTCCGCAAAGGTCGTTTTCGCTGATGGCACTTCAATTCCTGTCAATCCTAGTACATGCTTGACATATCCTGGGATGCCTTGATTAACCTTTCACATTTGTCTGGTGTCCTTTTCTATCAGATATGTTTCTCCTTGCTTTCGCTTTTACATTTCGGAATCTGTTTTTACGCTCTGGGAGAATATCCTGACTGCGGTACGTCCATAAGAGCAGTGTCAGTTGAAATGGCGTTTGGAATATCCAAAGAGGAGTGAGGATGTATATAGATATGTATGAATATTCCTTACATTGAGGGATAGAAAATGCTGTGTTCTGTTGAAATTGCAAACAAATGCCGCTAGTTTACTATAAAATGAAAACGGATCTAGAAGTTTCGTGTTCCATGACATAGGCACCAAAGAAATATATATATCACACAAGCGGATCCACGAGTTCGTTCAGGACCATTCTGTTTGCAGACGGAAACCGCATGTTCGAGTTTCCCTTCTCATGACAAACGTTCATCTGTTCATTGAGATTCCAGTCTAGTTCGCTCTCTGTCGGTTAGGCTCTTTCTCTGTGTCTTAGGAATCATCGTTTTAAATATTCTGCAGCACCACTTTAAGTTCTCTGCTCGTCGAATCGGTGTATGAAATTCATCTTGATCAGCGCGTGCTTTGCATTTGCTGTTGATAAGTTCGCGATCTGTGCAGCGTACATTCCATGCATCCTTGGAATCCATTCCATTGGAATCAAAATCAGTCAAGTGCATTCATGTCTTCGCAGTAGCTGGAGTAGTGCTATTTTCAAGATATTCGCCCGAGCGACTTGATATGCATCCGAAATGAATGCTGCGCAGGTTGTATTTCCTTTCATACACTGACATCTGGTGTCAAAATAGCATAAATGCTACCGTAGAAATAAACAAATCGATACCTCTTGGTCCCATTATCCTTCAGCATTTCCGATATATGGTATTGCGTCTCTAACCAGGTTAACCTGTAGACATGTTCTCGATGGCTCTCCTGCTTTTTATTAATTTCTGACTAAGAGGTCTCTTTCGTACCTCCTCAGAACATCTAAATCGCCTTCCCATCGATCAATAAGTCACCTTAAAGTTTCTTTCAGATGACCTTAACATCTCTCTGATCCCATTGAACACTGTCCTTTTCTATCAGCCTTGTGTTTAGAGCACGAGTATAGCGTCATTCCCATCTTATTTGGTTCAAACAGCACTTTCTATCACAAGTGTATTTCCTTGAGGACAAAAATGTTTTTGTCCCATTCATCATTCCATTAAAGTTGAATCATTACACTGACTTTCTAAGCTGTGATTAATACGTGCTTTCAAAGTAGTCTTCTGGGTCACTCGTTGCGTTAGTCAAAACCATGGGAATAAGTGGCATACGAGTGTGCTTCAGTATGTAAGTTGATTATACTTTCTGTAGACAATTACAGGGTAGAGCTTGAGGAGACGTGGATGACACGTTATACCAATCATTCTGAAAGTGAATCAACAAGGAAAACACATGAAGTACGGAGACTCTAAAGTCTCCTCTTACCGAAACTGCTTAGGATACGAAAGGAATTGAAGGATACGTGAGGATGAGCATGCAGTAGCGGAGAAAGCAAAATTTCACATGTTGTGTGCAAACAAAGTTGAGCCATTTTGTCATTACATGGATTTGGTAAACACATAATAGTGCGCTCCGAAATATTACCTACGCTCTTAGTCCATTTTGACGCTCCAATTTTCATCACGCACCTTGGGGAACACAACAGATGATGAAAGAGTAAGGAATGGGAGCTTTTAAGCCACAACGGGGAGTGACTTCAAACGATGAAGTGGATTGAAGTTGCAAAGATATCTATTACTAAGTAAAGTGCATAGCTGCAGTGGATCCACAAGTAACGAATGCCCTGCACAAGCGGCTGCATTCTACAAAAGTTGTTACCACTTTGGAGTCCTAAATTTTCACGTGAGGATCCTAAAAGCAGTCCCTCAAGAGGTCATTCCTCGCTGACAAAACATTAAGAAAATTATTGGCTGCAAGTACTTTGAGATCTTCAACTTTGGCAGTAAATAGCAAGAAGATTGGATCATGTGGTACAGATTTTGTTTCATTCTCCGCTGCAGCGTTATTTCTCTACGAAACCATATTTATTGGAAGATGCGCTCGCTATGCTCGCGTTTTAGGAATAAAAGTTTATATTAGATGAGAATTCATTAGTCTCTCAGCGTTTCTTTCTTCAGTTGTTTTCTGGTGAAAACGGATAATTTCTCCATGTGTCTCCTCGTTTCTCGTGCTTCTGATCATCACTACCTTCAAATGTGCATCCTAGAGCAGCACAGTTAGTAGCGCTTTTGCTCCTTAAAGACGTTTGCAAGGACTTCACACTGCCAAAGTTGCACCTACAGTTTTCTTTAGAACAGGGTAAACGGAAGACCTACAAAGGTTTCTGTCTCCTTCACAACCGTACGCAAAAACAGAGATCAATGTTGTCTTCATTTTTATAACGGATTGCATTTCCGACATCAGGCGTGTGTCAGTATCCTATCTCTCTGTAGCTCGTTCGGAGAGGCATACCAGTGCTCTAGAAACACCTGATCATTAACTCTGCTTTGCGGTGTCTTATGCACTAGGCTTCGTTAATGCAGAACTGCATTAAGGGAACATCTAGATACTTCAATGATCCCTTCGAAAAGTTTCTTTAGCGGATCCAGTTCGGACTTCCAGCTAACGTTGAACCGAAAGCAATACTGTTTTTGTTCTGCCTATCCCTGAAACACCGCCGCGTTGTGACTCTGACCATGTGCTCTGTGAGAACATTCCAATTCCGAGCTCCGTTTGTATTTTCGGATTGCTCGAATGGTGAAGCCATGCCAAATGCCCAAATGTATCAGAAAAACATCAGATGATCGTTCTGTGTACCCAAGGGGATGGAAACAATCTCATGGCAACCTTTGACGACTTTCTACTGCGTGTTTGCGTTCTTAGTCAGTGTGCAGTAGCAAGGCCCCCTATGCACACAACGATGGATGTTTGAAAATAAGAGGCTTTTTCCTTCTCTTACCCTTAGCCCACGACTATGGAGGTAGCCGAACCCACACACTCCTGCGCGCTCAAAGCGAAGATCTGGATCGCGCAGATGGTCACTCCATCTGCGGCAGCTTGGGCGAAACATAACTCTTATTAGGCACAGTGCTACAAACGCAGCTTTATTTTTAAGGTGTGCGGAAATTCTGTTGTTTATTACCCGGTTGCGCCGGCACGTTTATTACAATATCAACTGGGAACTGTGTTCCCAGGCAAGGGGAACAGAAGATGGGGAGTAGATTTCCCGGAACGCAGTCCGGGCACACTGAGAGTTCGGAACGGGAGGGGGTGGGACAATAAATAAATAAATCGGTTGGGAGGGCGGGGACAGGGGTATACAGTCTAACCGTTCCTATTCTCAGAACCGGCGGTGAATGCCGCCGATCTCCGTCCTCACTTCTGCTCCAAGATGTGGCCACCCGGCAGCCATTTGCAGGTTGCAGGCTGCGGTGTCGGGGACCGATGTTGGGACTGCTCGCATCTGCAATACGTGGCGGGCCCTGACAATGGCGCGGACGCAGCAGATGATTGCGACGACCGCTCCAAGAGAAAGTCCGGCACGCGTGTAGAAACGGCGCATCCAATCCAGTGCGGTGTGTCCAGGGTGCAGGAGCGCTGAAGACAGCCGCTGCCACAGCTCGTGGAGGGCACCGCACTCAAACAGCAAATGCGGAAGCGATTCCAGCGCTCCGCATTTAACACAGTTCGGGGACGCAACTCCCCGAAATTCTGTTGTAGAAAGTTCTGCTGTTCATGCAGAAGATAGATGTAAAGCAATAAAATTATTTAAGGTCTCTTTATCCTGAGTATGGTTTCGCACTTGGGTGCACCTAGGCAATTATATCTCTTAGAGCTATCAGTGAAGCCAGATGGCTAGATGATCCTGATTATCACAGTGGAAATAAGTGAGAGCCAGCGAGGCTTATCGAGCCTAAGAAGAAGAAGATGGATAAAACAAAACTAGATAAAAAAGGAAATAATAAAAATAAAAGTTGACCAAAACGAGATTAGCTTGTGGGACGGAAAGGGATCACATTTCGTGGTGGGTGAGGCTTTTGCTTTAGTTGCAGGATGTCGGAGAGCTCCTTCACGTCCCTTTCTAGGCAGAGCTACCTCGACGATATCTGCAGGAAGCGGGTGACGTGAAGGGCATCCTACTTATTCCTCCTGCTCACTAGGTGTATCACTTTGCCACGACGAACCCGCACACCGTACACGCGCGTGCCGCTAAAAAAAATGTTTACTATCGCGAATTGCCAACTAGAGCGCAGAGAAGACAGGAAGACCGTCTCGAATCTCGAGAGTCCAGAATGCTTCAGGAGGTACTCCTCTTTGATGCAGTCGAACGCTTTGGTTTCGCAGAATAGACGTGTTTTCTTGGTCCGTCGCGGTGCAGTGATCCCTTTCTTCAGTGCGTTGAGTTCAGTGGGACTGTGGATAAGGCAGGAACTCCTGACGGGACCATTAGTGAGTGCCAGGCTGCGACGTGGTCGTCAGAGGCGATGGAGGTGGCAACAGCCGTTTACCGAATCGGTCCCCGCGGCATCTTGAGCTTCGAGAGACGTGGTGCGGCGACTATACCTGCAGTCGCGTCAAAATTCATTGCGTAAGTGAATGGCAGCTCAACCACATGTTGCTCTACAAGATGGGCTACTTGTTTTTTCCGCAGCGTGCTTACACCTTTTCGAAGCCTTTGCTTGCTATCAACGTGCCGGAGGAACAACTGGGCGCGATGAGCATGCGAAGGGTGAAAATTGGTGGAAGTATACTGCAAAGAGACAGATTTAGCTCAGCGGATGCTGAAAACCCCCGTTACCATGGGAAAGCGCAGTCTTCTTCCTATTACGGTGCACCACAGCATTGTGGTCCGCTATTAGGTGTCACAGCGCGTATAGAGAGGGCAGAACTTCGCGCCGTATTCAAACAGCGCGGCGCGGTTCATGCGCAGTACTCCTAGCCTTCTTCGTTTGTGAAGCATGCGAAACTACAACGGGACCTTGCATGCGCGCGAATCTCTGCCCGGGAAAGCAGCAAGTTTTCCACAAAATAGCGGTCGCTGGTGGAAATGTCGAACTTTCGCATGTCAAAAAGCCTAAATACAGTAAATTCTGCAATCCATCGCGCCACCTCAAGAAGGTGCACCTGAGCGTTCAGTGCAAACCATGCAGCGCAATGACCACAACCGTAGGGAATCCGCAAACGCAATACTTCGCATCGCGTCCGCAAAGCACGAGAAAAAGCGCTCCACACAACCTGAAAAACAGCGTGCGGAGAAATCTGCCGCAAAGAAGGTGCCAACTGCGTCCCGCGTATGGAGGAGGGAAAGCAGGAACGCAAAACGCCACCCAGTCTAGCGTCCCTCTCCTACACGTGGCGATAGCCGCTCCGCCATGTTCCCAGGCATAACAAGTGAACACACCTATCGCTATGGGATCCGTGTGGCCTCCTGGAACGTTAACAGGCTGCACAACGATTCCAACAGACGAGATACTGCCCAAAGCCTGCAGAAATTAGAACCTGCATTCGTGCAGAAGATCCACGTGATCACCGCAACCGAAGTCCATGAGATTTCTCACCCGCTCACGGCGGGGCGTTTACTTTATGTAATGAGAAGGAAAAAATTATATCAAGTAAACCAGTTGGGAATCTAGCGCCTACCGACGACTCCGGAGGAATCAAGAGAATTTTCCAGATACGTGTGGGTCGGAGAAAACAAACAAACAAAAACAAAAGGAAAACAATGAATGGGGGAAGCTTGAAAAACGGTCCTTGAGATTGCTCAGCAGGGCACAAGAATATAGGTAACAGCATTGTGAACTCAAAACAAAGAACGGGGTTGCGATAGTGACTGGATGAGACCTCACAGATGGCACCGAAGTGCGCCCTTTTTAAGAGACTATAAATGGGCGCAGGATGACGGCGATGTCAGCTTTGAGTACGTCACGAAGGCGAGACCACCCTGCAGCCTTGTCCATGGATTCAACTGCAACCAGGTTTTTTTCCCGGGTAAGCCAAGACTTTTATTATTAAAATATTTACAAGGAGAAATTATTTATAATAAAGTCTTCTTCTTGTGTCATGATCACTTTTATTTTTCAGTCAGAACATATGTTCTGCTGTCTCGGGGCACTTGTCCTTATTGAGCCGCAGACCGGTAAAGTACTTTTCACGGGACCAGGGGCCGTAAAAACAGAAAACAAATCAAAACGAAAAAAAAACGCTTGGTGGTACAATGTTTTCTGGGAGGGGAGAGAAGGGGAGGGAACACGGTACGCCCTGTAGAGACCTCTGCATTCGATTTTGGATGCGAACAAGTGTCGGCAGAAGTTTTCTTAGTCGGCGCCAACGGGAAGCCTTCTCCGAAGAGATGGTTGCCAGTGAATGGCATTCCGACTTCAGCGTATTCCCCTGGTTGCAGTCCACTTATCCGAAATTCCGCACATGCAACAGAGTACTGGGACACACACTGCGGACGGCATGGCGTCCCGCATCAGTAGGCACCGAAAAATGTTTTTCCGATTGCCCACGGGAATGTTTGGAATCGACGAAAGTCGGTCCCACATCTAGCGGAGGACCACACATACTATAATTAGGCAGGGGAAGGTATCCCTTTCGATACAGAGCACAGTGGGCATTCGAACTTATTAAGGTAGAGTGTACGAGGCGTGCTCTGCAAAGAAGTCCCCAATGGAGCAGAAGCTACGCCGTCTCCTGCCGCTGCAGAAGGAGGGTGCCGTTGTCCCAAGATGCTGGGGGCCACTTCACTTCCTCCGAAGGCATGTCGAGCAGCTCGATTGAGTGCACAATTCCATTAAGCGGGACACTCCGTGTTGCAGCGTGCGCTAGTTCCCGGTACCTCCACGCCTTTATAGGTTTTTTCCATCCTCCGAGGAGGCAGGACTTTTCCCACGATGGCTTCTCTTGTCTATCCCTTGTTTCTCTGAGGAAGGGCATCACGGAGACAAGGGGGTAAGTTAGCCCACAGCAGTTTCCGTAGGTTGGAAATGATCTGCAGTGAGTGGCCAGCAAACCTGCCTCGACGGAGGAAGGAGAAGTCTACATCGCTGGAGCCGTTGATTTTTGCCCATGCAGAAACGGAATCCTGAAACCAGGTAGTCCAGTACACGGGCTGCAGGAGATCCACGGTCTGTCCCTCAACAGAGCAATAAAGTCCCGTAGCCGAATTCCACAATGGTTTAGATTACGGTCGTTGGCTATTAGGATTGAGGTCAATCCATAGCAGGCGGTTGCCCTCTCGGAGAGGATTCGTGTGGGCGTCCACCAGGGTGCGGTCCAATATTTTGCCACAAGGGCAAGTTTTCTTATTTGGAGCTGCCGTTCCATGCGCTTCAACATCAGGAGAATCAAGTCCACCGACCCTACGTGGAGCGCACATGCCTTTGAGCCGCACGCTGGGCATCCGCTTGCCCAGAGTGCTGTTCTTATGAGGCCCCTTGTCCGTGTCCTCACTTGGGAAGAAGTTGGGCACACTAAAAGCAGGGGCCCGAGAGTGAGTGATGCGAAAGCCGTTCCGAGACGATCCCACAGAATCCGGAGGGCAGGACAGTCAACTATAAGGTGAAGGGGACTCCCGCACCCTATCTCGATAAGAACAAAAGTTGGGCTCCTTCCACATCGCGTATATCTCCGCGAATTTGTCGATTTCTGTGCGGATGGCTTCCTGCCTCATTCGTGCAGTGGTACCTGTTAGGTGGACTTCTATCGAGTGATCCACCGTGTGTGGAATTAAATTGCGTCCTTCAGAAGTTATGTGAGTGCAAAGGAGTTTGTGCGTGAGCGCCCCATTTCCGCAGATGAGCTCCGCGAACTGCCCGATGCTGTGTACCGAGAAGCGCAGAATGTTATTCCCATCTGTTATTCTTGTCTGTTATTCCCATCCTACGGATGTCGTTTCCAAATTTCCGCGTAGTTAGCGGAGATTGGAGATTTCCTACCTTATAAAGGAGGGCAGCTTTGTAGCCCTCCTTCATTTAGGCTTCAACTTCTGCGGCCACGTCGGGTGGAGCCGACACAGCCACCTTGTTCCAAGCCCTCACGGGGCGGTGGGGCCCGATTTTGTGTTGGGGCATGACCCCACCTTTATGGGCTGCAGAGACGTGGGTCACACGCTTCCCGTCGAAAGTGTTGCGGCGACTTCAGGCAATTCTGCCTTCGAACGGCTGCAATTCCACACACACAAGAACTTATGGATGGCTTGCTCTGGCTGCAACCAAAGAATGCGTATGAACAGCTCTTACGCCCGCCGAACTCCGCGTAAAATTCTTGAATTTCCACCGAGTTGCACGTGGGCGGAAGGGACACCCCTTGCTACGGCGATGCCCTTCTTCCAAAGGGCTCTCCACGAAAGACGAAAGCCGAGGTAGCAATTCTGCTGCCGTATCTCAGGCAGAGAGAAGATGGCGAGCGTCTGTGCCATGGGAGTGTTGACAGACGCTACGACCCCTAGTCTCCAGCCGCGTGGATTAAGAAGATAGGGCGAGCTGCTCGGCATTCGATTGAATAACCTGAAATGGCACCCGGTTTTACTTGGATCCAGGATTCTTCCCCTGAAGTGGCACGAATTGACGCTTCTGTGACTGCATTGAGGTCTACCCTGCAACGCGCGCTGCTTCCACTGGACGCGGGGAAGAGTAAATCCTGCGTGTACCAAGAGTGGGGAGCGGGAGTCGCTCCCCCACCTCTTAGTTGAATGCTCTGCCGTCCGGATTCTTTGGTATCGTCTTAAAACGGCCCTTGCAATACCGGATGGTGGCAATGTTGGATGTGTCTACAGTCTTGTCTTCGTGCGAAACGCCCTTATTCCAGCCGCAGCCCTGGCAGCACTTTGCTGCATTCGTGGTATCGTGGCGGCCTGGAACTAGAAGGCATCCTGCAAAGCAAGGGCCCTCCCAGCGGTTTTCTGTGATCCCTTCCCGGCCCTCCAATCTTTTTTTGTGGTTTGTTTTTCTCTTTAATTTAATTTTTTTCCTTCCCCATCCCCCTCCACTGCCGAGGAGAGCCACACCGGGCTGCGTCCCGGTGTCCCGGCAGTTCCGGTATTCCTTGGCCGTCAGTGGGGCCTTGTACCACGTTCTGTATTGACTGCTGAAATGTTTTTGATAAATGTACCAGCGTATCCGGGTGGCATCCCCGAAACCTGGAGGAAGTTGATGGAGTGGAAACTGGTCACAGAACTCTCGGACTGAGCTCTTCAAGTCGTCCCAGTCCGCGAGCGACTGCAGATGGTCCATGGAGACGAACCTGTTCTTCGAGCGCACGTGGCTCGAGCTCCAACGTTGCGTGGCGCACGATAGCCAGGCAACCGCATCTCCGGCTGCCGACGCTAGCCGTCGCTGCATTCGGACTAAGGAATCGCAGGGTGCATTGGCGGTCGCGTTCGATCTCCGCAAGGCGTTTGATTTTCACCCGGATTTCGCCGAGGCGTTTATTATAAAACAAACATTTACAAAGACATGCAGTGGCTCGACCATTGCACCAGCCACGCACGAAGAAACACACAGCCTTCCGGGTCACCGGTTCGCAGACCGGTACGGTCCACCACCGCAGCAGGTGGAAGGGGGAAAAACAAAAAAAAAAAACAAAAAAGAAAAGAAAAGTTGGGAGGGTAAGGGAAGGAATCACAGTTGCTGGTGGGGCCGTTGCATCCTTTGCAGGATGCCGGAAAGCTCCTTCTGTATTCCTGGATCCAGGTGGGGCCATCGGGAAGCCATCCTCAGAAACTGGGAGGCTGGCTGGATGGCAACCTGGTCGCGTTGTCCTCCCGTAGCCTTGCTCCAAGCGGTGACGATCCCGCGTAGGCAGCACAAAGCTGCTAACGAGGCCGCTGGCCGAAGGGCGTCGGCAACGAAGAGGGCTTTCAGTGCGTCCCTAGGGTTGCCGCAGGGGATTCCGATGGCCGCGGCAAAGCGGAACCAAAGGGGCCGAAGGGCAACACAATCCCCCAGCAGGTGGGGAAGGGACTCCCGTTCCCCACACCTGACGCAATTGGGATCCACCGCTCCCCAGGTCCAGTGGTGTCGGCGGGCGTTGCAGGGGAGTCCCCAGTGCTGCAACAGGAGAGCCGACTCCTGTTATTTTAAGGGGAGGGTGGAGGTGTTCATTAGTACCGAGGGCCACTTCAAACGTTCAATGGGAACATCGAGCAGCGCGCCCCAGCCCAGAAGTCCATTGAAGGGCGTACTCGGGGTCGCAGCGCCTGTTAACTGGCCCATCTTCCACTCTCCTATCTTCTTCTCCTTTCCGGAGATTGTTACTGTAACAACCCACTTCGCCGCAACATCGCTGTCCAGATCTTCCATCAGGGAGGGCAGCGCAGCAGCGAGGGGGGTTCTTCCTGCACACGCTCTCTTCTTTGGATCCACCAGGATCAAGCGAAGCGTGCAACTTCTGTTACCCCCAAACAGGAACCTTCGTTCCTGTTGGGAGCGTTGCATGCCGAACTGTCCCCACGTTCGAACGGTTTCCTGCAACCAGGCACTACCGTTCAAACGCCGACAGGTGAGCGATCCTGAGTTTTTGCGATACAGCGCAGCCACCCTCCGTAGCTGGAGTCCGCATCGGTTGACGCGGCGACGGAGTGCAAGAAACGACGTCAGTCCGGTCTTGCAGGTGACTTGCTGGAGAAGGAGACGTGCAGGGACGCACCAACAGGTGCACCACAACTCTGGAACGAGTGCCGACAATCGGAACTGGAGCTGAAGCTCCAGCCGCTCCAGCGTCAGGAGGCCCACACCAACATCCCGACGAGGAGCGCACAAGTCCTTTAAGCGGACCTGGGCCCTCCCGTTGCCCCAAAGGGCGATACTGAGGACGTCCTCTGTCCGCTTTTTAATTCTCTCTGTGATGGGGAAAACAAAAAGCAGGGGGCGGAGGAGAGGCGATGCGAAAGTGTTCCAAACCGCCGCCCGTTCAGGCAGGAAAAACCTGCCGCCTCGGAACGGGCCGATCGCCGTCTCTACTTTTTGGAGGCAGCCGGACCACGCTTTCGCAGGGGAGTAGTCCCCCAACGGCACACCAAGGTACTTGAAGTACCCCACCGTGGAGATCCCCAAACGGACCCAGTCCTGCTGCCCTGTCCACGCCGCACCAACTGGCATCACGGACGACTTCGCCCTGTTCACCGAAAGTCCGGTTCCCCGATGCAGCAGGTCGAAGAACTCCTCGTCCGCCGAAGCCGGGGTGGACATAGGGAGCAGAAGCAGAAGGTCGTCCGCGTACGCTGAAACGGCCGACGTACCGGCACAGTCGTGCGGCAGGTGCGCCAGAGTTCCCCTGTACGCTCTCAGTACCAACTCAAAGTAGGTACTGAAGAGCAATGGGATCAGGCTGTCTCCCTGCCGGTTCCCACGCCGCACCGGCACGCCGTGCACGGTCTGCCCGCTGAAAGTAACCTTGATGAGCGCGTCGCGCCAGCAGGAGCGCAGATAGGCCACTAATGAGGCCGGGAAGCCCAAGCGTTCCAGAAGCTCCAGAAGGAGATTCTGGTCGACGCATTCGAATGCTTTTCGCAAGTCGATTGCGACCGCAAGGGCTCCCTCCCCCACCCGACCATCCAACCCCTTGCCGGCGCACGCACCGGAATTCCGGTTGCGCACCAAGCTCCTTTCATGTTGGAGCTCTAGCCAGGTGGAAGCGTGGAACAGGTTCGATTCCATGCTACGCCTGGGAACAGCATATGTCTGTTCCGGGATGATGAAGATATTGGCAACCCGTCCCAGACGCTCTGTCCAAACCTTAGCCAGCAACTTTGCGTCCGCATTCACTATTGTGATGGGACGCCAGTTGTTCATGCTCCTCAGATATCTTCCCTTAGGGAGGAGCCGCACCTTTGCCGAACGAAACGAGGCGGGAACGTCACCTGTTTCGCGTATCAGCAAGGTGAGTTGCTGTACCAGGGGGGTAAGCTCAGCCGCGAAAGTTTGATAAAACTCCGCGTGCAGGCCGTCCTCCCCTGGAGCCTTTCGCCTCTTGAGCTTTCCGATGGCCGAGAGGATCTCGTCCATCGTGAAAGGCACGTCGAGGGTCTTTCTCTGCTCCTCCACTATCGCTAAGGAACCTTCCGGAAGCAGGAGTCGTGAGACGTTCCTCTCCGGAGGCGCCCTGGCATACAGGGAGGAGTTGTAACTCCGCAGCAAGCCGCGGATTTGGGCAGGTGCCGAGTGCTCCTGGCCCTGATCGTCCAGTAAGCTGGCCGATCCGGAATGCCAGGCTTGCCTCTCGGCTCCCGCTTTGTATTCCGCCAGCCTGCGGATGTCGGGGGTCCTGGCGTAACGACGGACCTGCAGGTAGGCTCGTTCGTTACGGACCTCGGTCGCAAAACCCGTAGGTGGGCGGTGCAGAGGGAACTGGTCGCGGAACTCCTGGACTGACCGCTTGAAGTGGTCCCAATCCTGGAGTGTCCGCAGCCTGAAGCTCCGTATGAACGTGCGGAGATGTTCCGCCGCATCCGGGAGTTTCAGCCAGTCCTCTGGGAGACGCCACGCTGACAAGGGGGGGCCCCTGTCGCGCGGATGGATCTCGAGGACTAGCGGGCGATGGTCGGACAGCTCTCACGGTAACTTGCCGCGCCTGCCCACGCGAGGGCACAGGTGCGCGTCAAGAAACACGTGGTCAATGCTGTCTTCCATCCCTGGTGCACTGACCAACAAATTACAGGTGTGCACCGCCATGCACACCTCGTTTACCAGGTCACGCTCGGGATTCTGCCCATCTGGTTTCAGGCGAACGTTCAAATCGCCTGCAACCAGATGGGCATTCCGCACGCCTGCTTCGGTCAGCCAGTCTCGCCTGAGGGCAAGGAAAAACTCTTTCCTCGCCCTCCTGTTCATCAGGTCCTTGCCGTTCGGTGCGTACACGTTCGTGACGATCAGTTCGATCGAGTCGGACCACCTGAGAGTCAGCTGGCCGACACGACCGTGATCGTCGAACCGCACGCCCCGCGCCGCGGCCTCGACGGCTGACCGAAGCAGGTAGGCGACACCGCAACTTTTCTCTCTCCCACACATGTACCATAGCCGCTCTCCGGAGATCCGTTCGATCTCTTGCGCTTGTTCTGCAGAGATCACGTGGATCTCCTGCAGCAGCGCAAGGTCGTAGGACTCAAGAAGGGCGGCCATGTCTCGTCTCCTGCCGGCGTCTGTCATGCCGTTCACGTTCTAAACGGCGATGCGCAGACGACGGCGGGAGGAGATTCCCGGCATTACTGCTGGGAAGATTAAGGTGTGGGGGAGCCCGCCTCTTTTGAGGCGGGCGGGATGTCCATGGGGGTTTCGGCCTTTTCAGGCGCCTGGGGTACCTGTTCGGCCTCCATCCTCACCATATCCTCCGTGTCCGAGCGTGGAATTCTCTCGGGCGACGGGTCCCGAGAGTTTCCCACGCTGATGGCACCCTCGCTTGCGGAAGCCATCTCTTCCCCTTCGACGGGGGAGACGAGCTTCGTTGACTTTGTGGACTTACGTCCAGCCTTCTTGCGCGGTGCCGTGGAAACGGAGGCTGCGCTTCCGGCCTCCACCTCGGGGTCGGAAGTGGGTACTCTTGAGGGGAGGCCGGACGCCTTACGGCATTCTTGCCAGCCATGGTGGGTTCTGGCTGCAACGAGGCTTCCAGCTCCTCCGCGGCTCGCGCGAAGGCTACGTCATTGATGGTGGTGTTGATGACGGACGCCGCCGCCGGCTCGCTCCCCTCGCTGTTGAGAGAGTCAACAGAGGGGTGGTCGACGGTAGCGGCGAGTTCTTTTTCGCAGCGGTCGGGAATACGCTCGACGACAACGGTGCACGGACGTGTTCTGTGTTGCTCCACGAGCGTGATTCCTTTCCGTCTTCTTGTGTGTGGTGTGCCCGAGTGCGTCCACTGGGATGTCCACGGAGCCCCTGCAGCAAAAGATGGATGTGAAGGCTACTACTGGCAGTGGAGATTCTACTCCAGATGTCCGGTCCGCCTCTGATTCTTGTGTCTCGCCACCGGCGAGAAGCTTCGCCGCCGTCGTCAAGGCGGCGGCAGCCAACGGAGCACCGCCCGACGAAGCAGAGCTGCAGGCATATGCAGCCCATGGCTACAAGCCTGCGTTCTGCTATCCGGTTAGTGCTTCTATCTCCGACGGGGTCGGAGAAAATTTGTGGGACGAGCTTTTGCGCGTCGGGGATCGAAAGGACGACCTCCTGGCCGTCATGCCGGTTAACGCGCTCGGACACTGGGACGTGCACTGCAAAGAGGCATCACTAGTCCAGCGCCTTCTCCGCACCCCGCTAAATATCCGCGGGAAGGAGGTGGTCCCGTCGGCCATGGACCAGTCGTTCGTGTTCCGATTATCCGCCGTCCAGGTGGACACGCCCGATCGCGTGTTCGTCGCTGCACTAAGTGCATTCGCCACGGTGCACGCGCTGTGGGGAGCAGAAAATCCGATCAAAAGGATTGCATCTCTCCACAGCGGACTTGCCATGGCGCGTGTCACCATGGCGGATAGGAGGCAAATGCCTCCGCACTTGCAGGTGGGCGATGCGATCGTCTACCTTAAATTTGCCGGTCAGCGACCGGCTTGCGGCATTTGCGGTGCCGAGGGCCACCGTCCGTGGACGTGCCCTTCACGCAACTGCCGCTATTGTAAACAGCTCGGCCACTGCATGAAAGAGTGCGCCGAGCTGAAGAGAAAGAGGCAGGCGAAAAGCCGCCAACAATCAACCCCGTCCGCGCCGAAAAGATCCCCCGTTGTGCCACGGGAGAAATCAGGCGCGAAGGGCGGGGCATCTTCAAGTGGCGGTCCCGCGAAAAAGGGCGCGGTTGCTTCAGGAAAGCCACCATCCCAGACAACCGCGCAGACGGGAAAGATGCCACGTCGCTCTGGGGGCAAATCGCCCCCTTCGAAACAGCCTAAGAGTGCGGGCACGCACTCAATCAAGGCTGCTGAACCGTCCGCGTCCGCTTGCGCGTCCAGCGGAGCACACGGGAAACCGTGCGCGGGTACCCTCGGAGCTGCCTCTGAACGGCAGTTTCCTCCTACGGCGGTGGAGATCACGTCTTCCACGCCGAAGGCACGAGCAGCGAAGGCTGCAATAGCGCCTCGCGGGACGACGGCAATGACCACCGTTTCGCCCGCATCGGCTAAGGAGCAGGTGCAGTGCGTAACGGGGACGGAGCCGTCTCCCGCCGCGAGCGCGAAACGTGAGACGGCATCTCCGGCCAAACAATTGAGGGAGGCTTCGGCATCCCAGGAGGGCATCCCCGACGCGGGCTGGACTCGAGTCTCCAGGACGCCAACAAAGGGGAAGAAGAAGGTTGACCTTTCAATATTCCCCATCCTTAAGGTAGGTGGGAGGCAAAAGAGAAGCACGCCGAAGAAGGTGCGTACCCAGGTACGCACTACGGCTGCGTGCTCTGTCTCCGTCGCTTCGCGCGAGAGGGCGGCTGCGGAAGCCAAAGCTCCGGAAGCTGCGTTGGCGACTGCGACGACCCCCGCGCAGGCAGGGCAAGCCTCCAGCTGCCGAAACAAAAAGAGACTGGCAAAACGCCAGTCTCGCGCCAGGCACTCGGACTCCGAGGTGGAGTCCGAGTGCAAACAAATGGAGCGCGCATCCCGGGGTAAGCCGGTAGCGCGCCGGGCTATAGTGCGAAAGCACGAGCCTGTTTCCAAAGGCGGTTCCGGCTCCTGCACGGAGACCAAGGCGATGATCCTCGGCTCCCAGGACTCAGCTGGGCGCGATGTGGCGGCGAACGGGAGCGATTCCACTTCCCAATCCGCTCTCCTACCAGCTGACTTCTCGCCGGACGGGGCGAGGAGCACGCCGTCATGTCCGCAGCAGTGATGCGTGGACTCGCGTCCGCTCGTCGCGTCAGCGTAGCCTGTTGGAATGTCAGCGGGCTACGTGATGCTGACAAAATGCGGAGGGTAGCCAACGCTTTGCGCGCGTTCGATCTGGTGCTGCTGCAGGAGATACATAGCATCTCCGTACGGCAGGCATTGGATCTGGAAGAGCGCGCTGGCGGGACGCTTCACTGGCGGCAAGGCTCCGCGCACACGTGCGGAGTCGCGTTCCTCGTCCGAGGCAGGGTGGCGGAGGCGAACCGGAACGTTTGTTTCGACGAGGAAGGTCGTGTGGGCCAACTTGTCCTCAAGTGGTCCGAATCGATCGACCTGGTCGTTACGAACATCTACGCGCCGAGCGGCGGCCGGCATTACGCCCAGCGACTTGCATTCCTGGGTGGCCTGCGCAGCCGCTGGCTCGCTGACTCCGGCCCTAACGTGGCGCACCTCCTTGCAGGAGACTTCAACGTCCACCTGCTAACAGAGGAGAGATGCCGCTTGAGGGAGAAGCAACTGGTGAGCGAGGTATACGCGTCCGTGCGCGTGCAAAACTTGCTTGCTGGTGAGCCCAGGATGGAGAGATCTCCGGACCATGCGTTCCTCGATGAACACCAGCTCTCACGAGTAGGTCGGAGAGGGCGCCTGCTGTCCGCGATTTCGGATCATCCGAGACTGGATTTCGAGCTCCTCCCGCCTGGCAAAGGGCCTCCGATGAATGTCTGGAGGTTGTGGCCGACTGGCTTAGCAATTCGGAGGCGGCGGAGCATCTCCGCCAACACCTAGGGGGCTTCGCCATCTGTGAACTCGAGGACTGGGACGATCTGAAGAGATCGGTCCGCGAGTTCGGCTGCCGGTTCCCCTTGCACCTGCTTCCCCGCGGCTTCGGGGAGGGTGTCGCGAACAGCAGATCCTATCTGCAGGCGCGTACCTTTTCACGATGCCAGGACGTCCGGCGTCTGGCGGAGTATAAGGCCAGGCCGAGCGCCAGGTTTGGCAGTCTGGAGCGGATTGTCTGCTCGATGACGCTGGCCAGGAATGTTTGGCTGCAGCCGAAGTACACCGCGTAGTCAAGCGCCACTACTCCTCGTTGTACGCGGAGGAGCCCACGGAACGCAGTCTCTCCGAGCTGCTTCTTCCGACGGGCAACCCTGCTATCGACGAGGAGAAACGCGCCAGATTGGATTGGCCCTTCACGGCGGAAGAAGTATCTTCTGCCATAGCGGGCCTGAAGAGGCGTAAGGCGCCTGGGGAGGATAGCCTGCCCGCGGAGTTCTTTCAGTGCTTCGCGGCGGAGCTCGTCCCCCTGGTGCTAAGCCTTTCCTCGCTGATGCGTGAGACGGGAGATGTTCCCTCTTCTTTCCGCTCAGCAAAGGTGCGGCTCCTACCGAAAGGCGGTGATTTGCGCCACCTTAGCAACTGGCGTCCGATCACATTGGTGAATTCGGACGTCAAGTTGTTCTCCAGGCTATGGGTCGCGCGCCTGGGGAGAATCGCAGAGTCCTTGGTAAGTCCGGAGCAGACTTATGCTGTTCCGGGGCGGTCCATGGACACGAATCTCTTCTTCACGCGAACATGGTTCGAGTTGCTGCAGCGCGTGGCGCAGCAGAGCCAGGCAGCCGAAATCGCCGCTGCCAAAGGAAAGCGGCGGTATTCAAGGCACGATGGAACGCCGGGAGCCTTAGCGGTCGCCGTCGATCTCTGCAAAGCGTTCGACAGCGTAAACCAGGACCTCCTTCTGGAGCTTCTGGGACGCCCAGGCCTCCCGACGCACCTGATCGCCTACTTGCGCTCCTGCTGGCGCCACGCGTTATGCTGTATCTCTTTCAGCGGGCGTCACGTGTACGGTGTTCTTATACGGCTGGGTATCAGGCGGGGAGACAGCTTAAGCCCCCTGCTCTTCAGCATCTTCTTTGAGTTGGTGCTGAGGGCGTACAGGCTGTCGCTGGCCAACCTGCCGAGCTCCTGCCCGGGAACACCGGCCGTGGCCGCCTATGCTGACGACCTTCTCCTGCTGCTGCCCATGTCCACCACGGCGTCCAGGCTCGAGGACTTCTTCGATCTCATTCGTCTGGGAGCGGGCCTGAGCGTGAACAGGACGAAATCAACCGTTGTACCGGTTGGCTCTACGTGGAAGGGGCAGTTTGACTGGATCCGCCTGGGGATCTTCACGGGCAGGTGCTTGAAGTACCTCGGCGTTCCCTTAGGCGCTTTCTGTCCAGCAGAACCGTGGTCGGACTGCCATCACAAGACCGAGACATCTCTGGGCCCGTTCCAAGGCGGCAGGTTTCTCCTGTCGGAACGGGCCTTCGTGTGGAACATTTTCGTTGCCCCCCTCCTCCGTCCCCTCTTTTTTGTTTGTCCCCCTCCCTACTCGGCTAAGCGCCGGGCGCAACGCCTGTTGCGTGACGCCCTGTGGGGACCGGCGAGGTCCAGGATACGCCTGAAGGACTTGACGGCTCCTCGGCGGGATGCAGGATTGGGCATCCTGACGCTGGAGCGGATCGGACTGCTAGTGCAGTTCCATATGCTGGCACTTTGTGCGCAGCTCTGGACTACTCCCTGGTGTGCTTCAGCGCGGCTGCTGCTGCGGCGCAGCACGGGTGGCGACGGACTACGTTCGTTGCATCTGCGCACGGAGCGCTTCCAGAGAGGATTCGGCTTCCCTTTCAAGCAGCTCGCCACGCTTCTGGGAAAGCTTGAGTGGATCTCCTGCCGGCCGACGAACTTCAACGCCTAAAGGCAGGAAGCCTTATCGTCGTGGGCAGCGCAACAGGATGTGTCCTGTTTGGAACTCCGTTGCGTGAAACTTTCCCCATACTGTCCAGTGGGGGAGGTGCTGGAAGACCAGGACCAGTGGACACGCCTAGCCGCTACGCCACTCGCCGAAGCACTGTGTGCACTGATGGTGCGAGATGACAGTGACCTGCCGGCGGGGTGGGAGATCACTTGCGAAATCGCAGGCGAAACCCGAGTGCTGGGCGGCTGGCGGACTTGCGAAGTGGCAGACGCTGCCACACCTCGCATTCTTGCAAAGGGGCTTCACCGGTGGAGTGAGCTCCTCAGGGTGCCCACCGATGAACTTGTGGTCTCTTCTGCGTGTTTGGACGCGACTCTCTTCCCCCTTCGGTGGAGGCAGGACGCCTTTCTGCTGGTGCATTGGGGTTTGTACTGCAACCAGCGGGTGCACCTGATTTCCGGGGGAGCTGCGTCCCCGAACTGTGCCAAATGCGGAGCGGTGGAATCGCTTCCGCATTTGCTGTTTGAGTGCTGTGCCTTCCAGGAGCTGTGGTGGCGGCTGTCTTCAGCGCTCCTGCACCCCGGACACACCGCACTGGATTGGATGCGACGCTTCTACACGCGTGGCGGACTCTCTATTGGAGCGGTCGTCGCAATCATCTGCTGCGTCCGCGCCATTGTCAGGGCCCGCCACGTATTGCAGATGCGAGCAGTCCCAACATCGGTCCCCGACAGCGCAGCCTGCAACCTGCAAATGGCTGCCGGGTGGCCACATCTTGCAGCAGAAGTGAGGACGCAGATCGGCGGCATTCACCGCCGGTTCTGAGAATAGGAACGGTTAGACGGTATGCCCCTGTCCCCGCCCCCCCACCCAGTTTATTTATTTATTGTCTCACCCCATCCCGTTCCGAACTCTCAGTGTGTCCAAACTGCGTTCCGGGAAATCTACTCCCCATTTTCTGTTCCCCTTGCCTGGAAACACAGTTCTCAGTTGATATTATAATAAACGACCCGGCGCAACAGAGTAATAAACAACAACGCTGCATTCTTTAATTTGCTCGCTTGCCTCCTGTTTTTGCTGGCGGTACGCGAGCTTTTTCTCCATCCTCCTCTCCTTCTTTGATTTTTTGGCCGTAGCCACCTGCCACCCAGGCTCCTAGCTTGTTCCCTCGAATTGTTCGGCGTTGTTCGCCGTGGTGTCGGGTGCGGTTTGGGCCTTGGGCGCGGGTGGCACAGCCTTCGCGGAAGCTTTCGCCGCCAGCCTTTTCTGCAGAAGCCGGGCGTTATTTAAGGATTCTCTTGGAAACCACCCGCACTGCTGCTTTAGCGCACACCTCTCTCGTGTGTCCTATGGTTCCGCATACTTATTACTGCACATTGGGACAACCCTTTTTGAGGTGGCCCGACGTATTGCAGAAGCCACAGTATTTCGGCTTCCCTACATACCAGAGGTCGACGATTTCGCCTTCGACCACCAGTTTGTGAAGAAGAGTGCAGCCCTCCCGAACGGTCACGCGCGCAGCAGTGAGGCCGTGTTGCAGTCCCGTGTAGTCCTCGAAAGGACTTCCTTTCGTCCACTGTGCGTGGACCGTTCCGAACTGTTCCAAAGCGGCGCGAACCTGTTCTTTGCGCATTCGCGCGGTTACGCCTAACAGGTGGACCAGCATGCTGCGGTCCGTCGTAATGGGGAGGAGCCTGCGCGTCCCCATCACAACGGGGGTTTTAAGCAGTCGTTGGGCCAGCTCTGCATCTTTGCAGATGACCTCAAGGTACTGACCCCCGTTGCGGATGGTCATAGCGCTGAGCTCCTCCTCTTTCACATCGAGAGCGTGCATGCCCTTCGAGAAGGCGCACGCGCTCTCTAAAGAATATAAATTGCCTACCTTGTAGAACAATGAGGGGTTGTACCCCTTCTCTACATAGGCCCACAATTCCGCCGCGGCTGCAGGCGATGGCGCCGACACAATGGCGCTCCACGCCCGCGCTGCAGCGGGGACCGATTCTGTGGGGGCGGATGCCCCCCCTTCCCTCGCCTCTATGGGCGACGTTTCCGCCTCCCCTGGCTCTCCATCGCCTCTGGAGGCGGCGTTGCCGCTGCTTCCTGGCCATTCCTGGTGGTCGCGTCTGGCATCGCTGCCTGAACGACCACCGAACCACACGACGCTTGCACTGGGGGAGACTTCATGGCACGAGGAGCACCGAGAAAACACGTCCACCCTGGAGCACGCAAGGCGTTCGATTTTCACCCGGATTTCTTTGGGGCGTTTATTGTAAAATAAACTTTTACAAAGACGTGCGGTGGCTGGACCATTGCTCCAGCCACCAACGAAGAAACACAGAGCCTGTTGGATCACCGGTTCGCAGACCGGTACGGTCCACCACGGCAGCAGAGAGTAGGGGGAAAAACAAAAAACAAAACAAAAAAAGAAAAGGAAAGTTCATAGGGTAAGCGAAGGGATCACAGTTGCTGGTGGGGCCGTTGCATCCTTTGCAGAATGCCGGCAAGCTCCTTCTGTATTCCTCGATCCAGGTGGGGCCATCGGGAAGCCATCCTCAGAAACTGGGAGGCTGGCTGGATGGCAACCTGGTCGCGTTGTCCTCCCGTAGCCTTGCTCCAAGCGGTGACGATCTTGCGTAGACTGCTCAAATCTGCTAACGAGGCCGCGGGCAGAAGGGCGTCGGCAACGAAGAGGGCTTTCAGTGCGTTTCTGGGGTTGCCGCAGGGGATTTCGATGGCCGCAGCAAAGAGAAACCAAAGGGGCCGAAGGGCAACACAATACACTAGCAGGTGGGGGAGGGACTCCCGTTCCCCACACCTGACGCAATTGGGGTCCACCGCTCCCCAGGTCCAATGGTGTCGGCGGGCGTTGCAGGGGAGTCCATAGTGCTGCAACAGGAGAGCCGACTCCTGCCATTTTAAGGGGAGGGTGGAAGTGTTCATGAGATCCGGGGGCCACTTCAGATGTTCAATGGTAACATCGAGCAGCGCGCAAGAGCGCAGAAGTCCATTGGGAGGCGTACTCGGGGACGCAGCGTCTGATAACTGGCCCATCTTCCACTCTCCTATCTTCTTCTCCTTTCCGGAGATTGCTACTGTAACCACCCACTCCGCCGCAACATCGCTGTCCAGATCTTTTATCAGGGAGGGCAGCGCAGCAGCGAGGGGGGTTCTTCCTGCACACGCTCTCTTCTTTGGATCCTCCAGGATCTCGCGAAGCGTGCAACTTCTGTTACCCCTAAACAGGAACCTTCGTTCCTGTTGGGAGCGTTGCATGCCGAATTCTCCCCACGTTCGAACGGTTTCCTGCAACCAGGCACTACCGTTCAAAGGGCGACAGGTGAGCGATCCTGGGTTTTTGCGATACAGCCCAGCCACCCTCCGTAGCTGGAGTCCGCATCGGTTGACGCGGCGACGGAGTGCAAGAAACGACGTCAGTCCCGTCTTGCAGGTGGCTTGCTCTAGAAGGAGACGTGCAGGGACGCACCAACAGGTGCACCACAACTCTGAAACGAGTGCCGACAATCGGAGCTGGAGTTGAAGCTCCAGCCGCTCCAGCGTCAGGAGGCCCACACCACCATCCCGACGAGAAGCGCACAAGTCCTTTAAGCGGACTTGGACCCTCATGTTGCCCCAAAGGGCGATACGGAGGAGGTCCTCTGTCCTCTTTTTAATTCTCTCTGTGATAGGGAAAACAAAAAGCAGGGGGCGGAGGAGAGGCGATGCGAAAGTGTTCCAAACCGCCGCCCGTTCAGGCAGGAAAAACCTGCCGCCTCGGAACGGGCCGATCGCCGTCTCTACTTTTTGGAGGCAGCCGGACCACGCTTTCGCAGGGGAGTAGTCCCCCAACGGCACACCAAGGTACTTGAAGTATTCCACCGTGGAGATCCCCAAACGGACCCAGTCCTGCTGCCCTGTCCACGCCGCACCAACTGGCATCACGGACGACTTCGCCCTGTTCACAGTAATTCAGGTTCCCCGATGCAGCAGGTCGAAGAACTCCTCGACCGCCGCAGCCGGGGTGGACATAGGGAGCAGAAGCAGAAGGTCGTCCGCGTACGCTGAAACGGCCGACGTACCGGCACAGTCGTGCGGCAGGTGCGCCAGAGTTCCCCTGTACGCTCTCAGTACCAACTCAATGTAGCTACTGAAGAGCAAGGGGATCAGGCTGTCTCCCTGCCGGATCCCACGCCGCACCGGCACGCCGTGCACGGTCTGCCCGCTGAAAGTAAGCTTGATGAGCGCGTCGCGCCAACAGGAGCGCAGATAGGCCACTAATGAGGCCGAGAAGCCCAAGCGTTCCAGAAGCTCCAGAAGGAAATTCTGGTCGACGCATTCGAATGCTTTTCGCAAGTCGATTGCGACCGCAAGGGCTCCCTCCCCCACCCGACCATCCAACCCATTGCCGGCGCACGCACCGGAATTCCGGTTGCGCACCAAGCTCCTTTCATGTTGGAGCTCCAGCCAGGTGGAAGCGTGGAACGGGTTAACCTCCATGCTTCGCCCGGGAACAGCATATGTTTGTTCCAGGATGATGAAGATGTTGGCAACCCCTCCCAGACGCTCTGCCCAAACCTTAGCCAGCAACTTGGCGTCCGTATTCACTATTGTGATGGGACGCCAGTTGTTCAAGCTCCTCAGATCTCCTCCCTTAGGGAAGAGCCGCACCTTTGCCGAACGAAACGGGGTGGGAACGTCACCTGTTTCGCGTATCAGCAAGGTGAGTTGCTGTACCAGGGGGGTAAGCTCAGCCGCGAAAGTTTGATAAAACTCCGCGGGCAGGCCGTCCTCCCCTGGAGCCTTTCGCCTCATGAGCTTTCCGATGGCCGAGAGGATCTCGTCCATCGTGAAAGGCTCGTCGTGGGTCTTTCTCTGCTCCTCCCCGATCGCTGGAGCGCCTTCCGGAAGCAGTAGTCGATAGACGTTCCTCTCCGGAGGTGCCCTGGCATACAGGGAGGAGAAGTAACTCCGCAGCAGGTCGCGGATTTGGACAGGTGCCGAGTGCTCCTGGCCTTGATCGTCCAGTAAGCTGGCGGATCCGGACTGCCAGGCTTGCCTCTCGGCTCCCGCTTTGTATTCCGTTAGCCTGCGGATGTCGGGGGTCCTGGCGTAACGACGGGCCTGCAGGTAGGCTCGTTCGTTACGGACCTCGGTCCCAAAACCCGTACGTAGGCGTTGCAGAGGGAACTGGTCGCAGAACTCCTGGACTGACCGCTTGAAGCGGTCCAATCCTGGAGTGTCCGCAGGCTGAAGCTCCGTATGAACGTGCGGAGATGTTCCGCCGCGTCAAGGAGCTTCAGTCAGTCTCCTGGGAGATGCCACGCTGACGTAGGGGGGCCCCTGTCGCGCGAATAGATCTCGAGGACAAGCGGGCGATGGTCGGACAGCTCGCACGGTAACTTGCCGCGCCTGCCCACGCGAGGGCACAGGTGCTCGTCAAGAAACACGTGGTCAATGCTGCCTTCCATCCCCGGTGCACTGGCCAACAAATTACAGGTGTGCACCGCCATGCACACCTCGTTGACCAGGTCACGCTCGGGATTCTGCCCATCTGGTTTCAGGCGAACGTTCAAATCGCCTGCAACCAGATGGGCATTCCGCACGCCTGCTTCGGTCAGCCAGTCTCGCCGGAGGGCATAAAAAACTCTTTCCTCGCCCTCCTGTTCATCAGGTCCTTGCCGTTCGATGCGTACATGTTCGTGACGATCAGATCGATCGAGTCGGACCACCTGAGAGTCAGCTGGCCGACACGACCGTGATCGTCGAACCGTACGCCCCGAGCCGCGGCCTCGACGGCTGACCGAAGCAGGTAGGCGACATCGCAACTTCTCGCTCTCCCACACATGTACCATATCCGCTCTCCGCAGATCCATTCGATCTCTTGCGCTTGTTCTGCAGAGATCACGTGGATCTCCTGCAGCAGCGCAAGGTCGTGGGACTCGAGAAGGGCGGCCATGTCTCGTCTCCTGCCGGCGTCTGTCATGCCGTTCACGTTCCAAACGGCGATGCGCAGACGACGGCGGGAGGAGATTCCCGGCATTACTGCTGGGAAGATTAAGGTGTGGGGGAGCCCGCCTCTTCTGAGGCGGGCGGGATGTCCATGAGGGTTTCGGCCTTTTCAGGCGCCTGGGGTACCTGTTCGGCCTCCATCCTCACCATATCCTCCGTGTCCGAGCGTGGAATTCTCTCGGTTACGGGTCCCGACAGTTTCCCACGCTGATGGCACCCTCGCTTGCGGAAGCCATCTCTTCCCCTTCGACGGGGGAGACGAGCTTCCTTGGCTTTGTGGACTTACGTCCAGCCTTCTTGCGCGGTGCCGTGGAAACGGAGGCTGCGCTTCCGGCCTCCACCTCGGGGTCGGAAGTGGGGGACTCCTTAGTTGAGGCCGGACGCCTTACGGCCTTCTTGCCAGCCTCGGAGGTTTACACCCGAGTGCGGCCGGGGCGTTTATTTTTTAAGAAACTCTACATCCGCGGTACAAGGCCCCGCTCACGGCCATATGCACTGGACCTGCCGGGACGCCGGGACGCAGCCCAGCGTAGCGTTCCTCAGCAGCGAAGGGGGATGGGGATAAAACAAAAAGAAAAATAAAAAAATAAACAGACAAAAAGAAGTTGGAGGGCAGGGAAGGGATCACTAAACGCTGTGAGGAGGGCCCATCCGTTCAAGGAAGCCCTCGAGGTCCGTCCGTATATTCCCCAGTTGGGGCCATCCGGCAGCTCTCCGCATGAAGCGTTGGGCGTATGGGATGACATCCCTCGCGTGTGGACCCACTCCTTCGTTATTGGCGTCGCTCCATGCCGCCACGATGCCACGGACACAGCACAAGGCTGCGATGTCTGCGGCTGGCTGCAGTGCGTCCTTCACGAAGAGGGGCCGTAGAACGTCTCTGGGCGTGCTGCCCGTAGGGAGCCCTAGGGTCGCCCCGAACCGTTCCCAGAGGGGTCGAATGGCAGCACAGTCCACAATAAGGTGTGAGAGCGATTCCCGCTCTCCGCACCTGACACACTCAGGATCCACAGTTCCCCTTGTCCAGTGGAAGCGGCGTGCGTTGCAGGGTAATCCCCAGTGCAGCAGTAGCAACGCCGACTCTTGCCACTTAAGGGGCAGGATCCTGGATTCCTTTAGTACCAGGGGCCACTTCAGCACATCCGTAGGGATGGCGAGCAGCTCGCCCTATCTCATTAATCCACGCGGCTGGACGCTCGCGGTCGTGGCGTCCGCCAGTTCTCCTGTGGTCCAGCCGCTTAGCATCTTCTCCCTGCCTGCGATCTGGCAGGTGACTTGCCACCTCGGGTTCTGGCGATCCTGAAGCGCCCTCAGGAGGTAGGGCATCGCCGTAGCAAGGGGGGTCGTCAACACCCACCTGCGACTCCGAGGAAATTCCAGTATTTCCCGCAGGTTGCGGTTGGCGTATGGGCCGATTCGCAGGCAGTTCATGTGGGTTTCCCTCCTCCGGTTCAGCTTAGCCCATGTGCCAGCAGACTCCTCCAACCAGGCGGAGGAGTTGGCGGGGCCACAAACCATCCAACCGTTCGTCTTCGCCAAGGTTGCTATGCGTCCGAGCATAAGGCCGCATCTTCGGATCTTCCGGCCAGGGCACAGAAGAAACGACGCGAGTCCTTCGCATCGGGACACACGCCTGGCGAGGTGGCGGGCCGGAACGCACCCAGGGGTGCTCCACATCTTCGCTGCGATGGCGAGGGTTCGCCACCGCAGCTGGATTTCCACGCGCTCCAGCGTCAGGAGGCCAAGGCCGCCGTCCCGACGCGGAGCGCACAAGTCCTGCAGAGGGACTCGGGGCCTCCCCTTGCCCCAAAGGGCGATGCGGAGGAGGTCCTTCGTCCTCTTTTTAACTACTCTTGGGGCGGGGCAAACAAAAAGCAAGGGGCGGAGGATGGGGGCCGCGAAGGCGTTCCAAACCGCGGCCCGTTCCGGCAAGTGAAACTTGCCTTCCAGGAACGGGCCGATCGCCGTCTCAACTTTTTGAAGACAGCTGGACCACGCTTCCGCAGGGGAGTAGTCACCCAACGGCACACCAAGGTACTTGAGGCCCCTCGCCGTGGGGATCCCCAGACGGAACCAGTCCTGCTGCCCTGCCCACGCCGCACCTACTGGCACCACCGACGACTTCGCCCTGTTGACCTCCAGTCCGGTCCCACGGCTGAGCAGATCGAAGAAGTCTCCGACCGCCTTCGCCGGGGTGGACATAGGTAACAGGAGCAGAAGGTCGTCGGCATAGGCTGCTACTGCGGGCGTGCCGGGACACGAGCTCGGCAAGGAGGCCAAAGTCACCCTGTAGGCTCTCAGCACCAACTCAAAGTAGGTGCTGAAGAGCAGGGGACTCAGGCTATCTCCCTGCCTGATGCCCCGCCGCACAGGCACGCCATGCACCTTCTGACTGCTGAAAGAGACAGAAATTATCGCATGGCGCCAGCAGGAGCGCAGGTAGTTGATCAAGGAGGGTGGGAAGCCCATGCGACCCAGGAGCTCCAACAAAAGCCCCTGGTCAACACAGTCGAACGCCTTATGGAGATCGACTGCGAGCGCTAAGGCCCCCTTCCCCGCCCGGGAGACCATTCCCTGCCCTGCTGGCGGCCCCAAAGTGGGGTTGCCGATTTTTCCTTTCCCTTCCTTTTGACACCTCTGCGCGTGCATCCATGTGCTCGCGAAGAAGAGGTTGGCATCCATACTTCGCCCGGGAACAGCATATGTCTGCTCCGGGCTAATAATGGATTCTGCCACCTGCCCCAGACGCGAAGCCCATAGCCCGGCAACCAACTTGGCGTCCGTATTCACAATCGTGATCGGACGCCAGTTGTTCAAATTCCTAAGGTCTCCCCCTTTCGGAAGGAGCCTCACTCTGGCTGACCGAAACGAGGCGGGAACATCGCCTTCGTCTCGGATCAGCCTTGTCAGCTGAAGCAGCAGGGGTGCCAGCTCTTCCGCGAAGCTCTGATAGAACTCCGCGGGCAAGCCGTCTTCCCCTGGAGCTTTCCGCCTCTTGAGCCTTTTGATACTGGCGAGAATTTCGCCGGTGGTAAAAGGCTCATCGAGGCTTAACGACTCCTCCTCCCCTATTGCCGGGGCACCATCCGGAAGCAAGAGCCGAGAGGCATCTTGATCCGGGGGCGCCCTGGCGTAAAGGGAGGAATAACAACTCCGCACGAGATGCCGTACCGACGCCGGGGACGAACATTCCCGGCCCTGGTCGTCCAGCAAGCTGGCCGACCCGGATTGCCAGGCTGGGCGTTCGGCCCCGGCGCGGTACTCGGCCAGGCGACGGACATTAGGGGTTCGCTCGTACCTACGAGCCTGTAAATAGGCCCGATGGTTGCGAGGACCCTCGCCAAATCCGGAGGGCAGGCGGTCCAGGGGGAACTGCTCGCAGAACTCCCGGACCGATTCCTTAAAAAGGTCCCAGTCTTGGAGATTCCGGAGCGTGACGCCTCTCAGGTATTCGCGAAGGTGTTCCTTCGCACCTGAGAGTCGCGTCCAGTCCCCCGGCAGACGCCACTCCCTGGATGGCGGTCCTTTGTCGCGAGGCCGCATCTCGAAAATTAACCGGGAATGGTCCGACAACGTTGACGCAACCCTCCCCCGTTTGCCGACCCGTGAACACAGGTCAGCGTCGAGGAAGACGTGGTCGATGCTGCGGACCAATTCCCTCTCACCCGCGAACAAGTTGCGCGCACGCATGGCGGCGCACAACTCATTCATCGCGTTCACTTGTGTTTCTGGCTCACCTGTTAGCAGGCGGAGATTGAAATCTCCCGCTATCAGGTGAGCCTTCCGCACGCTCGTGTTCGCCAGCCAGTCGCGCTTCAGGGATTCAAGCAGCCTGGTACGGTTGCTGTATCCCTTTTGACCGGTTGGGGCGTACACATTCGTGACGACCAGATCGATCGAGTCGGACCAGCCGAGAGTCAGCTGACTGACCCGACCGTCGTCATGGAAGCGCACGCCCCTCACGGCAGCGTCGATGGCCGGCTTCACGAAGAACGCGACCCCGCAGGTGTTGCGGATGCCGCATTGCCAGTACAGCCGACCCCCCGCGATCGTGTCGATCTCCTGGACGTCTGCCGCGGTGATCACGTGGATCTCCTGCAACAGGGCCAGGTCGAACTCCCGCAGGGTGTCGGCTGTATCTCGCCTGTTACCGTCGTCGCGCAGCCCGTTGACATTCCAACAGCCCGCGCGAATCCGACGGCGCCTGGAGAGCCCAGGTGTTACTCTTGGGAAGATGGCAGTGCGGCGTCCGCCACCTGCTGGGGCGGGACGCTAGGTGGAGGAGGGGGGTCAGGTGCTGAAGGCACCTGGTCCCCCTCCTCCATCGGTGCCGGCGCGTCGGCCGGATCACCCGCAGGTGGAGTCGCGCCTACCTGTTCGTCCTCCTCCATGGGGGCGGGCTGTTCAGGGTCGGCGCCTGCAAGGGGGACTTCACCCCCCTGTTCACCCTCCTCCACGGGGGTGGCCGCATCGACGGCTTCCGAGCGTGGGAATTCCTCCTCCGAATTTCCCACGCTGGCGACGGCTTCCGTCTTCTCCTCCTCGCTGGTGGAGGGGAGGCGCCTCCTGGGCTTCTGGGACTTGCGTCCCGACTTCCTGGGGGGTGCCTCCGAGGAGGAGGATGTGCTTGCGGCCCCCAGGTCTAACTCACCTTTGGGGGCCTTCTTCGCCGGAGCCGGCCTTCGCACGGCCTTGCGTGAGGGGTTCTCACGCTCGGCCAGCGTGACCGCGAGCTCCTCCGCCGCCTGCGCGAACGCGGCGTCCGCGGCTTCGACCGCCGCTATGTCGCGCGGCTCACCCTCTGTGTAAACAGAGGGTTCGCCGTCGCGAGCCTCGGGCGCAGCGGACACGGCAAGGGGAGGATCGACGCTCCGGGTGGCAATCTCGGGAACGACGATTCGTTCCAGTGCCACCGTGCACTCGCGCAAAGTTTTCGAGCGCGGACCGGGTTTCTTCGGCTTACCGGCCGTCTTCCGCTCTCTGCTCTCCGCGGGTGGGAGTTTCCTCGGCTTTCTGGCCTCTACAAGCTGCCATCCCTCTTCGCCTTCCACCGTTTCAGAAGGTTTATCCTCCGGCTTACGCGCCGGAGGTTGAGGTGTTGGCAGCTTGTGCTGGCCCTTTTCTACTTTAGGTCTAGAGACCTTTGAAGCACGTTTCCCCTGCGCTTTTGTCGCGGCAGGGGGAACCGGGGTGGGGCGTTTGGGACACACGCGCCGAACGTGGCCCCGCTCCCTGCACAAATGGCATTGTATATTGGGACACCTTTTACGTAGGTGTCCCACGGTATCACAATGCCCGCAATACCGGGGCTTCCCTACATACCACAGGTCGACGTTTTCTTGCGCCACCTGTAGTTTGTGGGGAAGCCCACAATTCTCCCGTACGGTGACCCGCGCTGCAGCCTGCCCACCAAAAAGGCTATCGAAGCCGTCGAAAATGGAGGGTTTCGGCCACAGTGCGTGCACCTCACCGTATTTCCGCAATTCCTCACCAACCGCTGACCGCGTCATGCGGCTGGTGATGCCAGTCATGTGGACCACCACGGAGCGGTCCATTGATACTGGCAGGATCTTGCGGCCGTCTACGTTCAGCGGCGCATGGATTAGGCGGTGAGCCAGGGTGACATCTTTGCAGACCACCTCAACCCGCTGCCCGCCGCTGAGGACGGAGAGGCCGTCCAGATCCTTCTCAGTGACATTCGCGTCCTTCAACGCTTTGCTGAAGGCGCGCTCTGTCCGGCCGTCGAACAAGATGCCTACCTGGTAGACAAGCGATGGCTTGTACCCGGAGGCCTTCTATGCGGCCATCTCCGCCATGGCTTCTGCGCTGGGCGCGGCCACCATGGCGCTCCATGTCCTCGGCGTGGCCGGGGATGATTCCGGGGCGGCTGCCCCTGCTCCAGTTGGCTGTGGGGGCGAACTAGCCTCCCCCACTCCCACCTCCATCGCGGTGTCCTCTGGCGTCGTGGCCATTGAACACCGACGATGTACACAAAACACCACACACAAGAAAGCGCTTTCCTACTACCCTTTGAGGAGTGAAGAAAAAACACGTCCTCCAACTGGCCGCGGAGGTTTACACCCGGGTACGCCCGGGGCGTTTATTTTTAAAAAACAACTCTACATCCGCGGTACAAGGCCCCGCTCACGGCCATAACTGGCCGCGGAGGGTTCTGGCTGCAACGAGGCTGCCAGCTGCTCCGCGGCTCGCGCGAAAGCTACGTCATCGATGGTGGTGTCGATGACGGACGCCGCCGCCGGCTCGCTCCCCTCGCTGTTGACAGTGTCAACAGAGGGGAGGTCGTCGGTAGCGGCGAGTTCTTTCCGACAGCGTTCGGCAACATCGAGAACGCGTTCGACAACGACGCTGCACTCTTTAATTATCGCGCTACCCTGCTCTTTCTTCTTCTGTTGGTAGGCGATTTTCTTGTCCATCCTCCTCTCCTTCTTTGATTTTTTGGCTGTTGCCACTTGCCACTCAGTCTCCTGGCCGGCTCCCTCAACTTTTTCGGCGTTGGTCGCCGGGGTCTCGGGTGCGGCCTGGGTCTTGGGCGCGGGTGGCACAGCCTTCGCGGCAGCTTTCGCCGCCAACCTTTTCTGCAGAAGCCGGGCGCGTTTTTTAAGGTTTCTCTTGGAAACCACCCGCACTGCTGCTTTTGGGCACACCTCCCTCGTGTGGCCCATTGTGCCGCATACTTGGCACTGCACATTGGGACACCTCTTTTTGAGGTGGCCCGACGTATTGCAGAAGCCACAGTATTTCGGCGTCCCCACATACCAGAGTTCGACGGTTTCGCCTTCGACCACCAGTTTGTGGGGAAGAGTGCAGCCCTCCCGAACGGTCACTCGCGCAGCAGTGAGGCCGTGTTGCAGCCCCGTGTAGTCCTCGAAAGGACTAACTTTCGTCCATTGCGCGTGGACCGTTCCGTATTCCTCCAACGCGGTGCGAACCTGTTCCTTGCGCATCCGCGCGGTAACACCTAACAGGTGGACCACCATGCTGCGGTCCGCCGTAATAGGGAGGAGCCTGCGCGTCCCCATCACCACGGAAGTGTTAAACAGTCGTTGGGCCAGCTCTGCTTGTTTGCAGATGACCTCAACGTACTGACCCCCGCTGCGGATGTTCATAGCGCTGAGCTCATCCTCTTTCACATCGAGAGCGCGCATGTCCTTCGAGAAGGCGCGCGCGCTCTCTAAAGAGTATAAAGTGCCTACCTTGTAGAACAATGAGGGGTTGTACCCCTCCTCTACATAAGCCGACAATTCCGCCGCGGCTGCAGGCGATGGCGCCGACACAACGGCGCTCCACGCCCGCGCTGCAGCGGGGACCGATTCTGTGGGGGCGGATGCCCCCATCTCCCTCGCCTCCGGGGGCGACGCTGCAGCCGCCCCCTGGCTCTGCATCGCCTCTGGGGACGGCGTTGCCGCTGCCCCCTGGCCTTCCCTGGTGGTCGCGTCAGGCATCGCTGCCTGATCGACCACCGAACCACACGACGCTTGCACTGGGGGAGACTTCCTGGCACGAGGAGCACCAAGAAAACACGTCCACCCTGGAGCACGCAAGGTGTTCGACTGCGTAAACCAGGAGCTTCTGTTGGAGCTCCTAAATCGCATGGGCTTGCCACCCTTCCTGATTTTCTTCCTGCGCTCTTGCTGGCCTAGTGAGATAATTACTGTTAATTTCAGTGGTCAGCAGGTGTATGGCGTGCCCCTGCTTCGAGGCGTTACGCAGGGTGATAGTTTCAGTCCCCTGCTCTTTTGCACCTACTTTGAGTTGGTGCTGAGAGCATACATAGGTACTTTGTCCCTCTTGTCGTGCTTGTGCCCCGGCACGCCTTTTGTAGCAGGCTATGCCTACGATCTTCTGTTTCTGTTGCCTATGTTCTCCCTTGCGGCGGCAGTCGGAGACTTCTTCGACCTGGTTAGCTGCGGAACCGGACTGCAGGTGATTAGGGCGAAGTCGTCGGTAGTGCCAGTTGATGCGGCGTGTGCAGGGCAGCAGGACTGGATCCGTCTGGGGATCCCCACGGCGAGGTGCTTGAAGTACCTTGGTTTGCTGCTGGGGGAATACTTCCCTGCGGAAGCGTGGTCCAGCTGCCTCCGAAAAGTCAAGACGGCGATCGGCCCGTTCCTGGAAGGCAAGTTCCACTTGCCTGAACGAGCCGCGGTTTGGAACGCCTTCGCAGCCTTCATCCTCCTCCCCTTCCTTTTTGTATGCCCCGCCCTCGTTGACGTAAAGAGGACAAAGAACCTTTTTCGCCTCGCCCTTTGGGGCAAAGGAAAGCTCCGTGTCCCTTTGAAGGACTTGTGCGATCCGCATCGGGACGGTGTTCTCAGCTTCCTGACGCTAGAGCCCTTGGAAATTCAGCTGCGATGGCGCATCATGGCCATCGCAGCGTAGATGTGGAACAGCCCATCGTGCATTCCGGCCCGCGTCCTTGCCAGGCGTGTGTCTCGGTGCGATGGACTCGTGTCTTTTCTTCTGTGCCCCATCCGGATGATCAGAAGATGCGGCCTACTGGTCGGGCGCATGTTAACCCTGGCCATGAAGAACCTCTGGATGGTTTGCAGCCCTGCGAACTCCTCCGCCTGTTTGGAGGAGAACATCGGCACCTGGGATGTGGTAAACCAGAGAAGCCACGAAACGTGGAATCCTCTCCGATGCGGCCCCCTAAGCCCGCTGCACGCTGCGGGATCTCTTGGAGAGTTTCGCTACAAGCACGTGCGCCAATACAACGTGCCTTGCTACGGCGATGCCCTTCCTGAGGAGGGCGCTTCACCGCAGCCGGACGCCAAAGTGGCAAGTCTCCTGCTGCTTCGCGGGACGTGAGAAGTTGATGAGCGGATGGACCATTTGAGAGCTGGCTGACGTTACGACCCCGAGCGTCTATTTGAGTGGACTTAGGAAATGGGGCGAGCCGGTCGTCATCCCGATGGATGAGCTGAAGTGGCCCCCGGTTTTAAGAGAATCCAGGATCCTGCCCCTTAAGTGGCAAGAGTCGGCGTTGCTCATGTTGCACTGGGGTTTATTCTGCAATGCACGCCGCTACCACTGGACAAGGGGAGCTGTGCATCCTGCGTGTATCAGGTGCGGGGAGCGGGAATCGCTCCCTCATCTTATTGTGGATTGTGCTGCCCTCCAACCCCTATGGGAACGGTTTGGAACGACCCTCGGACTTCCAACGGGTAGTGTCCCCAGAGACGTTTTCCGACTCCTCTACGTGCGGAACGCCCTGCAGCCTGCCGCAGCCGTGGCACCACTGTGCTGCACCCGAGGCATCGTGGTGGCTTGGAGCGAAGCCAGCGACGAAGTGGACCAAAACGAGAGGGACATCATCCCATATGCTCTTCGCTTCCTAGCAAGAGCCACAGAGTGGCCTTAGTTTTAACAAATGCAGAAGTACCTACAGGGCTTCCTCCGAAGGATGGGCTCTCCTCCCAGTGACCAGTGATCCCTTCATTACCCTCCAAGTTCTTTTTGTTTTCCTTATTTTTTATTTTCCTTTTTGTTTTTTTCCCCCATCTCCTTTCACTGCCAAGGAGAGCCACGCCGGACTGCGTCCCGTCGTCCCGGCAGGTCCGTTGCCTATGGCTGTGAACGGGGTTTTGTAGCGCGAATGTAAGTTTTTATCAATGAACGCCCCTGCCGAACCCGGATGATAACGTCGGTAGCAGCGAGTTGTACCTTGCGGCGTTCGCGAACGGCGCTAATACGTTCCACGATGACGCTGCGTTCTTTTAAAGTCTTGCTACCCTCCTGTTTTTTATTTTGGTATGCGAGCTTTTTTTCAAGTTGGCGCTGTTTTTTGGACTTTTCTTTTTCGCTGTTGCAGCCTGCCATCCAGGCTCCTTGCAGCTTCCCTCGATCCTTTTGCCGTTTGTTGCCGGGGTCTCGGCTGAGGCCTAAGACATGGGCGTGAGTGGCACAGCTTTAGCAGCAGCTTTCGCAATTAGCCTTTTTTGCAGTAGCTGGGTGGGTTTTTTTTTAATCCTTGCGGAATCCACGCGCACAGCGGCTTGTGGGCATACCTCTCTCTTGTGGCCCATTGTTCCGCATACTTTGCACTGTACGTTGGGGCACCTCCTTTTGAGGTGTCCCGACGTGTTGCAGAAGCCACAGTATTTGGGCTTCCCCACTTACCAGAGGTCGACGCTTTCGCTACCGACCACCAGTTTGTGGGAAAGGGTAGAGCCCTCGCGGACGGTTACTCATGTAGCCGTGAGGCCGCATTGAACTTTTGTGTAGTCGTCGAGAGCACTAGGCTTGGATCATACTGCATTTACCGTAGCTTCTTCTCGCAACGCGGCGCGTAACTGTTCTTTTCGCATCCGCGCGGTAACTCCTAAAAGGTGGACCACCATACTGTGGTCCGCCGTAATGGGAAGGAGCCTGCGTGTCCCCATTACCACGGGGGTTTTGAGCAGACGTTGGGCCAGATCTCCATGTTTGCAGATCACCTCTACGTACTGCCCCCCGCTATGAATGGTCATAGCGCAGAGCTCCTCCTCTTTCACATCGAGAGCTCGCATCCCCTTCGAGAAGGCGCGCGCGCTCTCTAAAGATTGATTACCTTGTAGAAAAGCGAAGGGTTATACCCCTCTTCTACATAGGCCGATAATATCGCCGCGGTTGCAGGCGATTTCGCCGACACCACGGCGCTCCACGCCCCCTCTGCAGCGGGGACCGATTGTGTGGGGGCGGATGCCCCCATCTTCTTCGTTACTGAGGGCGACGTTGCCGCCGCCCCTGGCACTCCATCTTCTCTAGAGGCGACGTTGCCGCCACCCCCTGGCATTCCATCTTCTCAGGAGGCGACGTTGCCGCCGCCCCCTGACACGCACTGGTTGTCCTATCAGGCAGCGCTGCCTTATCGACCACCGACACACACGAAGCTTACACCTTGGGACGGTTCCCGGTACGAGGAGCACCGAGGAAACACGTCCGTCCTAACGGGCGTGAAGCTTTCGACTGCGTCGACCAGGAACTCCTCCTAGAGTTTCTGGAAGGCATGGGATTTCCGGCCGACTTCCTGGCCTATCTGCGCTCCTGCTGTTGCTTCGCATACATCAATATTTGTTGCAGCGGCCGGCACGTGTACGGCGTGACGGTTCTTCGCGGCATCCGGCAGGGCGACAGCCTCAGTCCCCTGCTCTTCAGCATCTACTTTGAGTTGGTGCTGAGAGCATACAGGGAGACTTCGGCAACCTTTCCCAGCTTGCGTCCCGGCACGCCTGCCGTGTCAGCCTATGCGGACGTCCTTTTGCTCCTGCTCCCCGGGTCCACTCCGGCATCGGCGCTCGAGAATTTTTTCGAGTTGCTACGCCGCGGGACAGGCCTTGAGGTGAATAGGACGAAGTCGTCGATCATCTTCTCTGACTCGTCGCGGGCAGGACGATCGGACTGGATCCGCTTGGGGATCTTCACGGGCGGATACATCAAGTACCTTGGCATTCCGTTTGGGAACTTCTGCAGCGCAGAAGCCTGGTCCGACCATCTCCAAAAGGTGGAGTTGGCGATCGGACCGTTCCCGCAAGTTTTACTAGCGGGAACATGCCGCGGTGTGAAACGGCTTTGCGGCCCCTCTCCTTCGCCCTCTACTTTTTGTGTGCCTCGCCCTCTTCAAATTAGGACACGGACAAGGGGCCTCATCAGGAAAGCCCTTTGGGGTAGCCAGAGGCCCCGCGTCCGACTTAAAGACATGTGCGCTCCACGCAGGGACTGTGGACTTGGTTTCCCGACGTTGGAGCTCATGGAGTGTCAGCTCCAACTAAGAAAACTTGCCTTTGCGGCAAAATATTGGACAGCACTATGGTGTGCGCCCATACAACTCCTAGCCCACAGGGCAAGCGGCTGCGATGGACTGACTTCAGTCCTCGTAGCCAGCGACGGTAGTCTTTACCATTGTGGTTCACAGCAACGTGAATTGGTGGCCCTGGTGAGGAGCAGCCCATGGATCTCCTGCAGCCCCGCAAACTGGACTACCTGCCTTCAGGAGTCTGTTTCCGCGTGGGCAAAAATCAACCGCTCCAGCGAGGTGGAATTCTCTTGCCTTTGTCGAGGCAGGAACGCTGGCCAGCCCCTGCGGGAGATCGTATGCAACCCGCAAAAGATTTTGTGGGCCTCATTCACCCCTCTTGCCCTCGTTCTCCCTCCCTTATAGAAGCCAGGAACAGCCAAGAGGAGGCTTGTTCCGAAGTGTCCTGACTCATCCGAGGCAGGAAAAAACCAATGAAGGCGTGGATGTCCCGGGAACTAGCGGACGCTATAGCCCCGAGTGTCCCGCGAAATGAAATTGTGCGCTGAAGCGAGCTTCTCGGCATGCCTCCGGAGGAGGTGAAGTGACCCCCGGCGTCTTGGGACAGTGGCATCCTCCCTTTGGATTGGCAGGAGACGGCGATGCTTGAGCTCCATTGGGGACTTTTGAGCAGAGCACGCCTGTCTCACTGGACATTGGGGAGATTGGATGCCCATTGTACAGAGTGTGGGGAAAGGGAGACCTTTCCCCACTTACTCATCGAATGTGTTGCCCTCCGCCGAACGTGGGATGGACTCTCGTCGGCCATAAACAGAGGGCGACTTTAAAAATATTTTTCGTCGCCTCTTGATGCGGAACTCCCTGTCATGTGCCGCATGTGTTGCAGTTCTCTGCTGCATACGAGGAATACTGGACAAGTGGAACGCGTCGATAAGAGGCCACAGCAGTCGGAATGCCATCCACTGGGCGGTCATCTCCATGGAGAAGGCTTCCCGTTGGCGCCGGCTGAGGAAAATT
Source organism: Raillietiella orientalis (assembly GCA_036172245.1). Taxonomy (NCBI): domain Eukaryota; kingdom Metazoa; phylum Arthropoda; class Ichthyostraca; order Raillietiellida; family Raillietiellidae; genus Raillietiella; species Raillietiella orientalis. The sequence goes on along the minus strand of JAYWIR010000054.1, from coordinate 907,531 downwards.
CTGCCAGCACTTGTTATCATCCGAAACCAGATGCAGAGGCCTCCTCTCGGCGAACAGTGATCCCTTCCCTTCCCTCCCCCTCCCAATAAACAATGTTCCCCAAGCCTTTTTTTTCCTTTTTTTTGTATTTTTTTTTCCTTTTTCCCGTCCCTTTCGCGAATGGAGTAGGCCTTACCAGCACTCAAGTCGGTGAACAATTGCAAAACAATACGGAAATGTGTTCCGACAGGAACACAAAAACAATGAAAAATCAATCGACTGCAATTAATAATTGTAATTCCGTTTTTTTTAAAATAATAAAAGTTCCGGCTTACCCGGGTGAAAACAGAACATCCAGGGCACGCATACTTCACCATTGGAAAGTATGGCTCTCCTGATGAGAATACTTCTCATGAAGGAAGCCACAGTCACTCGTACGGAGGTGTTGTAACTCGCCTTCAGAGAGTCCTCTCAGGATCTTCGGCGTCTCCTCCATCCGCACCGCCCTCTTGATGCTTCTACAGTTCCTCGCGAGGGTTCTACAGGTATAGATGTGTAGTTAATCTTCGATGGACCCACACCCTGGGGACTAGTCGTCGTCGGGATTGCCAGTCTAGTGTTGAAACCTCGTGCCACACAGGATGTCTCTGTGATGAAACATCAGGAGGCAGTACTGAATGTCCGGTAGCAACGAGGATCTCCATAGGACCGTCCTGATTGCCTGTGCGTCGACGACGGGATTGCCTAACTGGGACTTCATCTTCTGCATCGCCTCGGACGGTGTTGTATTCTGAGGACCAAGAGGATTGTTGTTCAGGAGGTTCACCCTGGACCACTGGGAGCCTTGATCCTGCCAAAACCTCCGGGTCCTGTGGGTTATCCTCCCTTCGAACTCACGCTTGTAGGCGAGGACTCCGCGGGCGTGTATAACCACGTTGTTCGCCAGTCTCTCAGCTCGGAAGCTTCCATGGTTATCTTCCTGGTCTTCGTGATTCATGCTTCAGTGTCCCGAGGGACGCTGATGAACAGCGGGATCACTTTAGTGAGTTCCTTGTTCCATATCTCCTTACTTCTGGGTTCAATACGCAGTTTTAACGTCCATATCAGCTTCTGGATTCGGGGCCATGTAGGGTCCATTTTGTCCCAGCCTCCGGCGGTGAGCTCCAGGGCAGACGTGAGGCCGTCGGTTCCGTGTACCAATCTTGCAAAGGCGCGGTGGAACGCAAACGGCCACTCGTCCCATTCAGTGACGAGTGTTTGAGGTCCTGGAGCTTCATGGCAGAGGCGACATCGCTCATGCCGGTACCTCCTAACATCCACGGACGACACAGGGACTCCGGCTTCGTCTTCGATTTTCTGCCGCTAGACAAGTTCCTCTGGATGTAGGCCGGGTATTTTGCCGTCCTCGGGGGAAACGATAGAAATGACGCAGCGAAGAGAAACTTCGCCGCCATCATCCCGTTCCAGAGTTTAGCCTTGTCCTTCCGCGAGAAGGATTTACCACCATATTGGCTGGTTTCTTCATGTAGCTTGGTGAGGATGGCCAACCACTGCTGCGAAACCAGAACCGCTGTATCGTCGCCAAAGAGAACTTTCAGGTACTTAACACTGTCCGCAATCTGAAAGCCGTGGGCATAAAGGACGGTAACGTCCGGTATTCCCACGGCTAGCAGATGGGACTTGTTTGGGTTCACTTTCAGTCCGAGGTCGCACTACATGGCTTGTACGACTTCCAGGAATGTCTCTGCGTCCCACTGGTCAGACATGACGAAAAGCAGGTCGTCGGCGTAGGTCAGGTGCGTGATGTTTGGTTCTTCCTCTCGCAGGATAATACCCCTGAGTCGGCTCCCGTGTTGAACGAAAGCGCTAACTGCCTCCATGTACCGCACGAAGAACATCGGGCTCAGGGCATCTCCCTGTCGGACTCCTCTTTGCATTTTGATCCGCGACGATAGCCCGTTCACGGTGATCGAGAAATTCGCCTCCTCCAGAATGTGAGCCACGTGCTGCACGAATCTTTCTTGGAGCCCAGCTTTCCCAGGATCTTTAGCAGCATGGTGTGGACCACCGAGTCGAAGGCCTTCTCGATGTCGGTGAAGCCCAGTACCAAGTGCTTGCCCAGGACACGATTGCATACCAGGAGGGTATGGACGCAGTTCAGGTTATGCCACATGCGTCTACCTGGAACGGCACACGTCTGTGCGGGGGAAGCCACTGACTTTAGCACTTTCTTCAGTCGATTTGCCCAGATCTTCGCTATCCATTTCGCGTCCGAGTTCAGGACGGATATGGGCCTCCATTGATTGACATTGCGGAGGTCCCCGCCGCTGTTGGGGAGCAGGCTCATCCTGCTTCGATGAAAGGAGGCGGGCAGTCGTTCTTCTCGGTAGATGCAGTCTAGCAGCTGATGGAACAAGCGCCAGTAAGCAGGCAGGTGTCCCTGGTAGTGCGTGACAAGTACCCTGTCGGGGCCCGCTGCCATGTCCTTGCGCAGTCCATCAAACGCCGCTTTGACCTCGTCGACGGTGAAGTGTTCATCGAGTTCTTTTTGTTCTTGGGAAGCCAAGCGTTTCTCCACAAAAGGAGAATCCACTCCTGGTCTCCCAGATCCAGAGTCCGTTTTTTGAATAGTTCGGAGTAGTGGTGTTGAAAGACTTCAAGCACTTGCTCCGAGTTCCGATAAACTTTGTCCTGCTAACGGACATGAAAGATGTCCGTTGCCAGGTTGAGCTTTTCCAGCCGTCCGATGTCCTTTGTAACACTCCTATCGAGGAAGCGCCCCTGGTACTGTTACCAGTACGCAGAGTGGTAGGGATGGAGTTGCTGGGTCTCCCTGTACGCTTCCTCCCGGGGATACTTGTAGCCATATTGAAGGGTGGAGAAGACGTGCAAGGGGTGTTTCAGGATCTCTTAGTCGTATACGCGCAGGATGTTGGTTGTGGCGAGGATGGTTTCTACGACGCCCTGGTACGCAAGAGAACGTTCGTACCACTCGAGCATGCAGATGAGTGCTGCCCAGGTTACCACGTTTTTCTTCCTGGGATTCCTGGCTGTCATTCTTTATTTCAACAGGGGATGGTCCGAGATCCCAGTGTCGATCTCTTGGATCCCCTGACTGCGATTACCAAGAGCTTCCGAGTGTAAGACGTAGTCGATGCAGGTCATGCTCGCTTCCGTGCGGAAGAGTGCGAGTTCGTCCGCAAGGTGTAGGCAAATGATAAGAACTTCCGTCTCGTCGTGGCAAGTGCCATCCAGACGAACGTTGAAGTCGCCCGCGATCATGACCACGTCTTTCGCAGTGACCTTGTTCCTGATTAGCTGCGCAAGGGAGTTTACAAAAGTCTACTTCTTAAACAGTGGTCCGTAGACGTTCACCACGAACAGGTGTACGCTTCCGAACCATGCCATATTCAGACCCACGACGCGGCCTTCTCATTCATGGAACACCTCCAGGATGATCGGTACGAGAATGGCCACACCTTTGCGACAGCTCGAGCCCTGCTTGATATGAACATCGACTTGTAGACCGTTTTGTAGTACTTCGCATACTCCCAATGACATGAATTGGGTTTCTTGCAGGCAGGCGATGTCTTCCTATCGCAGGAGAAACTTCATGTATCTTCTCTTCGTCGGATGCGTACATCCGTTGATATTCTAGGATGCGAACCCGATCTTCCACATTGACGAGAGGTATTGGATCATTTACGGACGGCTGGGACGGTCTATTTGACCTTTTTTATTTTCGACAGTTGTGCCCTTGTCTGGACGCGCCTGTCTCTCTTGGTCTGCTCTCTGCTTTCCTGGACTGCTACTGTTTCCACCTCGGGATTCTCCTCTTTCGAGGTGAAGCTGCTGGCTGCGTTGGCTTCCGCTTCCTGGGATGCAGTCGTCTTAAAGCTCTTCAGCGTTTCCGCTGGAGTTTTTACCTCCCCCTGTTTCCGGTTATCATCCGAGAGGACGAAGGAGGTGAGGCTGACGTACACCTGCTCCTCCAGGTGCATCTCCACCTGAGGCGAGATTGCTGGTTGCCTTGGGCTTTCCAGCAGCTCCTTGGAATGCTGGAATGCCAGTCCTTTTTGCTCTTCGTTAGCGACATCGCTAATCGTTGAGCGCAGGTCGTTGATCTTGGCCTGCAGCTCGTTCATGGTCGTCTCCTACCCGATTTCCCTCTCGGGAGTCTCGTTGGCGGGGACTATCAGCCTCGGGCCCTTCCCGGATCATGGTCTTCCTGTCTTTCGTGGTTGGCTTCTTGCCTTTCGCGGGGTTTTTCTCCTCCAGTGAAGGAGGAATTGGGGTGGGCATCTCCTCCGGTATATCGGGAGGGTTTTCCTTCTGCCTTCTCCTGTCTTCTTGGAAGGCTGGCCAGTCTTTGTGCTTCTGAAAGTCTTCCTCTCATGCCCTCTCATTCCGCAGGGGTTTCGGAGCTGACCTTCTTGAGTGCGGCAGTCGCGTCTTTAGTGGCAGCTCGCGCTGCTATTTTTTTTAGTTTTTGCCTCGCGCTACTTCGTATTGCGTGCGGACGCGACGCAGACTTGATTTGGTGGGCACACCTGGAGAGTGTGCTCGGATTCCTTGCATTGCTGGCATTGCAAGTGAGGGCACCTTTTTTTCAGGTTACCCGACGTGCTGCAATGCACGCAGTAATGTGGTTTCCACACATACCAGAGGTCAACGGACTCGCCGGAGACCTTCAGCTTGTGAGGTAGCGTACAGCTCTTGCAGATCTTTATTCTCATGGCTGCGAGGTCAGTTGGAATCTCCGCATGCTTCAGGAATGAAGCCGGTTTCTCCACAGTGCGTGGACCGTCCCTACTTTTGGGAGTTCCTCGCGGACCTCTTCCTTGTTCATTTCCATGGTAACACCTAACAGATGAACACCATAGGGCGGTCCTCTGTCATACGGAAGAGCCTACAAAGGCCCATCAGCACAGGGGTATGTTGGGCAAGATCTGCCTTCTTGCAGATCACCTCCACGTACTGCCCCTCGCTTCTGATGGTCATAGCCGTCAGCTCTCCCTCCGAAACGCAGAGGACGCTCAGCGCGTTCGAGAAGGCACGAGGGCTCTCCGAAGAATAGAGATTGCCTACCTTATAGAGTAGAGGGAGACTGTACCCCTACTCCAAGTGGGCTCTCATTTCAGCAGCAACTGGCGATGGAGCCATAGACACGACGTTCATGTCCTCGCTTTCTCAAGCAACGATACTGTGAGGATGGATGTTCCCACCACCATAGCCTCTAAGGGTGACGAGAATGTCGCTCCCTGGCCTTTGATGGTGATGATAACAGGCATTTCTGACTCTTCCGCCACCAAATCCACCACCACACACACACACACACAAACAAATAAAGTTTCCCCAGACCAGTGCCTAGACAGAACACATCAGTTCAGGGCAGACGCTCGAGGATTGCGATCTCTTCAAGTTCTTGGTATGAGTTCTGAGAACAGTTCCCACTAACTCTCCTCCTATTATTATTTATCGAGAGTGCGCAGACCTCGCCAAAGCTTTTCTGAAAACGCACCGCCTGCAGACATCCTGACGTCCGAAGACTGGCAAAAGTGAAGGACAGAGTAGAGCATAAGGTCTGGCAGTCCGGGAGAGATTGCTTGTTGGACGACCAAGGACAGAAGTGCTCGGCACATTTGGATGTGCGCCGGTTATTGCGCGATTTTTACTGCTCCCTCTACGCATATGCATCAATGGAAAAAAGCCTTCTTTCAGAGACTGTTATGGTGCACTAACGCGATAGGGGAGGAGGAACGAGAGAGCCTGGAAGAGCCGCTGTCGCTGGCCATCAAGGCGCTCAGAAAAAGGAAAGTACTAAGGGAGAACGGCCTGAATGCAGAATTCTATCAGACCTTCGTAGCAACTTCTCTCCCTTTGGCTAACTGAAAGGGGGCTAGCAGCTTGTTTCGCTTCCAGATCAGAACGGTCCGCTCCGGTACAGAGTGCCTGCTCTTTGACTGGGGTATTCTCCAAGGACTGTGACTAGACGGCTTTTAGTGCACCTGCACCAGGGGGACGCTGCCATCGATATCATGCGCCGCTTTTTGAAGCGCGGTGGTCTCTCTCTAGGTGCGGTCATCTGAACGACCTGTTGCATCCAAGCCATCTTCATGGACTGCTACCTGTTGGAATCGCGAACTGTTTCCGGAGAGCTCACTTGGATTCCCGACGTGAGTTTGCGGACGACTGCTAGGTAGCCTCAGGTGAACGAAGTCAGGAAGAAGACCGCCGGCACTCAACGCCGGTTTTGAAGCGATGCAACGGTCGTTGTATGTTTCCTAGTTCCCCTCCCTCCCGTTTCGGACTTTCAATGTGACTAATTGCGTAGTGGTAAGCCCTCCCCTCGAACTTCCTTTTCCCTGTCTAGAAACTAGGTTCCCAGACGGTTTGTACTTTTTAAATAAACGCTCGCGCTCATTAGAGTGGCAAAAGGCTACGCGGCAGCTTTTTATTTTTTTGCAAAGAGGTGGATTCCCGCTGCATTATGTGATCCCTTTCTTTTGTGTCATTTTCTAGCTTTTCTTACCTCTAACCACCTGTCATCCGTCCTAACTGCCTCGCTCGACGTTCTTAGCTTTTCTGGCTCAGGTACGCAAGGCGGCCTTGGCTTGTGGTTTGGTGGTGGCTTTCTCCACAGCTCTTTTCGCAGCGGATTTCCTTATTTTTTTGGCCACGCGCTTCTCGCTGCTTTTTGCAGCCGCAACGCGGACATTACGCTGGAAGCACATATTTTGAGTGTGACCCGTGGTTCCGCACAGCTGGTATTGAATATTCGGTCATCTCTTTTTGAGTTGGCCTGGAAAATTACAAAAGCCGTAGTATTTGGTCCCACATGTCTACTGTTTCCCAGACAGTCTGTGGAGTCTGTGGAGCAAAGCACATCCCTCATGAACGGTGATGTTCTCTTCCAGGAAATCGCCAGGAAGCCCGCCCTACTCTACGAAGGTTGGGCGATTGACCCACAGCTCGTGCACCGTTGCGAATTCTTCAAATTCTCACCAGATGGGATCTTTTGCTCATCCGAAATGTGATGCCGAGTAGGAGGACCACTATAGAGAGGTCCGTCGTTATCTAGGAGCTTCGTGTCTCCAGCCATCACGAGGGTCATCAACAGTGCTTAAACTGGAGCTGACTTCTTGCATATCAATTCAATGAACTGGCCCCGCTGCGTATGTTGAGGGCGAGAAGCTCCTCTTCAGGCACAGTAAAAGTGTGCAGTTACTTCGCAAAGGAGCTTGCGCTCTTGGGAGAGTATAAATTGCCTGCTTTATAAAAGAGAGACACATTGTACCCTGCCTCCACTTAGGTTCTTTGGGCTGGCATGGCTGCAGGCGACGGAGCGGCAGCCACGGCGTTTCATGCAATAGCTGGCGCAAGGGACAAGTCTGTGGGAGCAGATTTTCCCACTTTCATAGCCTCAAGGCTCGATGTGGGCATCTCACCTTCGCCTTTCTTGGTGGTGGAGTCAGGTATTTCTGCATTTGCCATTACCAAGAACCCCACATTCACTTACTAATTAGATGAGTACCTAGAAGCCGTGAGCGAGCAAACAACACACTCGTTTGCCTAGGATGATGGGAATTCAATGGAGTTATTTGTTTTCGCCTCTAGCATTTTTTTTCCAGTTTCATGTTTTTGGGTTTGCTAAGTACTAAACAATTATCCGCCTCCTTTGGGGTACTCACTAAGCTCTGTTCACACCACCCAGGGGTGCGTGTAACTCTTGATGTTTTAGAGGGTAAAACCTGAGAGGAACGAAATTTCGAATCCGAGAATGCTCTGGGTGAAGGCCGCTACGAAGGGATTCGAACCCGCGGCGCTTTTTGTGCCACGGGCGGAGACCACAGTTGCGAACACGGTCTTTAGGGCATTGCCTGCTCGGTGGTGTTTTTTTTTCTGTCGCAGATGAGGTGAGAGATCGATTCACTTTGCTCTTAACATAGTCAACGTCGATCGCTGTTTTGCCAGTGGAAATCTCTATCGCATGATTTGAGTAATCTATGAAGGCTCCATCTAATTTGATCAAATCTATTGTATTTAGATTCGGAAATGAGTTTTTGAAACTTCGCATCATTGCCATACCATGTAGGGTGTTCAAGCATTCCTACAAATGAAAATTCACTGCCTCTCATGTTTTGCACCTCGGCTAAAATTGCTGCTTTAGCAAGTTTTTTCTTTGCTAATGTATGCAGCGAATTGAAATTTATATGAGCAATGCAACGTGCATGTTCATTAGCTTCATGTAATTTGTGTGCTTCAGAAATAATTTTTGCACTCTGAATCTTGCATTCTCAATAGACATGAGGTGGGCAACCGCTTTTCTATCTCCGTGGTTGCCAAGAAACATATTGTAGATGCTTGAGCCAGAGATACGATCATTAGATATGCCTTTTGGTTTGATTGGATGACCAGGAAAAGGACAATAAAGGTCATTAGAAGGTAGCATTCTTAACCTTCCTGTAAATCTTTACCAAGGTCACATTCCATTATCCATCAGGATCTAAGATACAGTATGATTAAGACTCAGTTTTTATGATACCACTGTTATTAAACCGCACAGCTCCTTTGGAATAAAACGGGTTCATGTCTTTCAACTTGAATTGAAGTAATTATTTCATTGATGAAGTAATTCCACCCATCGAGTACAAAAGTTTGTTCTTCCTTTAAAATAAATAGTACCAAGTACATGTTGTAGCGTGATTTCAATAACTTTTTTTTTCCCTTCCGTTTCCCTTGAGCAACTTATTTTATGCTTTTAAAAAATAACGATCTACTGGATAACTTTCTGAGTATGATTTTTTTTTTGGAGTGCAGCTTCTCTTACTCAAATGAAGCATTTTTTAAATCAATCAGGCCTTTCTTCTCCTTTTTATGACGGTTCATACTTTTCTCCGGAGGGCATAAGTCTTTCTGACTCCTTCTGGAACTCCTGCTACAGTTTGGCTCTTTCATTAGCCTTTGCATGTGATGCAGAGCAAAAGAGTCGTTGACAATTTCATTGGCATCAAAAACAGCTACTTTTATGTTAAGTGCTGGCTGAGTTTGATGCTTTCCAGTTCCATCACCTGCAAACATGGAAACACCTAAGGCATTAACTGATGCAAATAATTGCATGCCCCCGTCTACAGGAATTTTATCACATGGCGATGATACTATATCATAGGATTCCTTAATTCAAGGAAATCGAAAATCAAATAAGCCTACTGTCGAAAGCAGAACGCAATGAGAAATCAAAAGCCCCACCTTCACCCTCACAAGCTTCCTTGGTTTTAGAGATTTTTTTTTAATATCATTCCCTCTGACCATCTAAGCAGCAAAAAGGTTGCCTTGCCAGCAAAGTAAGTTTCTCACACCTGCTTGATCATACAGATCCCAGTAACAGCTTTTTCTAAGTTAAAAATTGAAGTGTTCATTTTTGCCTTCCTCTTTGGGTCCAATACCAAAGGGTCAGACATTGCTATTTTACTACCGCCTTTAAAAAGCCTCTTTATCCGTACAGGAAAAAGAATTCCCATGGAGGCGCTATACCATCGTCAGCTCTGCTTGATATAGAACCTGCAGAGAAAGCTAAAAATTTGGATTTTAGAAAGTTAATATGTCTTCCGTGTCCTTGGATACTTTGCTCGACGAATATGCCTCCCTTGGCACATTTCCTAGTTCATCTAGTGTACACCCATTGATGGAACTTGGTATCCATCTCGTTCACTCCGCGTTATCCTAGAGGTACTTTCTTGTTTTGCACTTTCATGGGCCATCTAAATATGGTTATTATCCCTGTAGAAAGAAAAAAGGAAACCAGTGAAGTTTCCCTTAATTTTCTGTGATAACTGTGCTGTTCCTTCGCAGCGTCAGACCTTCTTCGGCCTTCATAAAATGCATCCATATTGTATCAGAAGACTCTCAAAAGTGTTTTTCTAACTTCTGTACTACCAGAAAATAAGCATACACGTTTTTCAAGGGAAAAAGAGTCTTTTCCACTACCGCATAAAAGGCCTCGGGATTTTGAATTCAGCTTTGATAAATGCCCTCGAGGTGTACGGATACATCTCTAAATATAACAAAGTGGTCGAGTATTGCCTGCATTATCATCAGTTGCGAAATCATTCATTTCAAAGAAATCACAGCCAGTTAGTTCTTGTTGAATCTCGGTTGTGCTGCACGAGTCAACTTCTACAACAGCTGCACTTCTTTCATGCTATTTTGTTTAAACCACGAGCACCACCATCAATTGAAATTCTCGATGGCACGAATTACAAACTGCAGCTTATCATTCAGACAACCAGCAACACAGGAGAAATTCATAATGGGCTAGCAGAAAGTTTGATGTACACAAATGTATTATAATGCAGATCTGCTTTTTAAAAGGTTTGATTCGGTAGAATTGCAGCTTCCACCGGGTTTTCATGGGAATGAAGCAATCCGGTTCACTTCTTTCTCCTGCCTAATATGGATCCACGTCTAGGTGATGTGCTATTAGCCGGATCTCTATCTTTGTGATCTTGGGTTTCAATGCTTTCAGTTGAGTTACTAGGAAAATCTTTTCTTTCTTTCAGAGCATCCTTGCGTTGTCGATTATGCATTGGAAGCCATGAGTTCCCTATTTATCAAATGCTTAACTTCTTCCTCTGGTAATTCAAATTCAGTGTATGATTGGGAAATTGAATTACTCCTAATTTATCCAGTTCTTGAAGACCACACCTGGATTTCAAATGTTTCCGAATCACTTCTGATGGCACACTCAGAGCATTACAAAATTTATCAAAAATAGATGCAAATCATTTGAAAACAATTGCTTATGTCAACAGCGTTTTGGTCCCTCATGACGTCGAATAGCAACACTTCGGGTTCCAAATTCCAATCAATTTTTTATAACTTATCTTTGAATTTGAGCTTCTTTCCTTAAAATCACGAATGTCCATATTAAGACAAGAAGCAGGGTTTATGTTTCCAATAAATTTCCATCTTTCATCTTCGCATATGACATAAATTCCACATAAAACTCTGAAGTGCTTTTCACAAGTGCTTCCATAATTAGTTCTTTGATTTGTTTAATACTATTCTTATCTTGCAGCACTTTACAACTAATTTGCCTCTTCTTCCCTTTTGTGCCGCTAATTTCGACTTTATCGAATCATTTATTATACTCTCCAGTTATTAGCTCCACTGTCCCTTCAGAAAGGACCTGATCTGAGGGATCTGAGCACTTCTTGCTGCATGGTTCGCACACATTCGCCGCTGAGACTTCCCCATGAGGCCCAGCACGCAGCCTGTGCGCCCTTGGGGAAATTCCAGGGCGGTATCCACCACCAGGGAGGGCCCCAGGAAACCATCCGCCCTGGTTGACGCAGATCCCTCTCCGCCTGCAGGTGGCGGGCCAGCTCTTGTTCCGAGCTCTGAGGCAGCTGACGGCCTCTTGTCGCAGCTGTCACGCCGGCCTCCTCGATGGCAGCCAGCGTGCCCGTTCAGCAGCTCCGTGTCCGTTGGTGTTCCAGGACGCAGCCTCAACATTCTCTACCGACGACAGGAACCGGGCCCACTGCTCCACCTCGCTTTTCTGCTTCAGAGACGCTGTGGCGGTCATTAGCTCCACTAGGTTAGTGAGGATCTCGAATCCCTGCTTTCGCATCAGCTCCATTACTCCCAAATAAATATGATTGCTCTTCATCTGCCAAAAAGGTTAACTGTTTTCTTATCAGTATTAGTCTCATTGATTCGCTGGAAATTGTTCTCGATATACCCCTAAGGCAAATAAAAGCGATGAGTCGATTCTTTAATCGGAGAATTCCACCTGTAAAAATAGCTCTGAACAACGTATTAAAGGTGTCATCACTTTGCCTTTTAAGAACTGGTTCAAGATCCATTTCACATGAGTTTTCATCGCCTATAAATCTCGTGCTCCAAACTCTGAAAGTTTTCATCTCCCTTAAGATTAACGTACTACCATTAAGCTCATCCACTTGTATGGCATTTCAACACCAGTCTCACCATCTTGTCTGTAGGTTGCGGTGACTAAATTCACTAAATTACTGCATTGAGGGTAGCAGCGGGGCTCCAAGTGGAACAGAGCTTCATTTCCATAAGGGTCGAAAACTAAAGGTTACAGGACCAAAGCCTAGAGACAAGCACTCTCTCGACTCAAACTTTGCATGGTTTTGCAATAATGTAATTCTCATGTTCGTGCTCAAATACTCTAATAGAGATCATCTTGGAGAATTTCAAAAGATATTCATTATTTTCCATCAATGTAATGGAAGCACATCTGCTCCGTTGAATTTGCTGATTCAGGACATTTATTGTCGTGAAGATAAAGTGGGCAGAAGTCAACCTTCCAACATCATCATTAAATGAATTCCTCTTGTCACATTCTGCTTGCATCCATAAAACCTCTTTCCTTCCTAAGGAAAGAGTCAACTGATTGTGACTTACCTTAAAAGCTCCAAGGCTTCCAAGGTAAAATACTTTTCTATCGTTGCACATGTAAGAGCGCAAACGTATAAATGCTCATTCTAGCTATAATAATTCTAGCTAATGCTACAAAGTTTTCACAGCGTGCCATGTGAATCGTTGAAACTCCTTAATTGCATCCTGTAACCAAACTCTCTACTGGTCTGCTACCTAATGATGATTTGAATTCTTCAAGAACAGTTTCAATCTCTCCTTCAGAAAACACCAGCAAGCAACCGCGCTGCCATCAAAGGTGCCGGAAAAGATTTCTTTTTGACCACCTTCGGCTTTGGAGGATGAAATTTTCTTCCAAGAATATTTGGGAGCTGATTTTAACTGGATCTCAAGTACATTCTTCTACCTAACAATTTTTCATCAGTGAAGATGCTTTGAATCAACATAGCATTTCAAAACTCCACTTTTCATTAGTGGTGAGTATGCAGTGCACCACCTGTTGTCTCCAGTTTCCTCCGCAGAAGTTCATCACATGTTTTCGACATTTCCATAGCTCAGGGCCTCCTCAACATTAATGTCTGCCAATGTTTGAAGCAATAAAGTACTTTCTAATTGGCAGACACCATAACTTCCCGTTAAGTTTAACTGCTACCATACCAACTGTGCTTGCTCCGTACATAGCACCTTCACACAGTCTGCCTGAGGTCACCTCCATTGTGCTGTTATAACAGCCCCTAGGAAGAAAGGCAGACCGTCGCCTAAGTTTTCTTAAGAGTTCTTTGCGATACGCAACGCAGTCTTCTATCACTTGGAAAGCATTAATCCTTACGTCCTTTGATCCCATGCCATGTCTATTGGTCATCTATTCCAGACTGCTAGCTAGACTTTGTGGGGCTAGCTGCTTCCTACTTTTTCTATTACATTGCTCGTAACCCTTCTCATTCTATTGAAAAGTAGCACATTTTACGTCGCACACTCCACTGTGAGGCTTTGCCAGCTGCCACTTGGAGGACTCTCTATTAGTTTAGAGCGATTCTCGGTAATACCTTCTTAACAGGCTCTCTTTTTTTTTGTTATACATGTTTACTTCTGGATTTCGTTTTTGCCGAGAAATTCGCCATCATCACTCTTTTTGGTTTCGATTCAGCAGTACACATTCGTTATAGTCTGAATGCTCCGACCACTTTCAGCTGCCCTTGTAACCCTTCCTTGGGGAATCGGCTGCTCTACCACGTGACCCGTTCCACCTTCCCATATAAGAGTTCCCCCTCGCCGCGAGTTCCAGCCGCCCCCAGTTGTGCCTGACCTCTGCAGCGTGGTCTCTGCCCAAGGAGTGCTCTTGAGTCTACGGACGAATTTTTGCCCTCGGGGAAAGTGTACCATGAAATTCGTGAATGCGCCAATCGACGTGGTATTCCTAGAAGATTACTTTTTTCTCTCATAGCCGACTACGAAGTCGTCGGTGTCATGAGTTCAACGGGTATGGAAAGAAAATATACAGATTTTCTATAGGGAACGTTGTTGTGGCGTGAAAACTAGGAACTGTGTTTCTTGAAATCACTCGCCGGCTCTTTTCTTGAGGATTGACCTGTATTTCTGCCTATGGTATAATTAAAAGTGAAAGCTTTTGAGGAAGAAAGCATGAATACCGTGCAGTGGTTGAAAATACTTGGTGAAATAAATGCTGATATTGAATTGAATGGGGATAATGTAATTGAAAAAGTAAAAGAAAAGTTAAAGGAAGCAGATCCTCTCACATATAATGATTGGGGAAGATTGTGTTTTGACATAGATTATTCATATTTATTTAAGTTTGATAACAGAAGTGAATGCCTGCCATTATTAAGTTTTGCTGCTCTAAACGGTTTCACTGAACTGGTAAGAGCTCTTATATGTAGAGGTGCAACTGTTAACCTACCAGATAACTTTGGGAATACTCCAATACTTCTGGCTGCCAAATGTGGTCTTGTAGAAATAGCAAGAGCTCTTATAGATAGAGGGGCTAATGTTGATGTGGTAAATGACAGATTCTCGTCTCCTATGCACGTTGTTGCCAAATATGGCCACATTGATTTAGCAAAATATCTAATCGAGGAGACAAGAGTCAAGATTACAGGTATTGACAAAAATGGTTGGACTCCATTGTACCATGCTGCTGCTCATAGCCATTTAGATATAGTAAGACTTCTGGTAGACAATGGTGCAAATTTTTTGATCCCTGACCTCAGTGGTTTCACCCCATTATATATTGGTACTGTCAATGATTGTGAATTAGATGTGGTGAAATATTTAGTGAATAAAGGTGCTGATGTTGATATAGTCACTAATAAAGGTAGAACTCCTCTGCAAGGTGCTTCATTCAGTGGCAACATAGATATAGTAAAATTCCTCATAGAAGAAAAAGGGGCTATTATCCACACTAGAGATGAAAATAATCATAGTCCTCTGTTTCCAGCTATTGAAAACGGGCATTTAAGTGTCGCAAGGTATCTTATAGAGAAAGGAGTTACCACTGATAATAAAGATATAGGGGGTAGAACTGTCTTACATCTTGCTGTTCACAGTGGCAGTATAGAGATGGTGAAATATCTCATAGAAGAAAAGGGCATCACACAAGATATAAACACTAGAAGATTTGATAACCATTGGACTACCTTACATGAAGCTGCTTCTAAAGGCTTCTCACATATAGTAGAATTTCTTATAAGAAAAGGAGCTGTAATTAACATGGGTGATAAGTATGGTGACTTTCCTTTACATAAAGGTGCTTCAAAAAACTTGGATGTGGTGAAATCACTTGTAAATGCAGGTTCTAACCTTAATCCAAGAAATGGTAATGGCCAAACACCTTTGCATAGTGCTGCTAAAAAAGGTTCTTTAGATATAGTGAAGTTTCTCGTAGAAAAAGGAGCCGATGTTACAATTAAAGACTTTTATATGAATACTCCCCTTGATATCGCTGTTAAGCATGAGAAACAGGATATTGTAGAATATTTGAACAGTGTGCCTGGTACTAGGTCTGAAGGAGCGTCCGTCCATAGTGTTTACAACACCATATGCCCACGTGATTCTTGCCTGAATAATCTAACAGATCAGTGACCCTCACAGCCAATCTAACATTGATGCAGATCTTTAAGTGATGCTGTTCGGATGCTGCTAACGTAAGCAGCACCAATACTGAAACACGAAAAATCATGTCTCGGACATTTCCAAAGCTGTATATAATGGTAATTTGTACTTCTCAAGGATCCGTTTGGATTTTAAGTTGCATCTGTTATTGCTAAAGGCAAATGTGGTTACCATGCCATTGTATTACAAGTTTTCTAATAAATCTTGAGATTCGTGTTTCTTGTAGATAAGAATACTGAGAAAACACCTTTAGGAGTAGCTGATATAAAGGCGGAATACAGTATTTTGAGTATGCATAGTGTGCTCTTAGGAGTGTTCGGAACTGTTAAAAATCAAAAATCCGGAATTGTTTGCTTTACACTTTTATTCGAAATAGCATCCATCCGACTCTGTGCACTGCGTGACCCGGGATTCTTGACTTCCGCGTGCCGCTGGCGTAATCCTTGTAAGGTTATGTTCGAATGCTCCGCCGCAGCTATGTGACTACCCTCACGAACAAGTGAGGGTCACTGCTGGTGTCGAATCGGGCCCCTCTCAGCTACAATTTCATTTTGGAGAACAGCCGGCAGTCAGTAGGAGAATTTTAGCGAGTGCAGGGGATGCTCGAAAGTCAAATGTGCTTTTGCACGAAGACTTGCACTGTGCAGTGAGCAGGGACAAGCATTCCCGTGCAGAAGTCCCGAGTACGAAACCAGGGGATGAACGCGTCGAATACGCAAAATTAAAGTCTGAAAGTGATGCTGCTAGGAAAAAGCTGGGGAAATTTTCTGGCAGTAGTGCTAGCAGAAGCAGCACTGATAAAACACAACAAGGTCAAGCGCCGAACATTTCTATGCTGGAAAAATGGTGATCCTTTTGCATGAACTGCATAGCCCTCCACGAACTCTTAACCACCAGCCTCGTGCGCGCTTTCAAGCGTTCCGGGCTCGAATCTCACCCGGGGAAGGATCGAAGCCAAGAAATGGGTGCATCGTGGGTTTCAAAGTCCCTCCCACAGGATGCTGCTAGTCGGTCTCTATTTGGGAGCAGCAATGGTGGAAACCAGAACCGGATGCCCACGCTGACATGCCGGGATTGGAAGTGGACACTATTGGGTCCTAGCAGGAATCAAGGAGCCGGTTCCCTTCAGTGTTCCCCTACGGTTGTGAAAATAAAGCCGTCCATCAAGCACCATGGAGCTGCCATCGATATCCCCCTCGCTGCTTACCTTTCCAGAGTGCGAGAAGCGCGCTGCTCCCTTTGGGCAGCGTTCCTCAGAGAAATTGAGAAGCCTCCCTTCGAGGTTCTTTTCAGAAGAGGAAGCAAGAAGCGGGACTGTTGAGGATTCCCTTGGAAGAAACAATTCCAGGAACTCTGATCCTTTCCGGCTATTCTACCGAGTAGCAACAGTGAGCAGTTTTAATGATCCAGGGAACCCCTCTAGAGAGAACGAGGAAGAGGTTCCCTTCGGGACTCCCCCACCAAGAGTAAGAAAAAAGCGACTCTTTCCTCCGGAGCCGTCCTGGATTCATGAGATGGTCCCTTCGGGGTTATCCTTCAACTTGAGGAGTTACACGCACCCTCAGAAGACGTAGACAAAGAGCATTATGTTCCATTAAACTTGTACTTTTCCTGTACTTTTTTTCCTTTGTGAACAAAACTTGGTAAGATCGAATCGTTGACGTCCATTGTCAAAGTCCTATTTCTCTGATGGAAAAAAGCTTGTATAGAAAGTGGATGTTGGCTGCTTTTGGAACGAACGTGACGATTAGGTGAAAAACGCAGGTTTCTTCCAATAATAGTCGTTTCGGTCCTCAACACGACTTAAAGTAACTGGTAAGCTTGCGTTCATCTACAAGACCGAAACCCGCTTATTCATGTGCAGTTCCAAAGCTTTAACACTGATTACAAAAAGACGGTGATGGCTTCAACCGACATGAAGAACAGCCTCGATATGGTCCTCCACTGCAAACAACAAACTGCTAGGTGAGTGAATCACACACTTTTGCTACTGAGTAGGGAATGCAGTGTGCAAGTGTCATTAACATCATCAGTAAGAGCAAATATCAGGATGAGAAACGGGCAGAGACCGTCCGAAATCCGTAATCGGAAGTCCGAGGTTACTGGCGCAACGGAGAGGTAAATAACCCTCATAATCAGAGAGTGGATCCCGAAAGTTGTTGTGAGGTCAGCAATGGTTTCCATATGTAGTCTGCACTATTCTGATTCTCTATTGCTTTCTTCAGACACCGAAGATCAAAGATCCATGATTCCACTCACAGAAAAGCACGGCATATTACATCTGACAAACGAGTGACAAATGTCGCAGATTTTGCCGACAGGTGCCTCTCTCGTGAGAACTCCAAGTCAGAAAGAAAGGTTTCCATGAAAAGAAACTCATGAGGTACTGGAACCTGTGCGTTCCAAAGACGCTCAATGGGAATCCTTCGGTGGAAGTTGGGGACTCATGATAAAGAAGACCTCGGGTTCGCTTTCACTGATAACTCTTCTGAAGAGTAGTGTCTTTCAAATGGAGTTTCTGTCTCAAGAATTCTCATCATCAAGAAGGCTTCGTGAATTCTAGCTGCCATGCTCCGGATGGGAAACAAGCTTGAAAAGTCTCTCAAGCTCAGACAAATGATGCTGTAGGAGAAAGAGCAAGTCCTGATAGCAGACAAGACAAATAATCAAACTGCTGATGATATATAGGAAGAATGTAGAGTAAAGAGTAAATGAATTTAAAGGTAATTTAAAGGTACTCCTTCTCGCAGGAAAATTGGGCGTAGTATTTGTGTATTTGCTATCTGTAATAGCAAGGAAAGCATCCTTCACCGTTTCAGCTGAAAGGCATTTTTTAGATCATCGAAGTAGTACTAGCATACTCTTTTCTTGCTTTCGGTTTCATTTCCTTCGCAGTTTATTGAGGATTGATAGCATCAGTTGCCACATAGGAGTGTAAGGGATTTGAGGTTGAGAAATACAAGTGACTTAGGAGTCTTGGAAAGAGTTTTCAAAGATGTTCCTCACATGGCCGAGGAAAGTCCTAATCCACTCAGACGATTCCACTGAAGAAAATATAAGACAAAATCGTGGACAAGAACGAGACCGTCACTGCACCCAAGAGAAGGAGACGCATTGAAAGCCCTCTTCGTTGCCGAAGCCCTTCGGCCAGCGGCCTCGATAGCAGCCCTATGCTGCCTTCGCGGGATCGTCGCCGCATGAAGCACGGCTGCGGGAGGACCACGCGCCAAGGGTGCCATTAAGGGCGCCGTCCAATTCTTGAGGAGGGCGTCGCGATGGCCTCACCTGGATCCAAGTATACAGCAAGAGCTTGCCGGCATCCTGAGAAGGATGCAACGGCCCCAGCAGCAACTGTTATCCCTCCCCGTACCCTCCCACTTTTTGTTTTCTTTTTGTTTAGTTTTTCTGTTTTTCCCCCTTCCCCCTGCTGCCGTGGTGGACCGTACCGGTCTGCGAACCGGTGACCCGGCAGGCTCTGTGCTTCTTCGTGAGTGACGTCTTTGTAAAAGTTTATTTTTAAATAAACGCCCCGGCGAAATCCGGATGAAAATCAAGAGAATGCGGCGTGTCGACTAACGAGCGCCGCAGCCTTCATGCGCAGTGCTATGAAAAGCGAGCGTTCTAACAGGTGACGTAGTTAACAGCCAGAATCACCTCCTCGTAATTTGCCATCAGGACCCCCTAAGCACATTTTTTTCTGCCACACCTTTGGGTAGGCCTAGGAGTTCATTGACACACGCAGAAGCCTAGTGGGCGATAGGTCTTCCTGGACTTAGACAATAAGTTGCCATAATCACGACATACAATCCAGTGACATCAGTGCTCGTGACTCTTCAGTGAGGTGACCCAGGATAGCATGTCATCAAACGAAGCAAAAGTATTTAGGAACCACTTCCGGCGGAAGAGATTCTGGAGATTTAGGGACGCAGGAGTCTGGAGGCGACAGGAAAGATTGCCTTGAAGGATTCGTGTCTTGATGGGTTTCTATTCGGTGACACTATTTCTGTTTGCCGCCGCGTTCTGTAGCCTCTCTCACTAATCCGAATCCATGAAGCAGTAGGCGCTGACCCTCAACTGAGATGACCATAAAATCGCTTCCTCTTCCTACATTTCCTATACCTTTAAAGCGAAGTGTTTCCTGTGATGGTGGTATGGTTGCAGTGCAATCAGCAATAGTGCACGTTGCGTATACATCTGTGGACCAGCTCAGAAGTGCAGGAACTGCTACCACCAAGAGTGTGCTTTACTTGTTTATGCTCACAAAAGTATAAATAATTGAAGTAATCCGCACCGTGGAATCAATTTGAGCGATACTTGCCTTTTCTCGATAGGAAAAGAGACGCATTTTCCTTCCTGATAGAACGAACTTCCATGAATTTGTTTGTGAGATTCTCTATATTAGGCAATTGACTAGACGTTTCTGAAGAAACATGGATTTACTAAGGTGATTTGTGGTCTCTGATTCACTATGAACAGTCGCTTCGAATTTTTGGATTTCTCTTGCACTGGCTCCTATTTAACGCAATTCTGTGTATTCCATAGGAGTCATCATGTTCCCTATTCGCAAAAAGCCACCTTAATGACCTCTCAACAGTCAAAATTGAAATGATTACTCGACGTATTCCAGGAAATGATAGAAAATAAATGCTAGAAGTGTTTCCGAATTTTTCCTTTCTGTGTTTTGATGAGCTTCAGTGTCATCTTTTGGACTTTCACGTGAAAGCCTCCTAGGGCACAACTTGCTGAGAAACTTTTTAAATTTTTCTGGTTCCATCACGAAGTGTCTCTTCCTCCAGCTCCGAAATTCCATGGATGCAGTATGTATTCCTGCTAGAGCCAGTGTCACTGGCAGTTTCCAGTCGCTTTATTTTCCTTGTATACAATTGAGATTTTCCAAGTTCTCTCAGCAGCTCATTTTGTAGGTTCCATGCTCCAACAGAATCAAGCAGCACGCTCTGATGTCCCATCTCCGTGATTTCAGAGGCTGTTCTCTTGGTCCCTTGTTGTGACTTTCTAAATCTTGTTACCACGTCTTAAAGCGGTCTAACGATATCAAAGATCGTGACCTTGAGTTTCATGTAGATTTCCTATACCTATACATGTCAACACTAGATACCCGCTAGTAGCAGGATACAGGAGTCCGTCGCACATGAACAGCTCTATTCACATGCCTCTGTTCCAGTTAGGAAGATAGGATGTATCACGTAATAATTCAGGGGTATATGAGGCAAGGTGACGTCACATCTCTGGCATCGCTTGAAAGACATCTTCCTTTGACCTTGCAACTTCTCTGATCGATTGGTTTAATCGCACAGCAAGTGTGAATCTGTAAAATGCGATGCGGGTAGAATTTTCGGTTTCGAGGAATTTGATGCCCGGTGGACTCCATCACATCTAATGACATTTTTCCGGTTCTTATAACTTGCAATCGTGGGACGCCATGCCAGGGTACGTTGGTTCGTGCAGACACTCGATGTACATTTTTTTCAAATAATAAAGCCATGGGACATTTCGTAGTAGTTTCCCGCATTGACAACCGTGTGGATAACGCGTGGACACCGTAGCCACCGAGCTGCCACGTGTGGTACCAAGTGTTACGGGTTTCAGTCCTCAGGTGGAGGTTGGGCGCTGAGAAACGGATGCCCCGTGAATTTCGAGTTCGCCCGCAAGATGACGCTGGTTGGCTTATTCTTGTGAAGCGCTGCTTGACACCCGGTCACCCAGGTGCATTCATTTATAAAATAGACCTACATGTCTGCGGCAGGACATTTGAATGAATACGAAAAGGAACCGGACGGGAACCGACACGCAGGCCAGCGGGGTTTGCCGCGGCATCCCAGGAAAAAGGGGAGACAAATAAAAAGAAAACAAGAACAAGACAGGAAAAAAAAAAGTCAAAAAAAAAAAAGAGGGTGGGGGTGTTCAGGTAAGAATCACTGTATGCTGAAAGATGCCCTCTGCATCCTTGTAACAATGCGAGCAAGTTCCTGTTTTACTGTTCCCAGATGGGACCAACTTGACGCTATGGACCAACTTGACAACAGCAAAATGGATGGCGGCCCTGCCGTTCTGGCCTTCTCTGGCATTGGTCCATGCAGCCACGGTTCCATCCCGTGAGCAGCGCAGTGCTGCCAGGGATGCTGCCGGCGTGAGAGCGTCGCGCAGGAAGAGGCACTTTCAAACGTCTCTGGTGTTGCCGCCGGGGATTCCAAAGGGTCGCAGCAAAGCGTCCCGAAAAAGGTCAGAGGGCAACACAGTCCACTAAGAGGTACGGGAAGAATTCGTGTTTCCCGCACCTTGCACAGTTTGGATCCACGCACACCCGTGTCCACAGATGCCGGCGGGCATTGCACGTGAATCCACAGTTCAGCAGCATCAATGACAACTCCTGCCACCCTAAGGGAAGGGTGCGAGTGAACACCCAAGCACATGAGCACCCTCTCTTTAAAGTGGCACTGGTGGAATTCGGAAAAGGATGTTCACGTTGATGCGAAGGTCTGGATTCGGAGTAGACCCTTCTGGGTTGTTCCAGGAATAAGAAATCCTTCGAGGTTCCACTCTGGTTGTGAACATAGAGTCGTCGTTCGAGTACCATGAGCTGGTGTGTACTCCCCTTTGAGGTTGCCTCTACAGGGCGAGAAGAGCCATGCTCCCTTCGGGAAACGCCTCTCAGAGAACTTTGGAAGCTCCGCTCCTGGTTCTCTTCAGGGAAGTAACAAGATGAGATTAGCTTGCGGGTTCTCTCCGGAGAAGAAATTCAGGAGCAGATCCTTTCCGAGTTCCCTTCAGAAAACAATGAAGCAGCCCCCTCCAGGGGAATAAGGAAGAGGTTCCTTTCCGGGTCCCTTCGACGATAACCAAGGTGGATGGAAAGGTGATAAATGGTTCCCTACCAAACTAAGAAAAACGGACTCCTTCTTCCGGAGCCTTCCTGGATCCATAGGATGGTCCCTATGGGATTGATCTCTGATTTGCATCCTTGGGTGGCATGGATGGTGTTCAGGGAGCTGGTGAGTCCCCAAGGAGGCCAGTGGTTCTTCAGCACTCTTTAAGAACCAAAAAAACAAAAAGCACTGAACGAAAACAGCGGAACGAGAAAAGCCACAAAGGATTTCGATCATCCTTGTCAGTTCTTGCTTTTTCTCCCAAGGTCGGGACTCCCTTTCTCTGGTAGGAGACTCAAGGTACGCCCATTCGCTCTTGTAGTTGTTAGCCTATCGTTATGGAACCCTTCAACTGGTTCCTCTGGGACGATCTTCGGTTCTGAGGAATAAAAGTATAATAAACCGGAATTTTCTTATACACTACTTTCTTCAATTTCTACTTCAATGTAAAGGTTGCCGATCTGATTGGACTGACCCCATGATAGCCAGGCATTTATAAAAGCGCGAGCCATTTAAATATTCTTGAGACTCCATAGCTGGTTGATGGAGGCATTTCCACACTGCTTAGGTTGCACCAAGCAGTGTGGAAAAGACAGATTGAACTTGCGAACGGCTACTATATACCATCAGGAGTATTACGTGATGTACTTTCTTGGGAAATAGCACTGATAGGTCCAGCATTTTCCAGCTCCCATAACCCAAAATTATAGCCATCTTTTTCTGTTCAGCAACAGAAACACCATGAATGGTAATATGACCATGTTGTAACGCTTGATGGAGATCCCCTGTAATGCTGCTACCTAACGAGCCAGCATAGTACCCATTATACTTATAATGGGTACTATGCTGCCCATTGGGATAGGCAATGGCTAACGTAAATGATTGTCACATAAATTAAGAATTGAAGTTAATGGCCTTGTTTCAGCTGTTGTTGCTACGCTATCTGGAAACTGTTGCAGTTGATTCACTAAGTGTTCTGGCGATCCCACTAGTCCGAATAATGTGACAGCTCAATAACCATATTTTGTTCCTGCAATTTCAGCTGTATCGTGTTGCTGGCAGCCATGTTCCTTTTTTGCCGTTGCAAACTGCAACGCACGTAGAGTCTCCTCTTTTATACCCATATTTGTGACTATCATTTCCTGCACCTCTTCTAAATGTTTTCCCTTTGCTTCCCTCTTAACTAATTCATCACTTGTTAATACTAAAGAATTTTTTTTTTCTCGAGTCTTCACAGTAGCAACTTCACCCATGAAAAGCATTTTATCACTATCCGTTATTGTTTTCAGTGCTGCTCCTTCATCTAATATTTTAATCTTTTCCAAATTGGCGGACTTTTTGTTTCAGCTGATTTTGATTCAAGTTTTTTTTCTATGAGCTTAACTTCCAGCTAGGAATACTTTCTTTAGTACCCCGAGGCGAAGGAACAGTACCTTTCAATCACCGTATCGACACGACCACCTGCTCCTACTTCAAATTCAAGTGCGGTTGCAATGTTTTGCAGAAGTCCCTTGTAGCTCAAAATCACTCTAAGCACGACCAAGTAAGGCATTGGGTGGAGCTCGCAATCCAGCTTCATTAGAAATCGCGTCTTTTAATAAGGTAAATCGCATCTGCTACCTTGGTAACCCTTTATGCTCCTGTGGCGAAACCACACTGTTCAAAGTGAGATGCTGGGAAGCGATTGCCTGATCAGATTCTGCCTGCAGATTATCAGAACCGCGCATCTCAAGAAAATTACCTTGAAGGTGTTGTCACTGCTACTTGGATTGCATTTACCTCTTTCTTCTATTTCAGAAAGTTCTTCAAGAGACAACCCTGTTTCACATTTTTTGAATCTCTTTTCGATTTCTATGACATTTCCTACTCTTCCCTCCCCAGGTATATCCAGCGATGGAATTTTCTTATCAGCATGGAATTCTTTTGCATTGGACGCTCGTACATAAACATGAGTGCTGTTTTTTCTTGTCCTTCATTACCTTGAATGAACATTAATGTCATAACGAGGCTTTTGGATAAAGTGTATTCTGTCCCCTGAGTTCAATTCAGGAGGCACTAATTACATGAAACTTTTTAAGGCTGTTTTGGTCTTGACCAATGCTGCTAGTTGAGATTGACGCCGAACATGTATCGATTAAAGAAATAATGACCTTTGGTCTCTTTATTTGCTGGAAGAGTATGCTATTCGCTTAATAACAAATCCGCTATTTCTTTCTTGAAATCCTCTTCCGAATTCCATCCATGAGCCAATCTAATAAATTCCTCTATCAAAGGAGAAGATGGTTGTTTGATAAGTTTTACCACAGCTTTGAATGCTTTTGCCAAATCTACATTTAACGCAACAGCAATGGCATTACCCGCGTTGGTAAAAATCCACATCTTCTTTGGTCGAAATCCTTTAGCATGGTCTTCAGCTTGCTTCAGAGCATCTCTGGGAATAACTTGGCCTTCAGCTCTTCCAGTAAGAATCGTAACTGAATCAACAACAGGAGTGGGACCACGAACAAGCAAAACAGCATCAGTGTAATCTCCACCAGCAAATTGCTCCAGGTACATCTTCGTATTATCCGCGTACCGAAAGTGATCAGACCTTCCTTCCACAAAACCATGTTGATGATATGCACAGACTCAATTGCCGCAAACTTTATCGAGTAAATTGAAATTGGTATGAACTTCTTTTATGTAAGCTGGCATTCCTTATGGATTGCCATGAACTTGCGTTTTATCTGCACTCGCAAGCTTTTCAGTATAACTCTCTGGATAAACCAATTTGCCTAGCTTTTTCGTCACTTCTTTAAGTGGAAACACTTCTGGGAGAGCGATGGGGTCGTTTACAATTTTCTCATTCCTTCACCTTTTTCACTGCTCCCTGAAGTGTGTCCCTCTGCAGATGCAATTCTTGATAACTCTTTCCCTGACCATCATCACTAAGGTCTTCACCTGGTGATGGTCAGGGGAAACTGCTCAATCTCATGAATTTTAAATCCATAATCACCTTTCCATCCATTGCGATCAATTTGTGTAGTTTGAGTATTTCCATGTGCATCCTTAGCTGTATACTGTAATACGTTATTCTTCAGGTAGAATTTCATGGATTTAACACCTTTGTCTGATTTCGGCCCGCTTCTCACAAACTCACATTTATCTTTCAGGATTTTTAGCACATCAGTTTGAAGCTCGCCAGCATCTGATTGAGTCCCTTTCCACTCATCTGTGGCAAACTCCAAATCCTCCGAACGTGCTGGTGGAGAATTAGAACGCTGAGCTCCTATATCTTCGGCAAAAACGGAAACCTGCTTCAGCTTTAAAGTCCTTTCTCTCTCGAAACGAAAGCGCAGCCTGCTATAAGTTTGCCTTAACCCTTCTCCTCAAGTGAACTGCTATTAATTTAGCAATGTGTACAATTAAATAGTGTGATCACTTCCGGGAGGCAAAACCGGCTATTGAGAGAAGGGTTCGTTTCGGAAGCGTGCTGTCCCCGCTGGATCCGTGCGCGCTTCTATTTGTACTTCCATTCTACTACTTTGCTATACCCCAGAACCAGCCACGTTGGCTTACTTCTACTGAATGCATATACAAACTTGATCTGCTGAACTCTGCCGCAACAGTTTTACGCTTCCATTTCCACAACCCCGTTTCTACGAAACTTGCTCGCGAAAACACACGTGCTATTTTCATCTTTCTGGAGGGGGTAAGCGATTGAAACTCTTGAGATGTTGAGGAAATGCCCGTCTTCTTAAGACTTGGATTTTAAAACTTCTTGCACTTGCAAGTTGTTGTTTGTGAGCGTCAGTGTTTTCGCTGCCGTTTTCCTTCGTTCCCAAAATTGCTTCAGGTGCACTAAACGTTGACTTCTGATTATAGTCCAGTTGCAATTTACCTTACATATTATTTTAGATTATTAGGCTCAGGTAAGCCTCAGGCGTGTGGCAAGTAAACAGTTGCCTAAACGATTGGCAAATCAATAGGTTGCTGGTGAAGTTGAGGAATTGGAGGAAGCAGTAGGAAGCCTTGTGGATGAGTTCAGTAAACCTATGAAAGAAGCCAAGGATAAGGGACCTTTGGGTTTGCAGATGGATTCCGAAGGTTTCTTCCTCAAGTCGAATGCTATTGATTTTAATAGGGAAATAGAGAAATAAGAAGACTACCAACTGAAAGTACAAAAAGCGTTCTTATGAAGAGGATGAGGCATCACTTGTAGGTTTCAAAAGAAAATTAAGGGACATGCGTAGCAAGTCTGAAAATTTCGACTCTAAAAGTAGGACCGTTGAACGATTGCATGGAGCTTTTGCTGGGTCAAATTCAAAGGAACTTGGAACACAAAAACAAGGCGCTGGTCTTCCTGCAACAGAAGTAAAAACATTGGGACCAGAAGGAAAATTGGATGGAATCCTAGGATTAAATAGGTATCTGGCTAGAAAAGTAGAAAAGTCTTAAGAAGGGTTGACGCAGTGAAAAGAATTGAAGGCCGGAATAGAAATCCCACCCTTAAACTAGAAAGGTTTGAAGAGCAGAATGGAAACCTCGCAGCTCCAGTGGAAAAACTATCGGAATTCAATGGAGAAATGAACTTCGTAAGTCTAATCAAAATTGCGATACGCTCTTAAAGATTTTTTGTGTCAAAGTGTCCTGAAATAGCGAAAGCACTTCAGGGATAATGGAAATCCTTCTTTTCTGTCTTCGCAGTTCTTCGACACGGTTCCACGCCACCCAAAGGTGGGTGATTCTTCAAGATAGGGGGTACCCCGGGAGGGGTCCGCCCTATGAATCCAGGAAGGACTTGTTCCTCTCACGCCTAGGGAGGGATCCCGGAAATGGACATCACCTCTACCCTGGTTGTCTCCGAAGGGGAATCCCTAAAGGAATCTCCTTCCTTATTCTCTTTGGAGGACCCCTGGAGGATCCGCTTCATTCCTTCTTCTCTGAAGGGAACCTGGAAAGGATCCGATCCTGGAATTTCTTTTCCAAAGGGATCCCCCGCAAGGGATCCGCTCCTGTTTTTACTCCTCTGAAGAGAACCCAGAAGGGACGTTTCCAAATTTCGGAAGGGCGTAGCTTCCCCGAAGGGATCGGCTCGCTTCTCTGCACTCTCTGGAGAGGTGGCGGCGACTCCATCAGTACGACTTGGACGGTCGCCCCGGAATTGGGGGTTCGCCCCTTCACAACCGGAGGGGAGCTCCCACTCCGTGATTCCTGGAAGGACCCGGGGGTCGACTTCCATTTGTCCCGGCCCTCATCGGGGGCATTCGGTTTCAACCGCTATCAGTGCCGCACCCGGATGAATGTAAGCAGACCAGCGTCATCTTGTGGGGTGAACTCTGAACCCACGACGCGCTGCGTCGATTCCTTTCGGGGTATTCGAACCCACGACGCTTGGTGGTGCCACGCGCGGAGACCACCGCAGCCACACGGCCTCCAACGCGGGACTGCAACGAGTGTTCACCAGCAAGATGATCAACAACAGTCATCAATAAGGCAAATTATATATTAGCAATGTCTGCATCGAAGACAGAGTCTGCAGAAGAAATCAATATTATTAAAACTAATACTTTGGATACTTTGAAAGCGTGATCAGATTCGTAGGTATCGTTACCGGCAACGGGAAGAGATGCCAATATTGCAGCAATAAGCTGCGTAAGCAGCAACCCTAAAGAAGGTCTTCAAGTTTTGGTAGAAGACTTTCGTGCTGTTAATACTGTACCACTTGACTCGTTACATTACAGGAGAAATAGAAACTCGAGATGAACAATCAAGAACATCCGCTTTAAATGAAGTGAAAACCCGGGATGCTCAAATGAAAGCCTCTCTTGTAAACGAAATAAGGAAGCGCAGTATGATCGAACCTGGATCATTGCCTCCCTTATTTGGCGTATTGAGTAGAAAGCAGAATCATCTTGGTCACAACGGAGTTGGGTCAATGGAACAGCGATACAAAGGAAAACGACTATATGTTGCAACTACTTCCAGGGAGGGAGTCATACATCTGATAACAAGTTACGCTGCTTTTATCGCCCAGGACAATTGCGTTTTATAGAGGGACACAAAGACACATTAATTTACGGAGAGTTGTATAGAAGCAACAGTTATGCGAGGCGTGATAAGATATATTACTACCCCTATGCTGCACCTGCAGTAATGTTTGCTTAAGCTGCAACCAATGTGAACTTAAGACTTTGTCGGGTCAGCAGCCGGGAGGATGGAAGCAAACCCCTGGGGGCACTAATGCCAATAAGTCAAGGGTTTCGAGAGCACAATGGAAAAGTGCTCACCGATACACACGAGTTCCAGTAGACAATTTGTATCGCATCTGGCTATGTAGGAACTCCAGCTGGAAAAACTGTAGCAACGTTACTCCTATACATCACCTTATGTACATTTCAGAGCAAAAGTTACTGAAGGTATGCTTTCAGGTGACATATATATCTGTAGTCAATTTATGCCGTGGAGGACTTATAACATGCGTAACAATTTTCTACTCACAGGATTTCAGGTGGATGTGGAAAGGACACTCAGTGCTAGGCAATGTCCACGATCATTGAACACGTGTGAGATTTAGAGGTAAAAGAATGTCTGTCTATATTAGGTTTGAAGACAACAAACAGGTCGAAGGAACAGTACTTGAAAAGAAGCCAGAAGGTAAAGATTGATATGAAACCTAATATAGAGTTTTCATGGGCAAAAGAGTTTTTGATTGGCTGAGGGAGGAAACATTGCTGAACGGAATAAACAACATATGGAGTTGGAATTACCGGGAAATGAGAAAATTTTCTGCGCCTTCTAGTCCTGGTGCTCATCATGGTAACAGTGCTAACCAATACGCATGAGTTTTCTCATGCGGTGATGTTATGCAACGCCTTGTCATACATGAGCAGTCAGCTTTCCTACTTCAGCTGACAGCTCTCTTGTGCGAAGCAGACGTAGCCTTAAGGCGATTTCATTCTTTCTCGTACTGCGCACCTCCTACGAAGGAGCAGTTTTCTATCCACTCTGGCAGCAAGATTTTGCCAAGATCTGAATAATCAGTTCTTCTCAGTTCGAAACTTCCGAAATGCTACTGATCTCAACAGAGCTCGTCTTCTTATGCACCATTGGAATATTCACATATTACCACTTGTTCTGCAAACATTACCAGATGTGGCACCTGACAAGTTTGCCTAGGTCATCCTCCGCGGGTATGGAAAGAATCTTTTTCCGCACCACATCACTGGGAGTTGCTTGTGTTGATTTGACAGCGTCATCCGGTGAGGATAAGAACTTGAGGCAGCTGTCCGTGGCGAAGGCCTCATCTGACACAATTCTCTATGCTACGTATTTCCTTGCCCTATCATTTCGAACACTCAATAAACAATGAATTACACTTTAAGGAATTTCATCTTTCGGGGATTGTGCATTTCGTTCATATGAATTATCACCGTGAGGCATTATCACCACGCTTTAGACCGGAAAAGACTTTAGGAGAAAATGAGTTTCCATAGATTTTGCCTTGCATTTTCCTTCACCTACTGCCACAGAGTTGGCAACAGACGGATCTACTTCAGCCTGGGACCCCAACACTTTCACAAAGTGACCATCTTTTCTGTAAGAATTCTGAACTCTTTTCTCTAAGAATCCACAGCCAACTCTGCAGCATACAGCGTAGACGTCAAGACTTCCCTAATCTGCGGGGTATGAAGGAGTGTGCGCCTAAAACTCCACCAACAGGAATCTTCACGACTTGACACTTTTGAAAATTTCACTTTCTTATCTACAAAATAAACAGCACAATCCGTCAAAGTGCTGCTCCATGTCCACATCGCTCTCTGCCTTTCTTTTGTGGAGCGTTTGCCTCCGAGAACATCTGTACTGTCCATCCAAATGATGACGATTATTTCCTTCAGTTTGAGAGACTTCCCTGAAACTGAAGACTCCCCTTGGTCACCCCTCTTTGATGACGAACTAAAAAACTCATGTCAATGCCTGCTGGAGAAAAAAAAATGTCCTGGAAGTCCCACTGCTCTTTCAGGAAGAGGGCTTTGCATCTCCTTCATCCTATTTAAGAAGTGGTACAAAATAAGGAATCTCCAAAGCAAGGAACGTTTCGTGAGAAAGAACTACCATTCCTCCAAAACAGGTTGACCTTATGTTTGTTGCACATGAATGAAAGACATATGTTCCACCAATGTGGTTTTAATTCTTTATCTTCAATGGGAAGAAAATCCCGAAATCCATGGCATCAATACCGTGAGCAATCGTCATCTTCGTCGTTGACATCATTACTTTATACGTAGCGAAAGACTATACCCTATCCATGACTTCCAACCTTTCTAGGTCATCGCTCGCTACGCGCTACAGCTATCTGGAAGGAGCATCCGGATCCTCATCATTCGGCAGTAATCTCAAAGGACTGCTCGACACCCCCACCTGCGTTCTTTTCTTTCGTGCCAAGTGCCTTAACACTGCATGCCTTTTAGCAAATGCCATGACACAGTCAGGCGCACCACACTGATAACGCAGCACCTTATGGTTCATGGGAGCACCAGGTGACGCACGACGAGCCACCAGGCACAAAGGCCGTTGATTGTGCATCATTTCTCAACGCCTGCCCGTACTTCCCTAAGACATTATGGTTCATCCATCCACACCGTGTACCTGACTGTCGTCCGTGAGGTAAACTGGCATTCTGGACACGTCAGCAGCGACCGTGATGAAAACGACGTTTTCATTACGGTCGCTGAGGCAACTGAGGCGCTTTTCCTAAAGGATCGTCTACGCAGAAACTCCTCCACTTGCTCCGACACCGATATCTTTTTTGAGTACACTCATTGGTGCATCCGCGCGCTGCCACCTGCACCTCCACGTGGCTTGGTCCTCCTGACGAAGATGCTGCGGGTAAAGAAGCCTAATACTATCCTCAAAGTGGGGTTGTACAGTACATTCCATGTCCTTAGCAGAGTCCAGGAAAAATCTCAATGTTGGACCGGGTCGTCACCAGAGACAGTCCTGGATCCACTCTTTCGAAATCCCTTCCAGTGCACCGGAAGATCACGGCACATGCACCGTGAGGGCGTCGCCATCGCCCGCTAGGGTCGGACCTCCGGGCGCTCACCTTGAATATCCCCGTGGTAGGCATGGTAGTGACTTCCATGTTCTTGGACCGGCCGGTGCGATGGCAGCATGCGGCGAACTCGGCCTTGGCACTGAGGCTTCCCGTGCAACTAGCGCCGCCGCCACTGAGCGCAAGGAGCCGCTGTCCCCTGCTGTGCGGGACGCCAGAGGAAACGGAAAAGATCTCTCGCGCCTTCTGGAGATGCGAGTCCCGAAACGAAAAGCGGCACCGGCTCGCTGCTGTCCTCCAGGATCGTGCCGATGCACATACCCTTGCTGCTGAGCGGAGAACCTCTGTGCAACGTCCGCGCGACCGTCGCCGCACACTGCTCTCGGATGCCTCACGCGAGCGCCTTTCCTTGCACCACGGCAGCTATTTTTATTTCATATAACTATCTATATTTCTGCTTTCCATCATACTCTCATTCGGCAGTGACATTTCTTACGTTTCTTCGCGCCACTTTTCCTATATTGGCCAACCTACCAGTCGGCGTTACTTGACTTGAATGAATATGGAAAACGCATCCTTGCAAGGCGCGCCTGTTTGATTACTCTCTTTAGAAGTAAAAGTCTGGGGAGACCGCAGCTCCATTCGCCCGGGTCACATGGACTTCTTGAAGTAATGCCAGATCGAACGGATACAGGGCGTTGGCTGTATCTCGCCCACCGCGGCCGCCAAGCAGCCCTTTGATGTTACACCGGGTCACATGCAACCTTCGGAAATCGGCTACAGGAAAGCCCGTTAGCTTATCCTAATAACAGTATAAGCATATGAAATATAAGTGCTGATATATTCTATTTGATAAAAAATTATGATTCAGCATCACGGTGGTTACGAAATTCCATTACAGTAGACTTGAACATTTTGATGGTACTGCTCCGTTTTTCGCCTCAGTTTATAAAACTCTTCTTGCAAGAAATCCGTAATGTATTTCCTGTGCTTCGTTGGACACAATTTCAACCTCATTTGTTTACTGCACACTTCTGACATGTCCAGAGCATTTCCAACACATACCGTTATCTTCTTCTGAAAATGTGGGAAATACGGCTTTTTATTGGGAAGAAGACTGTCCATTCCAACATGAAATAAAGGGATCACTATTGGTGGTATGTTGCATTCGGCGATCAGCCGACCAATACCCCACTTAAAACGCAAATGACCTTTTTGAATGTTCACTAATCCCTCAGGGAAAACATGAATCCACTGGCCCTGGTTCAGGAGGTCTACACAAAAGTCCATTGCTTTCTGAAAACATCGAAACTGATGAAATATTGCAGCAATCATGCTGATTTTACAAACCTTTAATTACCGACATTGAAAATGTAATAATTGCAATGGTATAATCGGCAAAAACGTTAACACATTTCACTCAGTTAGCGCACCCAAAGTACTGTTCCAAAAGCATTTTCGGGAAGAACATACACAACGTTACAAGCTTAGTAACCATACCAGCAACCACTGTGCAGTCTTACACATGCATCTATTGTTTTGCTTTCAAATTTACACCATCACCAACAACTAATTAACTGGATTGCAACCAAAACATGCAAACATGTATTTCATGGCAAATTAGAAAGAAGGATGATATAATCATCCTAATCAGTTGGCCTCTTTCATTTGCTTTAAAAATAATGCTATCAATTAAGTTCCAAACTGTCAATCCTCAATTTTCAAACTTCCCATTCAAAGCTTAGTTTCAGGGTTTTCCAAGTTTTTCAAGGCGTTTTTCTATCCATATTATCATTTTCAGTCTTGTCCAGAGTTGCACTATTTACCATTGATCCTATACATAGGCATTTCAAAGAAACCATTCCTCAATGTTTTCTTCTTCTTCTTCTTACAATCAGTGCTTTTTCACTCTTATCTTCAATTTTAGTAGGTTCCCTACTTCTAAGAACTACTGTCTCCAACACAGGAAAAACGCAAAAAAACAAATAGAAGCCTAGGTTTTTTTTTTTTTTTTTCTCATTGTAATCCCTTACATTACAATCCGTTTACGAAATGGAAGTCGTTCACTTCAAAAATTATCAAGAAACAAGAAATTCTTATGGTGACTGAAACTAACACCTGCTGAATTTGGTTATCCAACAGCAGATATGAATCTGCAAGCAATGATCAGAAATACTTCTTCTTGAATACGAAAACGATTCTACATTTATTTCTTCTGCATTCCCAGACAATCTAATCTTTCAATTGAAAAGCTAAGATGAACCATATTGTGAAACAATCATGCTCTATGCAAAATTTACTTGAAGTTGTAAAATCATCTTAAATTCAAAAAGTTATTTTCGTGTCGTGTCTGAATACGACTTCCCAGGCGGGGATTAATATGCAGGAGCAAAAGATTAGCATCAGAAGTTAGTGCAGTAAAACAGGGAAAATTAGAACTGATAGCTAGCCATTCAGTGTTGTTTTACACATGGATAATGGTTTTGCTTGTTTTTGATCACAGTTTTCAAATGCTCCTGTGTACAAAACATAAACGGTGATCAGCATAAATTTATGGTAAAGTGACATGACAATAACAATCTTCAGTCAATTTCTTACACAGAAAAAAGTCTTATTAGTCTATTGGTCTTTAAACTTTGAATTTCTTGGATGTAATCAGACCATCCAAAATATTTTTGCATGCATGTATACCAGTCATTTGCAGGATGCTATTGTACAATGACTTCAGGATTCTGCATGGACATACAAAATTCTTATTGAAATAATGGAAGTGTCTTCAAATAAAGGGCTTTTGTTTAGGAAGGGAATGTTTTCTGTCATTTCCAACAACACACTATCTCCAAACATTACCAACGACCACTTATTATATACATGTCTGCACTTATAAGCATATTCATCAACAAACCATTCTTTTTCAGGAATAAAAAAAAACCCTGAAAAACTTTATCATGGTTTGCCAAATCACATAATCCACTTTGAGCTTTTTATCTGCACTTTTATAAACTCAGAATAAATATGATTGCACACATTCTGATATTTTGAAGCAATCACTCTGAAGAATGCACTCTCATACGGTTGCATCAAACCACTTATGTAAATACTAATCGGTTTCCTCTGTTATGTATTTATGAAACACTGGAAGAAACATTCATACCTGATAAACTCCATTGCCTCGAATGATTGGGATACATTTTCCAGAGCCAAAAAATTGGGAGTGACACTGTTTTGTAAAGCAAATATCATGTGCTGCTAAACTCCATCGCATCTTTCCTGGAGAAAACAATGTTTTCCAGTTGAGAATGCCTGGAATGTATTTGCACGTATAAGAATTAAATGATTCCACAAATGATGACACAACTTCAACAAAAACCATTCAAAACCCGGAAGTTTATTGAGGCAAACACTGTATGAATCTTCTGTAATAAATAACATACCCCATAAAATTGGATCATCAGCACAGCTATAATGATTTGAAAATGTGATGAGGGAAACATTCTTTTCTCGTTTTTCCACTGCCCTGTGAAGGATCTCAATATTATGCACATTTAATTTATTTAGAAATCCTGGAAATGATACCTACATAATAACAAACCTCAAATTACTATGGAATTACCTAATAACACTTTTTACTGTTTTGCATTTTTTTAAGATACAAGAAAATCAAATTTGTTAAACTCTTTCTTGTAATACTTTAATAAGTCACTGAATACCGTCAACTTAATTTAATTGCCGGGCTTTTCATACCTACCTAGCAAAAGTTTACTGAAAATACCAACTGATGGTATGATTATGCTGCTCTGGGACTTCCATCTTAAGGAAGATCTCAGTTTCTGAAAATCGGGAAAAGGCCAGCAATATGGAGACGGAGAGCTATTCCAAGGCATTGACTGCAATTGTTCCTCCTTGGTGTTTAAAAACTGAACATGGATCCTCTGGAGGATGCAGGCATGCCAAACAATTCCAGAACTTTGAAGATCGCAAAACTTCGTTGCTAATTTTTTGAATTCCATCGCGATTGCTGCACAATTATACAGCTCACAGCTACTCTTGCAAAACCTAATACTGAGAAATACATACCTAAAATTCTTCTCTTCTCATATTTGAAAGAAGAATAATCTCTGAATGCATTCATTCAGAATTGGTTTTGAATTATGAAAACCAGATTTCAAGCAAGTAATCCACTTGGAATCATAATCAGTAAACCTCGTAACACTGCACTATGATATTATCATCTAAAAGATAATATAATATAAAATTGCCGGTAATTTTTAATTACAAAGGGACAGAAGAAACATAAAAAGAATAGTAGTCCTCGTTAATCTTGCTATATCACACACTGGTTAAGATGCACGCAAGCCTGGCACGCGCGTGCCACCGACGCGGATCGTTCGGGAACCTCCCCGTCTATCGACGCGCTCCCACGCCAGAGCTCCGCGTCGACACGGCCACCGGGCAGAGAGCAACCGAGCACCTTTCGTCCGCGGAACCCGGTTCCCCTGTGCGTTTGTTTCTCTTACATCCCCTCCCCCAGACTAAGTCTATTTTTCTCTTTTTTTTTATTGTGTGTTGATTCCATGAAGGAATCGGTGTCACCAGGTTCAAAACAACTGCAGGACACCTTGCGGATTCCCTTCCGACGATCGCGGTCGCAGGAAATCCTGAACCGCGTGCTGAAAGAAAAAAAAGAAAGAAAGAAAAGCGGAAGGACAGTGGATGATGAAACGTGGACGGCTACTCGTCTTCAGCAGGAACAAAACTCGCGCAGGAAGGTACTGCTAATACATAAGAAGAAAAGTTTTTTCAGATGTGAGGTGAGTTTCTGGGTTGCCACATGGGGTCCGAAGAGTTTTCGCTGCAAAGCGTCTCCATAACGGTCGCAGGGCAACGCAGCCCACGAGCGGGTGTGGGAGGGTTCCATATTACCTGCATTTGCTACAGCTTCAGACCATCCATCCCCCTGGGTCCAGTGACGTCAGTGTACGTTGCATGGGAGGCCCCAGTGCAGCAGCATAAGCGCCGACTTCTGCCTCTTCAGAAGGGTGAGGTCGTTCAGGAGCGCTAGGGACTACTGGTGATCTTCACGGGAAATTCTCAGCAGCTCACTCCATCACAAAAGCCCTTTTCATGGCGTGCACTTGGTGTCCAGAGTCTTCAGCAGGTCTGTGGTCCGACCATTAAGCGTCTTCCACCTGGAGTTGAGCTCATAGAAGACCTCTTATTTTGCCGGTACGGTTGCCACTGATGTGCATTTTCAAAGAAGGCAGCGTCTCGTCAAGGGAGCTTCTTTCCGCCCACGAGCAGTTGGGATGGGATGCACGACGATGTCCTGGAGCGAGAAGACGTAGCAAAAGGAATTCAGGAATCTCTGCCGTCGCTCCGGGCTCGGATCTTTGATCTTCGCCCACACGCAGAACCGTTCCCCGGAAACCAGGCACTACCGTTTATAAATTCTTGGATGGTCGCTCAGAATGTAATTTCTTAGAAAATAAGACGGCCAATACTGGCTCTACATTCCAACCACCTTATATGAGCAAATCAGTATTTTTCTGAGAAGTCCTTGTGATGTTCCACTGTAATTCAGCTCTCAGCGCGTGAGCCTCTCCGTGTGACAGGGAACCTGGAGGCATCTCATGGACGTGGCAAACATTCCTTGCCTTCATCCGTGGAGGAGGCCGCTGTTCCTTTCACGTGATTGGAAAATGGGAAAATTTTGAATTTTCGCTGCGCTCTTTCTCTCTCGTCTTCATAGTTCACCGGAGAAAGTGCTCTTGCAATTGACGTGAGCTGAAGACCACATAACAAGCGATGCGCGAATTTCAAGTTCTAAAGAAAATAAATTTGTGTGCAGACGCTAAGGCACACCAACCTGTGCAGCAGACTGGAGAGAGAGTCCAGACAATAGTCAGGGTTTCTCCGGAATCCAAGAGAAGCAAATATTTCACAACACAATTCTTGCTAGCATTCCTCATTAAGTCATTACTGGAATTTCGAAATCTGGATAAAATTTTATCGCTGGAGTTTTCGAGAAGTTTCTCTGCACTTAAAGCTCTCAAAGTGCAGCTCGGAACCACAGAGCAGCCTGAGTTCCAGTGCGAAGAAGATTGCTGCAACTCCTCTGTCATTTTTAGCGTCAACGGAATCGAATGATTTCATCACATCCAAATCTCGAGGTTTTCTCGTGTGCAAAAACGACTGCATTTTGGCGTCTTCAAGGAAAGCTCGTAAGAACTGACCCATTTCCAAAAGAATTCCTGGGCACGGATTTGGAAGGTCCTCCTACTTTCCAGGTCTTCATTCTCATTCGATTAAGCAGAAAGAACTTCTTTTCTAAAAGCTAAACTTGCAAAAAGTTGCTTCCCTTGGAAACAGGTTCCCAAGGGAAGCAAGAGGATTTTCAGCGTGAAACGCCGAGTGGTTTTTTCTTAAAAACAGACAAACATGCGAGCAAGTTGGGAGGAAGACAGCTCCCGAAACAGAAACCAAAAAAAAGGAAGTTCATTTAGGGGATACACCAACACGCAGGTCGATATTCTCAAAGTCAGGAACGGAAGGAAAGATATAAAAATGAGAAGTGAGAACGAGGTTTTTTGATGCATTTTGTTCCTTGTTGAGGAACAGGGAGAAGTCCAAAACCAGTGAAAGGGGGTGAGTTAAAAAAAAAAGAAGAAACGAACAAAACCAAATAAAGGGAAGGTGTGGAGAAAGGCCACCGGTGTTTGCCCTTCCTTGCTTCTTTCATCATCGTTAGATTATGGAGATCTCCTCCTTGATTTCTTCCTCCAGGTGAGACCGCTTGGAAGTCTTCGCGTAGACGGCTGCGCCCGAAATTCCAGCAAATGGGGATGGCTGTCATGATGGTGTGGGCGCAGCTCTTGCACGGCTCTTGCCGTGACTTCTTCTCTTGTGGAAGATTGCCGCGAATCCTTAGCAGTGCTTTTGTATGCAGGGGCCTGTGGTCAGTCCTCAAAGTTCCTGCAGAATCGTCCCGCACCTTTAACTATCTGGGGATGCAGCTCGGTGGCAGTCAGGAGTCTCAGTCTTGTTGCATCGGATACCCTTGAACAGAAACAGCAGGACATCTTGTTTCCACTTCAAAGTGGACATGGAAGTGTTCAGGCACAGGGGACGGACAGTGAGTTCCTTGGAGGGCACATTTAACAGCTTCTTCTATTAAAGCAGTTCCTTCGTCCGCTGACGCGGAGTGGCGCACGACCACCATCTCATTCGGCTTCCAGACGCTCAGGAGTTTCGCTCTTCCTGCAATGATGCAGGACAAGTGCCAGCCCGCCGTTAGGCAACCGTTCTCACTTGCCCTTAGGGCAGACAATGTTGTGGCAAGGTGTGAGACGGTCAGATGGACAGACTTCTTGGAATCCTGCAGAACATCTCCCAATGGAAGATCTCTAAAGAGCTGCTGAAGAAGGGTGCAGTGTGCATCGCATGCAGGCCGCAAAAGACGCGGAGGGTGGTAACTGATGATCGCTTCTTCAACCTTTCTTTTCTATTCATTGTGCCATCCTCGTGACTTCCTTTGTCTTCTGCGCAACAACCTGCGAGCTGGTGGTTCATCCCCCGATCTGGAGCTAGGAAAGTCTCGCAGGTTCCGTGACCCACTTCCTTTATTTGCTTGTTTGTTTTTTGAAAAACAAAGCTTCCTGGAGTCACTGACTGACAAGGAAGCACCAACATAAAAGAACAACATGACCAGACAAACACCTGGATGATTATGAGAAATTCAGATACCCCTTTTATCCAGGTTCCAGCATGGACCAGGTTTCTCGAGTTTCGAGTTTCCCTGCACTCTTTGGAATAGAAAATTTCCGCATTTATTCACCAGTTCTTTCACCGGTTGCATTCCCTCTTCACTTATCAATGTTTGGAAAGCATGAGGTTTTCTACCCTCTCAGCGTCCTGACATTGGCTCCCAGCTTAAAGCTAGGAGAAATCGTTCTCCATTATGGTTGAGGGAATTCTTATCATGGCAACCTCCCTAATTACGTTGTTATGGGAAAGAACGGCTGCGTCGCAGCGTCTGATTTGAACCAGGATATGACTTGTTCGCAAGCCGGCGGGTGTCGCGAGCGACGCTAGGCGAAAGAGCAAATTCGGCTTAGCATGACCACTGTCGGAGTGGAATCACAGGCAGGCCATTTAAGGCCTCCTGTGACCGGCGACCACCTTGAAGCGGTGAACAAGCGACCTTGAAGTGAACGATGAGCAGCATAATCAGAGTTTCGTGAGATGGAGTGGGCCTCTCTTGGTTTTCCACAAGTTCCGTCGAACTCTTGAAAAACGACGTCTCCGACGCTCCCAGAGCTTGCTCTGGGAGCGTTCCTTGTGAATCCTTCCGTTCCGTGCAGCTGAGAGCGCAGGGCACTCTTCAGCGCGGAAGCGGGTATTCTGCTAACCACGGAATCTTTCGATGTGGTACATGAGAATTTTTTCGTTAAAGCTGGAGCTCAAAGCTCTCGCTAGGAGGCGCTCTTGCGTGAAAACAGTGCTCTGTGATTTCGAAGCATCAATGAAGTATCTCCTTGCATGAGTTTCTGTTACCCAGAGGAGTCTGCCAGAACTCATGGTGTTTGCCTTACGGAGAGCAGGAGAATTCACAAGTACCAACAAGACGAAATCAAACTTTATAAACTTTTATTAAATTAAACTTTATTCTCTCACTGGAGGGTGCCTTCGCTGCTTTCCTCACCTGGACCTCACGTTCCGTTCCCAATCCTCCTCCCATGGGATAAGCAGCCGGTCTTCTGCGGAAGGCTCTTTGGAGCACCTCAACAAAGAGCCAAAGATGCTTCCCCAAAACGTTGCAGCCCTGAGAGGAGATGCACTCTCCTCGACATCATGGTGGTGAAGACGATGGAGCTACAGCTCTCAATTCTGAATACTGACCTTGAAACACTAGAAGAGAATTACCTCTGGAGGAGTCGTCTTATCAAAAGAGTCCCCAAAGTGCACGCCTAGAGTGGGTTTGACGCGAATTGTGAAGAGTAAGCTAGCGCCAGCTTCTTTCCTTAGCCACAGAGCTGGTCTCCTAATACGGGAGGAAAGGACAGTTGAAGAGGACAGGAAAACGGGAGAGAACAAAGCAAACCTCAGAGGTTGTTGATAGTCGACGGTCTAGCCCATCGACGTGGCCTGCAGTGCTCCGTTGGGCGGCGCTTCCAAACCTACGAAGCCTCCATCCTCTGAACCACGGATCGCCTCCACGTTTGCGGACAACTCCGTGCAGCCATCTCGAGAGACAGTAGCGCGCAGCGTTGCTCTTCCCACATTGGACTTTCCCGGAACACTACAGCCGGCATCCCCTTGACTGTGCCATTCTGCCGACAATTACATCCCGTTAATGTCTGTGGAGGAGGACTGTGGCTGCCTCCTACGCATAGATTCCACGGTCGGCGGAGATGGAAGGACAAGCGATTCGCCTCCTGCATGATGTGCAGTCTGCAGAGCTGAACCTCAGACTCGCAGTAGCCGACTTGCGTGTCCGTAGTTACGAACGCTGCTTAGGAGGCAGATTCTTAGTTTGCACAGCTGTTTTTTTTAGAAACAAAGGCCTTAATGAGGGCGGAGAAACTTCTACATTTTTTCTTTTTTTTCCATATGTTATCGATGCACTTGGTTGTTTGACAAAATAAACTTTTCTTCTGTCTCTCTCCTCCATTTTCCTTCCAGCCCACCTCTACTACTGATAACGGGAGAAGAGTGACTTGACTTCCATTTGGTCAGGTGAAATTGGACGGAATATAAAGGGAATAGGAAGATTTGAATAAACAGAAAAAGAACCTAAAACTCCACTTTTAAAATTTCGCGATTCTCATTCGCAGTGCCTGAAATCGTGACCTGCCGCTTTTTCCTTAACTTGCAGGGTTTCTCAGCTGCACTTCCGGAAAGGACATGCGGTCTGCCATAACAAAACGGTTGCTTAGCACCGCCTCAGAGTCTTCATCTCTGTGGATGATTGCTGGAGGATTACTGGAATGTCTGAGACCTCATAGGCGGAGTTGGCTAATAGCGCTGGCGGCTTGGTTGTCACGATGGCAACAAGAATCAAAGGAATATGGACAAAGAAGACACACTTGAGAGAGCACAATGGAAAATTAATCAGAGGAGGATATTAAACTGCTGAGCTCGTAGGAGTCGTCGTTGGAACCATCCACTGCATTCCTTACAGAAATTTGACGTGCTCTGTGCGTTCCATTTTTCACTTTTCATGTCTGAAAAGAGATTTTGAGAAGAGCTTAGTCATGGAGCATGACAACTGCTTCTTTTATTGGATAATGGTGCTCATTCTCCTGAGAAAATTTTCAAGTTGCATATGGCATCCACTCGTAAAGCAGCTGCCGCTTTCAGCGGGCTACATGAAGGACAAATGATTGAGGAAGAATTCGCATACAATTCGGGTCTCGAACTACAGGCTTTTGAATTTCGGTAGGTATTTCCTGATTTTGTAAGCAAGGCGAGCAGGAGCCCACGACAAGCCTTTAGCGTTCTTGAGACAAAAGGAGAGAGAAGAAAAGAAGGAAGCCATGCGCAGGAGTATCGAGCAGAAGATATTTCAAAAATTTATGATTTGAACATCGCAGATTTGCAAAAATCCCACATGCTCTTTACGGTCGCAGAACATGGAAGGAAGGCTTGAGGTTGTGCGCAGAGAACGCACGCGCCATATGGTGCGAATGGATGAATTCCCGAGGAAACGCTCCTTCACATCCTGTAATGTAAACGTTTTTCTATCAAGTCACGGAACCCATTCAGTGTTTTCATTGTACATCCCAGTAATGCTGGATGTTCGAGCACACCAGTTCCTTTCTGATGAATTCATCCACGCAGCCATATACTAATCAGATGCAAGAGACACTTTCATCACTGCGCGACACGATGCGATTCGAGAGATCATCGTCAATATCATCTGGACCCTATTGTCTACTAACCAGACAGCTGCAGGAACGAACTGGTTCTTAGGACCGGACTTAGTAATGAAAAAAGGAAGCCAGTTTATAGTGCTGGACGTCTGCTGCCCGCACGAGGATGGAAGAGAGGGAGGCGTTCAGCGCAGCTAGGAGGAGAAAAGAGGGGAAATACAAGCAGCCCTCCAGTTACGAAGAGAGGGAGAATAATCAAGGGTGCATGCTTTAATCGTTGGCTCTCTTGGAGCCTGAAATCCAGGAAACGAAGGAGTACTAGAGGACCTTGGAATTCCAAAAAAGCACTTGGGGACTATGGGGCATTGGATGGTGGCTTTGTGCATCTGGTACTCCAGCGACATCTATGCAGCCCACCTCACGTGAGAGACAGACAGCCAGATACAGCCGGAGAACCCAAGATGTCAGCGTTCGCGAGACGAAGAACAGGAAGGTGCGGAAGCAACATGCTGAGGGGCGACGAGCGCCCCAGATTAGTAGAGAAAGAAACGCGGACGAATGTCAAGAGTCCTCCTGCAACAGGTTAGCTGACTGTCAACCAAAACAATAAACATTTCAGGGCCCACATCCTTCTAAGGAATTTTCAGATTCTGAAACACTGCACCATTTCCTGGAACCAGAGATCTTACGATGACTTTCTACGATGGCAAGCACTCCTCAGGAGGCGAAGTGCGGGCACAGCCCACTGTATTTGCCCTCCTTCCGTCCTCCCACTTTCAACTCCGTTGGCGAATGCTTAGAGGCTCAAGTGACATTGACCACCTTCCCTTCTGTTTGTAGCACTAGCTCAGTGTTTAGCTTCCAATGCATTCGCGGAATACTCTGGTGTGATACCAATTACGCGCCGGGAAGTTGACTGGAACTCCTAGCAACAAATATACAACCTTGAAGGTCGTATACTTTTTTGCTCGGGGGAAAAAGGTTGAAGGCGCGTTGCACGAGTGCGACATTCAGCCTGCTAGACGAACGTGGTCGTCTCTTTGTAGAAAATGCTTCAAAGTTCGTATGCTGTCCTACCTAGGACGTGGTCCACTTTCAATCCGCGCATTCTGCAGTAAGGTGGTCCGTCCCTTGAGCCTGAGTTGAATCGTGAGCAGGCTTGAGACGGTTCTCTTTACCACGTGCGGATCTCAGCTCTTCCTGATGAACAGCTGTGCTATCGAATTTCACTCTCCTTAGAGTGTCCTTTGTCCATAGAATGAACAGGCAAGTTAGTCTGGATGTCCTTCCGAAATCGGAAGCGGGGATCACTCTTTGCAGTGGATTGGCTGACCTTTTGTCTGATGACTTCAAAAATGGGCTTTTGCTAAAGAAATTCGTGTGTTCCAAGTCATTGTCTTTGACAGGGGTCTTAGCTTGTTGCCTTACTACCGACTTCCGTGAACTCGCTCTTCCGTGCGATGAAGCAGAATATAAACTTGACTCCTTTGTCCTTTCTTAGTTAGCCTCATGGATCGAGTGAGAATCAGGAGAAATCCATCAATTTGAGCATTATTGATCTAGAAGGGGAACGTCAAAAAGTTGCAATCAATGCCAGAGAATGAGTTTCCTCCACGGAAATTTTCATAGGGAGTTATCCTCTGTCTTTGATCTCTAGGGATGGAATCCTGCGGTTCGACAGTTTTCGTGGCCACAGCTTGCTCCTAGGCGAGCAGCAATGCCAATATTTCCTCTGCTCCTCAAATCATGTCCGTTCCC
The DNA here is from genome assembly GCA_036172245.1 of Raillietiella orientalis. Lineage (NCBI taxonomy): Eukaryota > Metazoa > Arthropoda > Ichthyostraca > Raillietiellida > Raillietiellidae > Raillietiella > Raillietiella orientalis. Next base: position 863,471 of record JAYWIR010000054.1, on the reverse strand, counting down.
CCGTAATCTCTCTGATACTTAGAGAAGTCTCCCGATCCTCTTCCTCAAGTTTCAAGTCCACCAGATTTAATCACATTCGAGGTTGCGGCGTTGGTGTGTGAGAAATCCTTGGCCTATTCCTCTTCGCACATCACGTACTTTTGAAAGTTCCGGTCTCGTTCAAATACCACAGACCAAGCACAGAAAAAGAAGAAATACCTGCCCTGTATGTGGACCGTTAATCCAAGGCAGCGTCCTTAACCTAATCTTAGACGAGAATGTTCCTTCGTCACTTGCAAGCATCTTTTGGATGTGATTCTCCGGAATGGCACGAAACCAACATTCTGAAATGGGCGAGACCGGGTTCCGACTCGGAAAAAAGACCCTTTGCGTTCGGGAGAACCCTCACATTCCAGAATTTCGTGCCTCCGGAAGTGATGTCTTCCGTTGCGATCCCTACTGTTGCATGGAATAGCCTCCAGCCCTTCGGAAGAAGCGTCACCGCCGTGTCCAAGTGTGCCAGTCTCTGTGACAAGAGCATGAAGCGATCAAGCTCTGACACTTCTGCGCCTCCTCTGCGCCGCCTCCTTCGGGTCCAAAAGGTCATAAAACTTAGGAAAGAAGCGAGGTACCACAAAGGTTTGCAAAGACGAAGAGCATGGCACTGAAAGCCGCCACAGTCGTAGGGCGAAAGTCTCATTAAGTGGACTGCGGTCCGAGTGACTGTGAAGATGGAAATTTCGAATTCCTGTTTTCGCTATTTCCTTCCAGCTTTTTTTTTGTCCCCAAGGAGTATTGAAGAACCGTTCACCTTAGAAGGGACTCATGAAGCACTTTGACACCGTCCACACCACCTGAAGGTGCGTATAACTTGAAGAGTTATAGGGGGTGACCCCGGAGGGACGGCCCAATGAATCCAGGAAGATTCCGGTGAAAGGAATCCATTTCTCACATGCCTGACAGGGAACCTCTTTATCGTTTCCTCCGCAGGAACCCCCCGGAGGGGGTCGTTCCTCATTTTTTCTTTGAAAGGAACCCAAAAGAGATCTGTGCTCCTGAATTTCTTCTCTAGAGGGATTCTGCAGAGGGAACCCTCTTCTAAAGAGAACCGCGGAGGTACGCCTCCAAATTTCTCTGAAGGGTCGCTCTCCGAAAAAATCAGAGCTTTTTTTCAACCTCTGAAGGGGAAATTCCTCTAGGGGGTTGTCCCTCCAGAGTGTTATACGCAATGGTACACGGTGTTGCGGGACCCGGTTGTGAAGTCATACCAGTCACGGCTTTGTTTTCACAACCCCAGGGAAGCCTCGAAGGGAACTTCATTCCTGGAAGGCCCCAGAGGGTCAAATTCGAATCCCGGTCAACGAGGGTATAGGGTTCCCAGTTTCCAGCCATGCCGTACTCGAATGGGCCAACCAGCGCCATCCTGCCGAAGTAGCTCGAAACCCACGGCGCATCCATTCTTCCGTGTCGACCCTCTACGACGACCCTCCGTGGGGATTCGAACCTGGAACTCTTGGAGCCATACGTGGAGACAGCAACACAGTCGTGAACGCGGGTCATCCGGAAGTGAATCCCGATATCCTCACTTCCAGTTTTTCAGTGTGACTGCTTTCTCTCTCGAGGAATGTCGAACAGTCTCGGCTTGCAACGCCGTCTCTTTTAAACCTAGAGATACGACCAACCTCCAAAGGAAAAGCGTTCCTCCGGCGAAGAGGTGTTTACGATCAAATGGATCAGTTGACTCGTCACTCTCCAGTCTCCTTTGACGTAGATGAACTTCATTCGCCTTCTTGCCCAGACGATCTCTGAGATGCATCCAACTCCAGATAAAGACGGCCCATTGTATCCTCGTAAAGAAGTTCTAGTCGACCATCCATAGCGACTAATCTGAAGCATAAGGAGTGGACAAACTTGAAACCTCAGGGCGTATTCTCAGCTAAGTCAAGATAGAGAGAAGGGACACTGAGAGAAGCAGGCGGGACACAGCAATGTACTCAAATTTTCGGTGAGGAAGGGCTGCTCGCCATCCAAATGTCACACCCCAGCCTCTTACCGGTCATGACACTCCAAAGAGAAGCTCAGGTCATCACTCTGCCACCTCGAAGACCAGCCGGAGGCTCCGCAGCGTGCCAGGAAAAGGAAGCATAGGGAGAACATCAGGGCATGCTTTTGCGTTTCTCCTTCAGAGAAGTGCTGACCTCAGCCCGTGAGGCTCTTGTGTAACAATCTCTTAATGCATGGAGCAACGGCAACACCCTGTGAGGGAGCCGAAGATCCTGCAAAGGCGAGCCGGCCACCTGAGCAGATGAATGGCCTATCGCAGCATCCAGAGGTTATTTCTGCCTGATGTACTACCGGAACCGAATGGGTTTCTTGCCGCAACACGGGACGAGCTGTATCTGAGAATGCTGGAAAACCTCCAATAGTGTGGGGAGTTTGCCTCCCAGGCGATGCGTGAAATCCCTAACGGGAGTTTCTATGCATTCCTCAGTAGCTTAATAAAACAGTGTACCGGAAGCACTGGACAGTTCTCCGACCGTGGTAAAAGAACAAAGCCCTGCCGACAGGTACTCCGTGTACTATCTCACTGCTGCGTGCAATTTCCGTTCACCTTTATTTGAATCCCAAGAGATCACTTCATCTTTGTGAGGGTGTCGTCATTCATCTTCACCTGCGCATGGCCTGCGAGTCCGCATTCGTTCAACGCGACTCGCTGCCGCATGGTGTCACTCTTTCGAGGCTTGATCCCCGGACCTCCGTCTTCCTAATGCATTCCTTTCCTTTCTTTATTAGATCCTGGATCAATTACGAGCTGACGAGACGAATACTCAAGTGCTGAAGGCTCTGAGTCTGCAGCTCCCGAGATGCGATATTGCATCCGGAGAGGGAAGGTATTAATACCTTCAAGATGCAGTGGCCGCCTGAGCTTTCCGGAATACCCCGGCGGAGAGGGAGGATGGAATCTGCTCTTTCATTTTGCCACACATTTTCTTGTTTGCTCTCTCGCGCTGAGCTATACAGGAAATTAACGATCGCCCACTTGCTGGCACTAAAAACCTTCGTGACACAGTCATCTTCTTGATGCGTTTATCCTCAATAGTATCTACTTAACGTCTGTTCATCACATCTTTGATCGATCTCTCGTAAATTTCGCTTCAGAATTCCGCTATCCTTTTTTTTATAAATGGCCCTCTGTACAGCTCTGACTCTAAGACGCGAAAGGCCTTCCCCGCAGTCAGCAGTGACTGGCGTTCCCTCTCCCGGCGTCACATGAGGGCCCTTGAGATGGCTGCTGGGAAACCCATTTCCATCCCGATTCCCCCTTTAGTTCTTTTTCCGGTCCAGGACCACAGGTTGCTGGATGTATGAGTGATCTGCAGAGGAACACGAGCTCTTCCTAGGAAAGCTCCATTCACTTCCCTACGCGGTGCTTTTCGGGAAACGACCTTTCTTGCTTTCCACATTTGTCGTATCATGTAGATAGATTTCTCAGGCAGGCCCTTGCCTTGCTGGTAGCGAACTGCTGCCGACAGCGCGAGGGCAATCGATGCCGAAACACTCGGCTGGCATCCGTCTGTAGCCAGTCTCATCGCCGTTATCATGCTCTCTGAAAACGTCAGCAACGTGGGACATACGTTTCACTTTTGGTGTGTTTGCTGACACCACTTACTCATCTTCAAGCTGGAGAGTGTCGACTCTTGTTCTTCTGACCGCTTCTCGAGCTGGTTGACGGGAAGCATCAGACTCTTAGGAAACTGGTCATTGCGCCAGATGGCGGAGGAAGCGAAGTTTCAAGACTTTTTCCCTTTTCCTCTTAGCGCAGAACTGATAAGTGAGATGGTGGTTTTCTGTTGTATCGTCTTCGCACTGACGCGATTCCTGCGACGGGCTTGCAGTCCCTAACTTATAAACAGATGCTCTCCCAGGAATTCCGACGGAAGGTTCAGTGAGCCTTCCGCGGACAGATACAACGTGGCAGCACGAGACGACACCGCTCTTGTCCATCAATCTCCCGAGCAGTGAGGGGCCGGACGGAGAGGAACCTTGCTCTGAACTGTTAGAGTGGGACGAGAAGAGGAAATCTTTTCCGTAGCTGCTATGGGACTGTGATCACCTTTGTCGAAGATGGACGCATATGGATATACGGCCATCTGATGTCCTGAAGACATTCGCAGGGATTTGCTCAAGCACCTATTTACACGTCAGTGGGGAGGGAAAAAAGAGATTATCTTTTGGCAAGATCCTGCAAAATTTAGTGAGCTTGCTGATCCTTCGAGGAATTGGCATTGGAATTCGAAAAGGCGCTTAAGAGGATACAGCAAATTCACCACTTTTCATCCTCCTCCAGAGCAGCATTCTGAGGATAAACAATGATCGCCACAGGATACTGCAAACCTTTAAATCCAGATCTTTTTGAACTCCATATCCCTCGGGCAGAACAGGAAAGGCGAATCGAATTGGCCTGCGAATCCGTATTCTCAGGCCGCCTGGTGTCACTCCTTCTGACGCGAGGCTTGATACCCGGACCTCCGTCTTCCTAAGGCATTCCTTCCCTTTCTTTATTAGATGCTGGATCAATTACGAGCTGACAATATTTTAGCAAGCTATAGCATACGGCATGGCCAGAACACGAGTTTTGGACATGTCGTCGTCCTAGTCATCGGGTCCAATGGAATCTAGGCCAAAACTGCCTCGCGTCTTGGCAGACAGCTCCGATTGTACTCCGGGGATTCATCCATTGCAAGAACAGGCACAGGGTAGGAAGGAGGAAGGGAGGGAACGGGTGGGATGTACTGGTGTTTTTTGACGTCCAGGGAAGGAGTGCTGCTCAGGACGGACCCCAGAATCCGGCCCAGCACTAGCTCCGGTCGGACCCTAGCATTCGACCGGACCCGGTGCTCCAAAGAGAAGGTCAGGTCATTACGCTGCCACTTTGCTTGTTCTCCGCGCGTCACAAAGGAGTGGGCTCGAGGTGAACGCGGGTCACACGGCTCCTACTGAGCCATGCGCATGGAAGCTCCGGCGCTACTCTCTCATTCCAGTTTGCTGGACCATTTGTTCAAAAACGAAAAAAATAAAGCATAATTTTTATGATGTTAGAGAAGCACCTACTTGGGCCGGTCCGACGCGAAAGGGACCATCCCCTCTGGGGAAAGGGCTGAGGAGGAGTAGAAGAAAAGCAGGAATGCCAGCGCATGTAGGAGCTTTCCTAATGGATGGATAAACAAATGAGGGATGGTATGAACCGAGCTGAAGGTACTCAACCTGATCTCCAAGGACCTGCGTCAGGAAAGAAAGAGATGTGGGTGGGCGTGTTCAGTCTGCCCGCAGTCGTTCGAAAGTTCCTTGGAGACCCTCTAGCCGTCTTGGAGTTCATTCTCTCGGTGCAGGGTGATTGCTACCCTGACGGTTGACTACGGTGTTTTCTTGCCCTGAGGGCGGACAGCGCTACAGGATGGGGTGGGATGGCCAGTCTGGGCCGCATCCTGGAGTCTTGCAGCAATGCTTCCAGGGGAAACGTTGCTTGGATTCCTCTGAGTTACTTTTCATTTCATAAAGACCGGAAAGCTTTTATTCCCACATGGGAAGAGGCGAAAGTTGTCCAGCGGGGAGATGGCACGTTTCTTCGAGTTGCAGCACGCATTGCATTCACATGTCGAGCTCGTGTGCGAAGTAGTCCGAGCAACCATTTGGTCTGGTGCTCGTAAGAACGTGAAGAAAGCTAGCAAAGTCCAGAAGAATTTCGCTACGGGAGACAGGTAAGAAAAGTGCTCGAGAAGAAGGAAATTTGAGATATTCGCATCTACGAAAAGACAAAGCAGGTGCAGCTCAAACCTGGTACCCTGGATATGGATTCTTCGTCATTCCCACTGCCTGGTCATCTTCCGACGGCTGTCCATTTTGAGAGGTGATCCAGAATGCATCTCTGGTATTTGTCCCCGCCTGTGCTAGTTTCCTTAGCGCATACCATCCTCTCACCTGTTTTTCCGTTTTCTTCTGCGCCAGAGACCCCGATTTCCTTGAGCGCCCCTTCGCTGTTCAGGTCGTGCTCCCAGAGATTTTGGTACTGATTCCGACGCCGACGCCGGCGTCGTCTCTTGGAGACGAAAAGTAGAGACGGTTTCGCATGCTTGATCTTCCGTCGTCTCACTCTCCTTTCAATGTCATGGTCGTGTCCATACAGGGGACACTCCCTCAGAACGACCCGAAGTTCGTGCCGATTGAGTGAGTGGCCTCGGTGCCTCGGGAGCCACTCTGCAAGCGGATTGTCTCCTAGCTCGAGACCACTTCCTGCCGTGGAGCGCGGACGCTTCCGGTGCTGCCTGTGGAACCGACGAGAGTCGATGTCTCTCCGGGACGCTGACCAAGAGCCCGCGAGGATACTTGAATTCCCAGTTTTCAGATGGCTCCTCAGCTTTGGGTCACTGGTTCCCAGCGTACAGCAGTCAAAGGTGGGAGCGGAGGGGCTGGTGAGGAGGAGTTTCCTCATGTCCCAATGACTCTGCGCCGCTTTCGAAGGTGCTGCTATGGGAACCAAACATGCGTTGTCTACGTAGCAGCTGATATCTCCCAATGGAATTTTGTTTACACAGTTGACAGTAAACCGGCAAAGAACACGGCCCTCACCAAAGGCAGCCATCTCCATGGCGACGGCTGCCTTTGATACAACTGATGATAACAAAATATTGGTTTGGTGAAAAACAACTCATCCCACTAGGTGACAGCGTGGTCTCATTAAACAAGGGAACCTTCGCGGTGACGTCATGTCTTACGATCAGCCGCTAAGGAAACGCTGTCAACACAGGAAAATTGATCTTAGAATTTTGAAAACCACCCTACTAACAAGAGGGAAAAACAATTTCGGCGTCCTTCCCAAGTGATGTTTCGTGCTGACTTCGGGAACCGAAGAGCACCGCAACTGCATCGAAGGAAGTAAAGCGTGCAAAAGCAGCGCCAAAAGTGGCGCGGGTAGCCCTTTTGCCACGAGGGTGAATGTTTCAAAGGTGACTTGCTCAAAGTCCCTTGCCTGTGCCAGAGACATAGAAATTGCAGGGTCGAACGGATTGCATGGATCCATAGACCGACCTGCGCAGAACCACGAAAGAGTAACTAGGTGTTCCACCCAAAGGGGATGCGTATGACCAACGAGTAGGGTTGCACTGTCTATCAGAAAAAAGAGCACAGACGGGTGAGAGGTCCGTAATCCGGGGCTACACCGAGGAAGCAGCAACTTCTTGAGAACAGATCAGAATATGAGTTTTGGACACGTCGTCGTCCTAGGCTTGGTGAGGGATGCGACCTTTTGACCTCTTTGCGTGCTGTTGACAGCACGCAAAGAGGTCACTTCTTGGTCAATGGGAAAAGCTGAACAGAGGCAGCTCAAAGAGCGGAACATCCAGCAATCGTTTCGCTGCGTGCCGTAATTGCTGGACTCTCTTACGTGGTTAGAATGAGACGCTAGAGGAACGGAAATGGCACTGCTTCCACCCCAGAAATCTTTGAGTCGTTTACTTAGGATAAAAATAAATAAAATTTATCTGGCCAGAGAAGGAACCTTTTCGGAGAAAAAGGGACGAAGGGGACAGACCGAAAAACTGCTCGCTGGGGACAGAGCTAGGAATAAACGAGTAGGTGGGAAATGAGGCGGAACAATCTCAAAGGGGAGTGACCTGACTGGGAACCAGCTTCTTTACGATAGCCCTGAGTTTCCCTCGTTCTCATCTTCAGCCGGAGCATTCCGATGTCCCTCGCGTGCAGGGGAAAAGAGAGATTTGCAACCACTTTCCCGGTGAACGACGCCCACGCTCTTCCTTCATCTTGACGGTCACCGCCGCTCTCAAGGAGAAGCGTGTCGTCAGCGAAGAGGCCAAGGAGAAGTAATCCCAGATGGGCGAGCATCTTCCCGGTGCATTGGATGACCAGAATTCTGGAAAAGGCGGCAGCAGTTACCATCCTTCACGACCGCGCTCGGTTGCTAAGCGCAGAGTCAAATCCTCGGAAATCCTCAAGAGGACGCCTTAAGACAGGGGAGTTCCAAACCAAGACTTCCTCCTTCCATGTGCATACGTGTGCGTGCGCGGGCCCACATGTACACGTATGTACGGATGTGGAGGCACATACTTTTTCAAAGATGCGAAGCACGTACACGTTCATATGTGTGTACTTCAGGAAAAATGAGGCTCGTAACCTGGACCGGACAACAAACTAACAATGAGTAGGGATGCGACTTTACTCCTGAAACAGATGCAAACAGGGAAACGCACACACAACGCTCCACTTAGGGATCCGAACGATGGCACTCGCTGTGCCACGCCGCGTTGGGAAACTGCCTGCTGGCAGCTCAGCGTCGTCTCCGTCGCGCCCACCGATTGCCCTCGGAAAGGTCAAGCCTAGTCGCGAGGCGTACTCGTTGAGTGCGTGATGACTGCTTCTCCCGTCCTCAAGAGGAGTGTCGCAGATCACATCCAGCAGGAAGAGACTTCAAGCCATCCCGGTCCCATCGCATGCCTTGCCGGACAAAGATCTAGAAGTTTTCCAAGCCGCGATGTGTTCGATGGTTTCTCTCATTTCCTTGACGGTGACACTTTGGGTGAAGATTCCTTCGAATCATTTCTAGGCGGCGCCAGCGGCGGGGACTTTCGGGCACCTTTGAGATGTCGAAAGATGAGGACGAAAACAGAAGTTTTGTTTCGCCTTCCTCCCTGAACCGCGTCGAGAATTTCACGAGAGCGACCCCCATGGAACTCTGCTGAGCTGGGGGGGTCCGTGTCCCAGGAGGGAACACAACGCGGCTGCTTCAGCAGATGCGTCAGGTACAAATCCGGCCCTTGGCTTCATCTGGAATTATGTTGGTTGACACCCTGCTCGCTGGTTTGTCTCTGGACGAGGCAGTCGTCCTGAAATGGGCTCTCAGAGTAGGAAGGGAACCCAAAGTGAACTGCCTCCTCGATTCCTGGAACGAGCCTAGAGGGTCGACTTTGAATCCAGGTCAGTCAGCGGGGGTCTCCGATTTCCGGCTGCTTCCACCGGCATCGCACCCGAAGCCTCTAGGTCAACCAGTGTCGCCTTGCAGGAGCAACTCGAAACCCAGATCAGTCTTTTCCCGGGCAGGATCCGAACCCGCGACGATTCACGTCACTCGCGAAGACCTTGCCCACGAGGCCGCCAACGCACAAAGGGGGGTGAATGACGAAACAGTCCCACCTCCAAGAAGAAGGATGACCGCTGCATCGAAAACACGGTTCAGAAGACGGTTACCAGCCGCTCGTATCCCGTTCCTTCCTATTTATTTATTCATTGAGGTTCATTTCCTGTCGCTTTCCCTCGGCTACCCTGGTCTCCTGCCGAGTCTGTGCTCCACCTTTCTTCTTCCCTTGCCAGAAGTCGCACTGGATTTTGGGAAGCAGCTTTCTTGATCCGCGCTTCCAGTTCGTCGCTGACCTTTTTCTCGCTCCGGAGGCAAGGGCGGGAGATGCGGTCGACTGCCTCCCTCCGCGCGTACAGCACGCGCCTCTTGCACAGAAGGGCAGGCACCGCTCCTGGTGGGCCTTCCAGGACGGACTGCGTGCAGCCGAGCGGCGCTGCGGGAATCCATCTGCAAGCCGACAGACATGAAATCGCCTACCGTCAAGGACGGAACGATCCAACCAGCTGTGCTGTCCCACGCACGCATGGCCTTCCCTGGATGACCAAGTGGCCTTCTGCGGGCGTTCGTGTGAAGCCTGCAGAGCGTGCATCCTCGCTCCGGATTGATCAAGAAGCGTTCCTCGCATGCCTGCTCCAAGTTGCATCTTCAGCCGCAGTTCTGGATGTATTTAACTCGAGAGTCTGCCTCACCCTCACTCTTCTTGCCTGTCCACCTGCTTGTGTTCTGCTTAACTGTTGGATTCCTTCCCTTAAGGGATGCTCCTAATTTTCCTGAAAGGAACAGCACGTTTCTTGAACTCTGGAGAGACAGTCTGTGAAGGGGGAGTATCAACGAGCTCCATAGTACTCGATTGAGAGTCATGCTCAAAGGAGTGGATGGCTTCATTGTTCCAACCGTAGGGGAATCCCATAGGAAACTGCTTGATTTTTAGAAGGAGTTTGGAAGGTCAAGTTTGAATACCCGCTTGGGCAGTCAACTTGGGCATCCGATTTCCACCAGTGCCGCACCCGATGAGGCCAACCAGCGTAATGTTTGCATGGAGGACACGAGACCCGCGGCGCATCCATTTCTTGGCTTTGGTCCTCCACTCGGAAATACGAACTTCCAACGCTTGGTACCACACGCGGAGACCGTAGCAAAACGGTCGCCTATGCGGGCCGATCAGCCTATTGCTCACCGTCTAAGAAATCCATCCTTCAGGAAGGATGGATCCGTCTGGAACAAGCGTCGGGCCAAGCAACCATTTCATTCTCTTAAATACCGAGTGCGTGTGCAGTCCATCTCATTTCTCATGCTGTCTTCTTGCTTTGGAGGGATCTCTAATCTTTATCAATTCATTATTGTTCAACTTCAGCTCCTACGACTCCTAGGATCTAAGTGGAGCCTCGTTCGCTGCAGCCAGATCTCCCTAGGGAAGAGGAGGGAAGCTCCTCGGTTCTTTCACTCCTGCTTCGCGTTATCCAGCACCTCGGAGAAGTGCTCTTATGGGCACTTCACATCCAAGACGACGACCGTTCTTTCACCCTGGAGCATCAAAGCCGGTCTCTGCCTGAGGTGGACTCCTGCTACGAAATGTTTGGAAAGCATCAGCTCCCATTATTTAAGGATAACCTTGCTGTGCTCTTCCCACATCCTGCCGATACGTTGCACGATCATGGTTAAGTGGCATTCCAGTAGTTGGAAATATGACGTGATGGGTTCCACGTCTTCGGTTCCGTTCAGGCAGCTCCATTCTCCCTGGGCGATGCTCGTTCAGGACAATCCTAGTGCACGCTGCAGAGAGAAGTGTGTATTTAAGATGTCCTCCGCTATATGGCGTAATTGTACGAGCCAACGACAGCAACCGGAAGGGTGTGCACATCTGGATTTCCAAAGAATGATTATTCTTTGCTGCGAGCTGTTAATTTGATTGTCCTTGTCTTGTGCCCTCTTTTCTTTCCTACCCATTTCCTTGATGGTTTCATGAATGGGCTGCCGTAGCAAGCGAAAACGATTCTCGCCAACAAGGCGAGATCGTGAACGACTGGGAAGGCGTGAGCGGCAAATGAATTCGTATGTCATCAGCCTACAGCTTGGAAGTCAACTACCTTAAATGATAGAAAAATTCAGGAAATGAATGAATGAATGGTGACAGCTGTGTAACTGTGAAGTGTGATCTTGGGCACTTAAAAAACAAAACTTTGGACCAGTTTTTAGCCTGTGAGATGGAGTCAGGAAAGTGCGATTCAAGAAGTTACTGAACAACATCCTTTCTGAAGAGATTTCCTTGAAGGTGGCAAAAATCATGGAATATTCCAATCTTCCTTGAGTCGTCTGGGTGGCCTCCTTGCTTGCTGGTACCGGGATAAACGAGATTGTACCAGTGTACGTGTGAATGTAGCCATACAGCAGCTTCGTACCCCAAAGCCACATGCAGCTAGTGTGACTTTTACGCCCTCCGCAGGCATGAACCACCCGATGCCTTTGCAGGATGGGAGCACGAAGCGGGAATGACGTGCGAGAAACAGTTCTAGCTAGAGGACGAGACAAGGAGCAAGACATCGCTCCGCAGAAAGGAAAAGGTCCCCTTTCAGGGAAACGTGCGATCAGAACAAGGAGTTGGAGCAGAAGCATCGTGTTCGGAAAGACTGAGGTCAAAAGAAACGAGAGGGAATGCAGTTTTCGCTGGAGGAATCAACAACACCGAAAACGTGCGCGAAACAGTGATCAGCTGACTTACAGCTGATCTGGGAAGCATCCAACGGAAGTTCCTGGGATCCAGCGGAGCTCTCATGAGTGAAGAACAGAGAATACGAGCAGCACAATCTTCAGCTTTAGTTGTCCTTGAGCTGGACCTGAAGACATGAGGGAACACGGACATACTGAAAGTTGCGAAAGTTCTGATCAGTCACCATGATGAGAGCATCAAAAGAAGTCGGAAAATCTCCGTCGGAATGAAAGTCACCTGTACTGACGCTTTGGTCAGAAGAACTTCTGCGTTTCAGCTTTTTGGAACTTGACACTCGTGACCATCAGTGAAAAATCCAAGGTAGAAACGGTGCAATGTGCGTGGTCAACTAGTTACACAATGACCGGTTGAAAATAAGCAGCACATGTCGGCCTCCATGGGCTACAGGAGAAATCAGGACTGTTTAGAACGCCATGCCTGCCCTGCTGCACCAATCGTATGTGGAATAGTCAAGTAATCCTGCAGAGGTGCAAGGAGATCTTCCGGGAGTGATCACGCCTGTCGCACAATGGAGAAGTGACGGCTTGCCAAGTGAAGCCACCAAAAAAAAACTGCAAAGATTTTTCGACCTGCTCGGGATTTTCCGAGAAAAATGGAAGACCCTGGACTTCCTGAACGGTGTTTAAGTCCCTATGATCAGACTGTCATCTTGCTGGTGCCTCAAGATGAGGGACGTCACTATGCCACGGAGAAGAGCTCCAAAGGAATGGTGCCCAATGCACGAAAGTGGGGACCCTGTCTCACGAGTTTCTTCAGTGCGCAAGCCTGAGTCAGGGATTAGAGCGCATCTCTGAGGCACTTCACGTCCCCGCAGGACCTCCTTAAGGGAGTGTCCACTCTTTCTAAGTCCTTCTTCTCGCTCGCGATTCTCTTTCACGCGCAAGCAATGGGGATGCTCAAAATGTAGGAATAGATGTGGCCGTCATCTCAGGGAGGCATCTTTGGTCGCCGTCGCCTGTACAGCAAGGAATAGTGAGGTACGGCGGGTGACGTTGTCCACAGGGAAGGTAGGAAAGAAATCAAGGAACCTCCGGACGACTGCGGACAGACCGACCTGGATCCACTGAGCGCACTCAACCGCACCTCTCCCTTGCCTGATGCAGGTCCTTGGAGATCATGTTGAGCATAAGTCGTGAGCTCAATCTGTACTCTTCCACATTTATTTATTGATTCTCTTTTTACTTTCTCATAAGTTCTGTCCCTATTGAGGGTAGTCCCTGTGAGGAGAAGCCAGAGCGCTCCGGTTCCCTAACTACCTACATGGATTCTGTTTATCGCTTTTTACTAAATGGATAGGCAACCCAAGGCGAGGTCACACAGGGATGCCTATCCTCTGCACAGGTAGACATACAAAGTAGAAGACCTTTCTAAGGGAATTCAGAGATCGGACTGGAGAGAGAAAAACCGACGTGTAGAGGGCAGCCACGGTGCTCCCTGTGTCAGGTCGCCGTCGTCTCCAGCGAAGCGGCGCCGCCGCAGCTCTTCCAGAGCGGCCGAGGGGAGACGCACGGCTGTGACGAGGCGTTTGCACCGACCTCTCTGGAAAAAGCCGCTAATTCAGAGGCGGACAGCTCTGTCTCCTCTCCTCTCCTCCCTAGTCGGGCGCAGTCGGGGGGTTCCAGCGCTCGTTTCCTGGGAAAGTCCAGTGCAGGAAAAGCGATATAGCGCGCTGCTGCTACTCGAGGGAGCAGTACGGAGCTATCCACAAACGCCGGAGGCGATGCCTGGGTCTGTGTACGAAGGGTTTGTGGGTTCCGAAAGCCATGAGAAGCTTTGCTTTCCCTTTGAAACCTCTTTACCGGCTCCTGGTAGCCTACGCATGGATCTCCTGCCGCCCAACGAACTTTGAAGCCTGGCGGCAGGAACCCTTGCATGCCTGGGCAAAGCAACAGGACGTTTCGCTTCTGGAACTCCATTGCGCTCACCTCTCCCCGTGCTGCACGGTGGATGAGGTCTGCAACAGCCAGGAGAAGTGGACTCTCCTGGCCGTCATGCCCCTCGCCGACGCGCTGTCAGCCAAGCGATGACAGTCGCCAACCGGCGAGATGGGAGGTCGCCTGCACCATCGCAGGAACAACACGACCCATTGGCGGCTGGAGGACTTGCGAGCTGACAGACGCCGCCACGCCTCGCCACATCTCGAAGGGACTCCTTCGGTGGAGTGAACACTTGAGTGTGCCCCCCAAAGAACTTGTGGTCCCTCCCACCTGTTTGAACACTTCTGTGTTCCCCCTTTCTTGGAAGCAGGACGTCATCTTGCTGGTGCATTGGGGTTTTCACTCCAACCAGCGGACGAACCGTGTTTCCGGGGGAGTTGACTCCCCAAACTGTAAGCGGTGCGGGGAAGTGGAAACGCTCCCGCACCTGCTCCTGGACTGCGGTGCCCTCGAAGGACTTTGGCGGAGGCTGGCCTCAGCTCTCCTGCACCAGGGGGACACCGCGAGGGACTTGATGCGCCGCTTCTTCACGCCAGACGGTCTGTCTTTGGGTGCTGTCGCTGCAACCGTGTGTTGCACCCGCGCCATCGACAAGGTCCACCGAGAGTTGGAGAAGCTGGCCATCGTTCGTCAGCCCACCGGATTAGCCAGCGCAAGCATGTCGTCGGTTGCCGAGTGGGCCCATCTGCCACAGGGCGTAAGGAGAGAGATCGCCGGTATCTATAGCCAGTTCTGAAGGAATGGAACGGCCGAAACCAAATACCCCAATCCCCTCCCCATATCTTTATTTATATTCATTTATATGCGTATTTGTGGTCCCCTCCCTCCCGTTCCAGACTTTCGGTTTACTGACCTGCGTTTCGGGGATCCCTCCATTCGTTTTTCTGTGTCCTTTTTCCGGAAAGCCCTGTTCCCGGATAGTTTAGAAATACACGCCACGGCGCACTCGGGTGGGAAACAACGGAGCAGCCGTCAGGGGATCTGCAAAGCTGTGTCGGTCAGCTGACTTGTCTACCATTAACAGCCTCCGAGGTTGACATGGTATTTTCGTCCATCCATTTTTTTTTCTTCTGGTTTGCAAAGTCTTGAAGAACGGTTCGCCTCTTCATGGAGGGCTCACGACGCTCTTTAAGCACTGCCCACTCCTTTCGAGGGTGCGTCGAACTCTTCAAGTTGGGGGGGACCTCGGAGGAACCATCCCATGAATCCAGGAAGACTCTGGAGGGATTAGTCCGTTCCTCTTATTCTTGGTAGGGAATTCTCTTTCTTATTTTTTTCAGAGGGACTCCTGGGGCGGGACTACTTCTCATTTCTTTTCCAAAGGCAACTCGAAAAGGATCCTCTACTTTCGGTGGGAGCCCTCAAGGAAACCGCTCCTTGCTTCTCCCTCCACTGAAGAGAACCCCGAAGGAATGCTGACAATTTTCTCCGAACCCGAAGGCAACAGCACACTTCTTACACCCTGATGAGGCAAATACCGAGGACGATACCGACCAGCTCCATGGTGCGCGATGGAGGGATCTACCCCGAGGAGGAAAGACGACTCCATTGTCACAACCGGAAGGGAATCCCGAGTAGAACCGGCTCCTTGATCCTCGCAATGCCAAAGGTTGTTTCCGGCTCTCACAAGTGCCCCACCACGTAGAGGCCAACCATCCTTATCCTGAGGTGGAAACTCGAAACCCACGGCTTACTCCGCATTTTTGTCATCGATCCTTTTCCGGACGGGATTCGAACCCGCAACGCTTGGTACCACGCGCGACATGCAACCGCCAACATGGGTTACTGTCCATCCTTCGTGTCGGCAACTCTTCTTCCCCGTGAGGTGGCCAGAGACGGGAAACAAATGGAAAGGAAGAAAATATCGGAGGTAAGCCTTGAAATCGGACGGCCTTGAGAGGAAAGGATTGAAAGATAAATCAGTACATCAAAAAGTGACCTGCGCCGTTATCTGCTGGCAATGTTGCTTAGTTCTTTCACTTGAGAATCCATGTGAGGCCACTGGGGTTTCTCCCGTAAGGAAAACTGTTGCGGATTACGGCCAGGATTTCTGTCGTCATCGCCAGAACAAGTGATTCATCGAAAAAGAACGCATCAGGAGATCTCCTGGCTCCGTGAGCTAGGTGGCGCAGCGCAAGCGCCAGGAGAATTCTGGCCGTGGCAGAGCACATGGCAGTGCAGAAGCAGTGACAAAAAAATTCCATCTACCTACCCCTTGTTCGTACGTGATGTTATGATGCGGTGGCAACCCCACCCATGACTGCTGCCGTTTTATTCTGTGCCCTAGAATGGTGGCACGCGTGCATACAATGTCGAAGGTCCGTGAAACTCTTCGGGAACCTCCTCAAGAGGATTAGCTTTTACTGTGATGTAACTGTTGCTTGAGAAGTCGTTTGTTTGGAAGCGATTGGCGCCGATGCACCAAACTCTGAGCTCACATGATGAAGTTTATAAGCACCTCTGCAGCGAAAGACCTGGATTTTAGAGCAAACCTTCCTCCTTAAATGCAGAGAAGTGGGTTCAGAGGGTCGTTTGGTGGCTACCAAACGGCCCACAATCGGGATGCTCTGACGAGTTCCTCGAGCAGCGACTGAGCATATGTGCTGGATGCCCTGTCTCATACTGCACTTTCTACTCATAGGATAGTAGGTTCCGCTCGCTCGGGCGATGGTTGTAAGAACAGGCAGCTGGATAATCCCCGGCATGCAGGGAATGGCTGGATGCAAGCGGATGTTCTTCTCAGGGGATGCTTCTTGAAGAGGAATCTCAACTCTCCTAAAGCATCAGAGCCCTGGAGGCGAATCTTCACCCTCAGCGTCAATCAGCCGCCAACTCCTCAGTTGGAGACCATCTGATCTTCAGCTTCCGGTTGTAAGATGCGAATTGCGATGACATGTTTTTCTTCCCTTTCCTCTCTCTTGGGATCTTCGTGACGACCGCGTTCTGCTATTTCTTGGACAACGAAATCCAAGAAATCCTTCGCGAATCGCTCATTAATGAAGGATTAAGAAGGAAGGAAATCCAGTTAATTAAGGTCCAGTCGGATGAGCTTCGAAAAGGAGCTCCGGATTGGGCAAATACCCTCGAAGGATTCGGGAGCACTCACACGCAAACCGCACTCGGGAATCCACCATCACCCCGGTGGATCGGGGGTCTCGAAGGACGGAAAGCTGACGTCTCCTCGCGCAGACTTGCCTCACCTTAATGACCTCAGTTTGACTTAATTCATCTTTGTGTTCTGCTGGATTTCAAAGGCGAACTCACGAGCATCGTTTCAAACGTAAAAACACATATTCACATGTGCGCATGCGTACATGAGAAAACTATGTATACGTATGCATAGTTAAGTATGGACACATTTATATGTGCGCACACACATGCATGTACGTGTTTTATACACATATATATGTATAAGTGCAATATACGTACGTACACTCTCGTGGTTTCCTTCCGAGCAGCGATGCCCGTCTCTTCTTCCAAGTACTCATTAGAGCCACTAATGCTAGGAGCCCACCTGCTAATAACTTTTAATTGGTCGGTGGTCGATGGCATAAGTGCCCGCCTACTGCCTGCCCTGAAGAAATTTTGGCTGCCCGCGTTTCACTTTTGCTCGTTCGATTCGATTCCGCCTTCCAGGTAGCAGGACTTATCCTGCACTTCCCCCTGGTGCTGGAGCTCCTCTCGTCTTCTGGTGCCTTGCTTCCTGTTTTCGGGATCCTCCATCCTTTATCCCACCAGCAAAGGATTGCATTCGTTAACGTAACAACGGTGCAATCACATCATCAGTCTCATCAAGTCATGCTTATTTAGTCACTCAATCTCACTAATCTCGTGCTCTGATCAGTGCTTTTTCAGAGATGCTGTCACATTCAATGTCATAGTCGGGGTCGTTTCTCCTTGGATAGGTCCGTCATTGAGAGCTGGAAGGCAATTCACTCGCTTGGGCAGCTTCCGCTATCTTCTTCAAGGTGCTGTGGTATGGCCATATTCGGGAATGATGCTACAGCTTCTTATCTGTATTTCTCTCTGGATCACGACTCTCATGATGATGTTGCCGGTGTCATAGTTTCAGTGTTCTGCAGTTTTTCTCATCTAATCATGACATTCGTGATGGAGAGGGCGATGGTGTCTCGTAATTATGGGATTCATCTTACGAAAGACCCATTTTACTTAGGAACGTTTCCGTCCCCATCGTACACTCGCGCTAAAACGTTCACTTGGTGGTCCTCTGCAGGGCGGTTACCGCCTTCAGCGTGGTTCAGTCCTGGCGCAGCGTCGGGCTAATGAGGATGTGGAGCAGATTGTCCCTGCTGACACACGCCTTGTAGAGTTTATTAGTGGAGTTTCCGGTCCAATGTCTTGTTTTGCTCCCACTGAGGATGCCTCCATAGTAAAACAAAAGGAGATCATCCTGAATGTCCGGTGGTATGTCACTCCTCCAGAATGTAGCTGCAACTGCTTGCAGATCCAGATCCGGTTTCCATAGCAGATGGCAGCCGTGGCAAAGACGTCGTCTTTTTGATGCATTTCCTTAGTGATGTCTTGTATGTTGGCATTGGATGTCTGATGTTCCCAAAGTTCTCGCATCTTGCAGGTGGAATTTTCCCTTTGTTCTTTGCATGTAGCGGACCGGTCGTATTTTGTGGCCGTTGCCACTGGCAGAGAACCGTTCGCAGTATCGGATGCTTATTTCTGACCTTTGAAACCCAGACTTCCTGGTCTCTCGGAGAACCGGTATAAAATACGAGATAACCATTACCAGTTCTTCCTGCCTCAATGCTTAGCCTCGAGACACTATTTTGTTTGTTGGAGAATGAACTTGAAATAAGATTGTAGGAAGAGCTCTTCTTATTTTTCCAGGTCTCCTCTTCCGTTCATCTGAGGCGCTCGTTGCCCCTTATTCTGGTGCGCTTCCAGCATCCCATTCTCTGACGTGGACTTCTCACGATAGCGATTTCTCAAAGTTCGCTGGTCTTTTTTGGCTGCAAATCGTCGCTGATGAGCGTCCAGAAAAATTTCCGGGGACTCAAGATCTACTGAATTATCCTCGAAGTCTGTCCACATAGAACCTTATTCCACATGACACCTCCAGGATCCCACTGGAGTGTTTGCTATTTCCACCAAGATCTGTGCCAACGACGGCTCCAGGCGACCTCGCGCCCAAAGTCTTCTGTACGCACCGTCGCGACCCTCTTACTCGCCGGAACCTGAGAAACCTGCCGTCCACCGAAACGGGTCCGGAAGGCAGGGACGGTTCTGTCCATGCTGCTGGGTGCAGACTCGACGCTTCAGCTTTCAGGCTAGCCGGACTTCTCACCCATGTAAAGTTTGAGAATAGATTGAGTTCATTGAGGCTCCAAGGTCTCAGATCATTCGCTTTACCGGACTCCGTTCTTTTTCCGCTCCAGCGAGCGCCAGCTATGCTGAGTGAAGCTTTGAAGGGAACCAGCAGCTACTAGATGCTCGGATCAGTCTTGCTCCCCGACAATCAGCTCTTGCGACCACTTCTGTACGTGAGGGCCGCAACGGATTTCCACCAAAGTTTCCTCTGGTTTCGTCCTGAGCAGATACCATCTTTCGGGTCACCACCAATGCCTGCTTTCATTTCCATGTAGCGTCCATTTGTCCCATTCTTCCTCCCATCTAGCCTCCATCTTGTCACCGGTCGCTCGATGTCGGTTCATGGGTCGTCCTCCCGTCGACCTTTTCAAGAGGCGCCGTGGTTGGCAGAGACGCTCCGTCTCGACGCCACATCCTTCGGCAGAACTCTTTGAACGAGGCTGACGGCGAGGCCAACATCTCCGGCTTTAATAAACTGTCGTCTTCTGCCGGAGGCCGTCTCTTAGGAAGCGATGCCCGACCTGCATCCCGGCTACATCACATACCATGGAATCGAATCCGGCAGTTATCCCGGTTACGACACGGTGGAGGCAACCATCCAAGGTGAGGGTGAATTTCGAACGCATCAAAGCGATCCCACCGTTCTCCAGGCGATTCTCCGTTCCAACTGACAGCGCAGCTGTCGTCGACGACCTCGTCGGCAGCGGGCTGTTCATCAATGCGCCTGTCCAGCTCAAGGTACCAGCTGACAGGAGCACTATGGCTAGCTTCTCCATTCTGTACGGTGGAGTCGTCGCCAGGAAAGGTGCGCCGCCAGGGATGCTCTGAAGGCCGGGCTCCTCATGAAGAATCCGCATGAGGAAGCGCACTTGGATCACACCCTGGTGCGTCCAGAAAAGCATTTGGAAAAAGCGCAGGTGACACGCAAGGAACAGCCCGCACTAATGCTGCTCGCGCCTGGTGTTCGGATGGCGGCGCGTCCCAGCGGCAGATGCTGGAAGTGCGGAAAGCTGAAACGCTGCCACTCGTAGAAGACCACGGGAGCAGAGATCAAGACAAGCACGAGGAGTAACTCCACTCCCAGAGACCTCTTTCTAGCTACACCGTTAACACGGATCCTACCTCCACCTTGGTCCAAACGCGGTTCCCACAGCGAGGCCTTTTCGATCGAAATAGGCCAGGGAAACGGTGCTAACAATTTCCTGCCTCTAGTCACCCAAGAACACGGCGAGCACCGCTGCCAAGAGCACCTGAACTAGGCAGCGCGAACGAATAAAGCTGAGAAGACGATGGAACAGGCGTTCCATCTTAGAAAACAACAGGAAACCCAAGCGGAGGGCGCGCACGTCACGAAAGCGAAAAGGGAACGCCCACCCTCCACGCGAGCACCCTGTCAGGGAGACGAGGGAACAGGCCATCCCTCTTCGACGAGAAGTGCCCTCGGAACGAAAATCCACGCGGCCATTTTAAACCAGTCGTGTCGTCCACTGCAGGCCAGAAAAGGAAAGAAACAAAACCGGCCGCTACCATCACCACCACTACCGACCACAGCGCCAACTCTTTCGCCATGGAAAGCAAAAGCAGCCCAGTGGGCTGCTCCACGCCAGACGACCCATGCCTTCACCACGACGCTGGGGAGAAACCAGACGAGAGCCCCGCGGATGGGAGGACAACAACCGTGGCGCGCAAGCTTCATCTTCACAGCGTCCCTGAAGAAGAAAAGCGAGCTGGCGCAGTGGGCCCGGTTCCTGTCGTCGGTAGAGAATGTTGAGGCTGCGTGCTGGAACACTAACGGACACGGAGCTGCTGAACGGGAACGCTGGCTGCCACCGAGGAGACCGGCATGACAGCTGCGACAAGAGGCTGTCAGCCGCCTCAGAGCTCGGAACAAGAGCTGGTCCGCCACCTGCAGGCGGAGAGGGATCTGCGTGAACCAGGGCGGATGGTTGCAGTTGTGGAGACCACGTTTTCCACTGACTGTCCTGGAATTACCTCACGGTCAGACAGACTGCATCCTGGGCCTCAGAGTAGAGTTTTAGCGGCGGATGTGTGTGGACCATGCAGGTAGAAGTGCTGGTCCCGGCAACTCTTCTGAAAAGCAAGGCAGCACCAAAGGATGTCACCCTGCTGACCGGCGACTGAGCGCTAATCCTGATCTGCAGCGTTACAGAGGTGAGCCGGCGGATCAACGTCTACCGTTGACTGGCTTGGACAAGGATGAGCTCCACGTCCATCGACTTCGGCCTGCACTCTCAGTTCGCCGCGACCCATATCCGGGGACTTCGGGAGCTTCCACCCAGCATCTTCGACCACTGCCCTGTTGTAGCTCCACATGCTAGCAAGAAATTCTAGGAGGGAGTGTAAGGAGCCTAAGGTGGTTCTCATCTGCATGATCACCGACCGGTCCTAGCGCACAACCCACCCTGCCAACGCGTGGTGAACACCTTCCACGCCACGAACACTTTCCTAGAGCGTGGAGGACTGGGATCAACTCGAGCACGTCGTCCGTGTCTTCCCGAACGTGTTCAGCAACAGAGAACCACATAAACGAGAACACTTGGAGGACCACTGGCCACAACCCTGCCTCTCAGCGTGCCGGCACCTCAGCAGAAGCGGGAAAGAAGGAGATCCGTGAAGAGGAACAATCTGAACACGGACACTTTTCTGATCTGTCACGAAGACTTAGATTGCCGGGCCTCAGCACTAGCGATGGAAGCCTTCCAGCCCTCTGCCAGAAAATGAACTAAACGGTCCTCAGTGTGGGGATTCACTATGCGACACTGCTTGTCCTCGAAGGATCTCGAAGGATTTTCATCCTTTAAAAATTTCATCCTTACCTGCAATACTGTCTTCTGAGACTGTACTGATCAAGGCAATGAAGTTACCAGCACAGCTTGGAATCGACATCCTTCGAGGACAAGGAGTCGTCTCATAGTGAATCCCCACACTGAGGATCGTTTTGTTCATTTTTGTGAGGAAGGTCCTTATCAAGAGGACCAAACTTCAATGAGAAGTGCAGGTGAACGTCTGGAGAGGAATAGGAGACTGAGAAAGGGTGCCAGCTTTGCGCACCAGCTACATCCTGCGAGAGATCCAGCAAGCTGAACAACAAGTAACGTCGGAACCGTCAGACAGGGACAAAGTGCCATATGCTGCTTGATCTATCCTTTCTGGAGCCTTGTTTCTCTCCTCCTCCCCGATTTTCCACTTCCTCGCATACCGCAATAAATCCTCGCCCGGTGGAAAATACACGAAAGACAAAGACAAAAGGATTACACCGAAAAACGCGTTCGTGCTATACTTCTTTGTCGTTTGATTTTTGCAAACGTTAAAAGAAAATGAATTTATCCCACAGTGATACGAATTCAGGAAATTACAAGTACGTATACATTCATAAGGTATGTACGTATTTGCACACGTGTACATGTGAGCAGATACCAGTGTGTGTACGTATCTACGTTTGTATATGGATATACGGATGGACATGTGGATAAACAAGCATAGATACAAAGACGTATACAAAATATGTACGTAAACACGTACATTTTGCATGCGTATATCTGCACGTGTATGCACATTCATGTCGCCTGTCTGCATGCACATAGCTTTTTGCTCCTCTTCTTGCCGGTCTCATGAGGCCATTCGACCAAAGTGACGTCCAGAAAAGACCGGAAGATGTGGATTCCAGATATTATCAAAGTATGCTCCTCCTGATCCTTTGAGTACGCCAAAATGAGTCATTAAAATCCTTTGATGCTGCCCTTCAAGATGGAGGAGATTTTGAGATTGCAGAGGAGCGGGTTCCTGCCTGCCGCAGTCGTAATTGGCAAAGCATTCCTTTTGGATCGTCGCTTCACGGATGCTGGTGGCTCTGCAAGCGGCATCTTCCATTTTCGAGGCAGGGATCGCGGGTCAGCGTGGATGAGCGGGAAAGTTGGCGCGGCGGCAATGGAGGGATCGAATGAGCACCGGCCGGTCACCCTTGGCAGCGCTCGAGCCTTGTTTTTCACCTCAGGTTCTATTCAGCTGGGCTCTGCAGCGAGATATTCCACCAGCCTTCCCTCCTGAGAAAATGCTCGCCGCACACGGTGGGCGAGTCAGCCTCTTGCTGCTCCGCTGCCCCAGGGAAGGACGGATCTCCTCATTCAGCTGAGTTGCGTGTGTGTAGCGCAAGGTGCAAAGGCAGGACTACGCAGTACTTCTGGCGCCAGAGAGCGACCCATCGCTCGGGAGCTATCCAGCAGCGCCGCTAGAGTAAGCAACACCAACGAACGTTGGGTTTAATCGCAAAAAATGACGAGAATTCCGGGATGGGACCCTCCGAACCTCTTGTGGTCTCCAGACTGGTGGCGCCTGAAGGGCGTTTGCTTGTCACACGGTAAATAACCATACAAGTGCTTCTCGTGAACATTCCACGGCAGCAGATTGCAAAAGACAAACTACTCCAAAAACAAACACGGCGCAGATGCTGCGAGTCGGACAGGATTCTGCAAGACGCCTAGGCAAACCCACAGAATTAATCCCTTCTTTATTTCTTGACATCGGCCGTACGTGTTAAGCATTGTGCAGAGCAAACGGTTGGCCATTCTTTATGCTATGAAGAGCGCTTTCTCAGGTGGGTGACTCAGGCTAAGAATCGATTGAATGCCCTCACTCAGCTCGGTGTCAAAGGACGCCATCAATTTCTGCAGCAGTTCTCCACACAGCAGACCGCTACTCAGTTACAGTGGCACCCCTTTCTTCCTGGAATCCCATGATTCTGGCAAGCCTGCGGCCTGCACTCACATCCAGTCTTCAAGTCTGCAAGCAGTCACTTCCTCTCACAGCGGGCGTTCTCAAGCGGGCACAGGCGCGTTTCCAAGGCGGTCACTGCGGAGTAACCAAAAAGCAGCAGTCCCGATGATGCGGACGGGCCAAAGACAGGAACAGCTTGAACACATTTCTCCAGCCAACAGGGTTGCTAGAACGACCACCAACGCCTTGGATTGTTTCCTAAAAGATCGGACCACCCAAAAAAGCAACGGAAGAACATCCGCACGTCCACGGACTGGGACGACGTTCTGAGCTCCTCCTCCATCCGAGAGAAGGCGGCAGCTCACTCACACACACCACGTTGGCAGTTTTCCACATCATTGGACAGATGGGACTCCTTTCGAGAGCTCCACGGTCAACCCCGTCAGGCCATCGAGCAGTAACTCCGGTCATCCTTCTCACAGGGAAGAAACGTCCACTTCCGGAAAGGACAAGGGAAGCAAATTCCAGCTGCACCAGCAGAGAACAGCAGCAGAGAACAGCAGCAGAGAACTCAAGGGACTTCGGGAAGCTGCCAGTCAAGTCTCTGGAAGTTCCGACGTGACGACGACGCGAGCGGGCACGTCCGCATTCCCAAGTCGGAATGGCAAGACGCTGATTTCGTTTCGCGGCAAAAGACGCTGGACCGACCGACGTGGGCGAGCGTCAAGCCAGTGCGGTGCTTTTCTCTCAAAACAGAGGAACCCACCAAGCGATGCTGTGCGGGTAAGACGTCGTCGCACACGCCACGCCAACGGCATCGCGCTCCGCGTCCTCCCGAGACGTGGCACACATGCAGCGGACAAGATGTCCCAAAGGTACAGCGAACCTAGGAGGCATCCATCGCGTTGTCCGGTTCATTGAATCAGCAGCAGCCCTCCCTGCCGTCGCCTCGAGGCACGACGATACGGGCACGCCTCCAGAGCTGGAGGTGTCCGACCAGCCCGTCAGTTGAATGGATTCGAAGCAGCGGCCCGACCGTGCGCAAGGAGGAGGCGGACGTTCCTTTTGGGCGCCGGCTGGTCTCCCGAGGAACGGGTCTCCGTGCAGAGAGAGGACTGCCGCCTTGCTTTCTTTCCAGAACAGGGTGCTTGCGTCGGAGGATCCGGTTGTCACCGTACCCACCTACGCAAGCGGTGCGTCCTGGGAAAGAAGCTGAAAGCGGATCTCCCGGATACGCACCTCATCAAGGAGATGGTGGTGTGCATCAACATCCGGCACCGCAACGGCGATGGTGGCTGGAGTCATCACCGAGAGGGCTGCAGCCCGAATTCTGAGGGCCAGATGGAGTCTTGGTTTCATAATGCAACGTGCTGGATTCCAGAATAGGTACGGGAGATCGAGGACCGTGTCAGCGCCGATGCGTCGATGCTGGAGAGCACTGCCGAAAACGAAGATCAAGGTGGTCAGCGAAGAGGAGAACCCCGTCTGGGATTTCTCTTCCCCCGGTTCAATGCCTGAATGACATCAATCAAGAAGACACTTCATTTTCCGTTTCTCTGGCCGCTCGGCCTTTCATGCGTGCCTCCCGGGGCCAACCGCTTGGGTTCCTCATTGGATCTCTGACGTTTGCGTTTCCAGGGAAACTTATTCCCTTTTCCAGAATAGCTGTCATTCTGTATATCTCCGTTTTCTCTACGAACGGATTCACCGACAGGCAGTTTCCCATGCTCAGAACTCCTGGTTCAAAATGTTGGAGCCATCCTGAATTGGAGTGGGAGGGGCAGCCGCTGCTGCCGTTCATTTTTCAGCAGCCACCGCTGCAAAAGGCGTTTCATGGTTGTCAGTCATACTTTTCGGGCTCATCTCGCGCCTAGTTTTGTAAAATGAATGCAGGAATTCACATGAGATTTGATAAAATTCCATGATAGTTTCAAAGTCCACCGGAGCATGCTTGGATGCGTGGGTGCTGCATAGGCGCGCGGGAAGTTTGTTCGTCGGTGATGTGCCTTCTTTTGCAGAAGACTGGCGATTCTCGGCGAAGTGCTGTTTATGAGTTTTAATCCGAGAGGAGACTCGAGCAAGGCTTGCGAAACCTTAATCCTCTTAAAACTTAATCTCACGAGGGGTCGAATTTCGTTGCAGTGGTGCTAACTTTTGTGCGTCAGAATTTCAAATTCGAGCTCGATGCGCCTAGGGAATGTTAATCAGCAAAAGAAGAAGGGTAGCAGGCCGCTGAGTCTAACGGATGGGTTCTTCTCAGAAAGTGTATGTGTGTGTGTGTGTGTTTCCACAGCAGGCCTGACGGACGCATTTCGTAGAACTTACGGCGGTTATTCCACCGATGGTTTTCGTCTCCGCGTGGACTGTGAATTCTTGCACTTGATCAGCAGTGGGGGCTGAAGAACCGGGGACACTAGCGGCCACCGGGGCGAAATTCGCGCTTCTCAACGAAGCCCCTAACTTTTAGAGTTTTTGATACGAGCTGTTGAGGAGATCATGAGAGCAATTCATTAATGGCTTCAGCACTTATCGTTAAAGACGACTGGAGCTGCACAGATTTCACGAGGCGAACCAGATAGGGATTCCGAACCAACCTGCTTCTTCTCCAGAGAACATCGCGTGCAGCTTGCGTCATGCTTTTAAAAGAAGGCTCTTGCAGATCCTCTTACATTGGGCATTATATGCTTTTAGCGGTTTTTGTTGAATCACTGGGAGGATGCGACCCAAACAAGGGCTCACGATTAGAGTAGATGGGCGCGAGTGAACCAACAGAAGTCCGACTCTAGCCGGCGGTTTGCATAGCACCTCTTGCAGCTTGCAAAAAGGAAGCTTTCAAGAGCGCTCGAACCTGTAAAGAAGTTTATTACCAGGTCTGGCAATCGTGACTTGATAGTGGCAGCTGGAAGCACCGCAGGCATACAAGTAAAGAAGCAGTAAAGAAAACACTGGACAACTTATCAATAGAAAAAAATGCTCTGTTTGAATCGATGAACTGAAACCAAGGTAGACGACTCGAATGCACTACAAGAAGGAGTTGGAGGAAGGGTCTTCCAGAAAAAGGAAACTACAAGTCTCAGTAAAGACGGATGCAGCAGTTCGTCTCGAAGCTCTTAGAGCGGGGACGAAAATTCGCCGAACTCTTGGCACAGATTAAAGCCGCGATCTGCGAAACATCTGCGAGTTCAATGACCGACCGTCGAGCATTGAAAAAAGAATTTTTTGTTGGCCTCCTGCTCCTCTGGTTTTTTGTATTTCTTCATCCTTGAACCGACATGAAGCTGCCTGTTATGCACGCTCCGGAAATCGAAGTCCCCTTCCGTGATGCTTTTCCTCTCCGTGCATGCATTCGGAAGCATGGATGTGTGCATAGAAGTTAATTATCGAAGATCAACCCATTCATACATAAAAAATTCTTTTCCGTAGGTGCCACCTGAATTATACAATAGCCTGGAATATCATTTCAATTGCAGTATCTCGCTCCCGTTTTCTCAAATAGTAGGGTGATTAAATTGGCTAACGATAATGTCAACATACTGTAAATGTTGCATGCATTCTGGGTGATGCGCCATCCAATATACCGCGCCAACGATGTACCATCAACACAATCAAGCAAAAGTGTGCAGCAAACCGCGGAGCGGACAAACAGAACTTGATGACCTAAAATAATGAAAATGACCCAAATCCTCTTGCTTCGAGGGATTAAGCAGCTGGGCGCATAGATGGAGCTGGACACAATCTTAGAAGACCTTTGCGTAAGTCATAAATATCGGAAAGATTGTGAATAATCCATCAGTCTGAAAAGCCTCTGAACCCCTGACGATGCTCTCAGCGAGCTGTCTATGAGTGAAAGCTCTGATTCTTCTGAAAAAAGATTTTCCATGTTCATTGCTAGCCTTTATGCATCTCTCCCATGCTCATATTGAATATGCACTGAGAACACACCTGTCTCATATGACATTCAAGATCAAATAAATATATCGAAGGAGAATTAGGGCTGAGATTCTACGGAGACCTCAGACGGACCACAGCATGTCCAGAAGCTGTTCTCATGAGACTCACCTTCACATTACACCCCCAGGATCTCGCCAGGCTGTTACTGCCAAGATCCGCACTGAAGAACGCTCTGGCCAAACTCGAACCTCAGACTGCACATGACGTCACCGGAACATGGAAAACTAGCCGGCGCCCTACAGTCCTCCTACTGCCTATGAAAGCCAGAATAGACTCTAGAACACTGCCCATCTCCGGGAACAGTCTTCACAACAGTTTGCAGGTCCCTTAACGGATTTGAACCTATTTGGTTGCTATCGTCTTGCTCCCCTCTATAACCAGTCTCCAATTTTGCCAGTTTTACCATGCCCTTTGAACTCAGAACAGCTTCAACTGCTTGGCCTCATTTTTCACCTTTGTTCGTCCTTTACCAGTTTTCTCTAGACCACCGTCAGATCCAACAGCTGCATCCATAAGTATCCATTGCAAAGAGGAAAAAACCTTCGAGCAAACAAACGAGATCGCATCGGATTTTGCTCAACCAAAAGAGATCGATTTTCTCTTCTTTCATTTCTTTCAATTTTTTTCTTCCGATTCTTCTTTCAGCAAAATTACGATTCACATGTGTCCGTCTCCGCAAGCATTCGCCGTAAGCTTGAAGCATAATAAACGATTCGTTCGCTGCACACAAGAACCGTTGATCGACAAGCGTGGATGGAATCAACAGCTGACGAAGAGAGGCTGCAAATTATCTCTGCAGCGTATCCATCCACCCTATCGCACGCGCGGCTTGCGTCGGTGGGTACGGTGACAACCGGACCCTCCGACGCAAGCACCCTGTTCTGGAAAGAAAGCAAGGCGGCAGTCCTCTCTCTGCACGAAGACCCGTTCCTCGGGAGACCAGGCGGCGCCCAAAAGGAACGTCCGCCTCCTCCTTGCGCACGGTCGGGCCGCTGCTTCGAATCCATCCAACTGACGGGCTGGTCGGACACCTCCAGCTCTGGAGGCGTGCCCGTATCGTCGTGCCTCGAGGCGACGGCAGGGAGGGCTGCTGCTGATTCAATGAACCGGACAACGCGATGGATGCCTCCTAGGTTCGCTGTACCTTTGGGACATCTTGTCCGCTGCATGTGTGCCACGTCTCGGGAGGACGCGGAGCGCGATGCCGTTGGCGTGGCGTGTGCGACGACGTCTTACCCGCACAGCATCGCTTGGTGGGTTCCTCTGTTTTGAGAGAAAAGCACCGCACTGGCTTGACGCTCGCCCACGTCGGTCGGTCCAGCGTCTTTTGCCGCGAAACGAAATCAGCGTCTTGCCATTCCGACTTGGGAATGCGGACGTGCCCGCTCGCGTCGTCGTCACGTCGGAACTTCCAGAGACTTGACTGGCAGCTTCCCGAAGTCCCTTGAGTTCTCTGCTGCTGTTCTCTGCTGCTGTTCTCTGCTGGTGCAGCTGGAATTTGCTTCCCTTGTCCTTTCCGGAAGTGGACGTTTCTTCCCTGTGAGAAGGATGACCGGAGTTACTGCTCGATGGCCTGACGGGGTTGACCGTGGAGCTCTCGAAAGGAGTCCCATCTGTCCAATGATGTGGAGAACTGCCAACGTGGTGTGTGTGAGTGAGCTGCCGCCTTCTCTCGGATGGAGGAGGAGCTCAGAACGTCGTCCCAGTCCGTGGACGTGCGGATGTTCTTCCGTTGCTTTTTTGGGTGGTCCGATCTTTTAGGAAACAATCCAAGGCGTTGGTGGTCGTTCTAGCAACCCTGTTGGCTGGAGAAATGTGTTCAAGCTGTTCCTGTCTTTGGCCCGTCCGCATCATCGGGACTGCTGCTTTTTGGTTAATCCGCAGTGACCGCCTTGGAAACGCGCCTGTGCCCGCTTGAGAACGCCCGCTGTGAGAGGAAGCGACTGCTTGCAGACTTGAAGACTGGATGCGAGTGCAGGCCGCAGGCTTGCCAGAATCATGGGATTCCAGTTAGAAAAGGGTAATGCGACAGCTGGAAAACTGTCGTCCTGGGCGACGGTCTCGCATGAATTGGTTTCTTTAATACGAGCCTATATGGCAAAGGGAAAAGCTCAATCGAGCCAAAGGATCCGTCATTTCCTTGCTTAAAGGAGCTCAGTTTAGGAGTCATCGAAACCAGAAAATGCTGGATTCATGGAAGGCTGCACTCGAAATAAATATAAACCTGCTCCCGGAAAATGCAGGTTCTTTTGGCTTACGGAAGTTGTTCGCGAGACACCGCAGAGCTCTGGCTTGAAAAAATGGGCTTCAGATGAAAACAATGTTTCTCTTTCCACCGGATGGTGCAAGCGTCCCGGATAGGGAAGCTCAATTTCTAGGGTTCTCGCGTTCTGTACCTAACGAGAGTTATTTACGCCTATTTGGTTCATGCACAGAGATGGAACCGAGAGGTTAGACCAATTTGGGTTTTCGATGGCGTCATAAGTCGTAAGTTCCCTCTCGATGCTCGCGACGGCCAAGAACGGAGCAATTTTTTTTACGTTTGCCTGTGCGAACGCCTGATAGAAAGAATATCCTAATCATGGAAAGGCTGTGTTGTTCTGCACTGTGCTTTCATCTGCTTTCTCATCAGCGACAACTACTTACGTACTTCCCATCCTGGGTCAAGTAATAGCCGAGGATCTGATTATTCCTAGCTGGAAACTAGAAGCTTACCCACGCAGTTATTCGTCTCCTTGTTCTTCCCAGAGTGAGCTCAGGAAACAGCTAGGCTGACCCAGAAACGAGATGACATGCTGCCGTGTATCTCCAGTCACTGCATGCGGCACCTTCAGCTCTGAGCCGGGAGGCACGATGAAGTGATGGGCCGCGTTGGGAGGCAAGGCAAATCTTCCGTGCCTCCGCAACGCACGGAAGACACAGCAGCTAGGCCAGAAATCACGAGGTGCCCGGGGCACCCAGACCTGGTTCGTAGATAGGGAACTGACGGCATCGGATAAGACGCTCGAGAGAAAGGAACGAAAGTACTCTAGTCCTAGGTTTTTTTTATTCCCCTCAGGAAGAGTCCGCCCGTACATTCATGAGTCGAATCACTATGGCTTCAAGAACGACGATCTTCCTAAAGATATAGAAAGTCCCAGAAAGTACGCGAAGCAGCTCGGCATGGGTCACCGTGCCGAGCTGCTTCGCGTGGCCTTGTGCAACATCCAGCAAAGTTAGGACTTCCAGTGGACTGACTGCCCAGGATACCCCCCGAATGACCGAGCGCGCAAGTATGCCAGAGGACCATGCGTGATTTTGGCCCTATCGACCTCCGAAGACCAACCAATCAAGTGAACTGGGCTCAATGCCGATTGCACCAGGCTTCGAGCAGTACGCAGTGGGCTGGAATCGCAGATGCAAGTCGTCCGACGAAACTGTCTTTTCCCATCAATGCTTCAGGCTCCACTGCTGTTGGCTTCGACGTCACCGCTTCTCTGCTGCGATGCAGTTGTTCAAATTCCTGGGTGTGCATTCTCCAGCGACCTATTCCTCGCGTGGATCCTCGTAGGAGCGCACTTCCTGTTTGTGCGTTCCATGGAGCATCTCGTCCTCTTCCGTGGAAAAACCTCAAATCTCTCAGAGGCATCCCTTCATGTCAAGAGGAAGCAGAGGTTGTGCACGTCTCTTTCACGCCGGACCAAGCTTTGATCTCATTAAACGTCTGTCATCTCTGTCTTCATCACTAATTTATTGTCAGACCTTCTTTTACTGCTTTCGCTCAGAAGATCTCAAGAAAATTAAGCGAAGCTGCTTTGCGCAGGGACAGCATCCCCGTGTAGGAACGAAACTGAAGCGGGATTGGTGTAGTTGAAAGCTTTCCTGCTCCCGATGAATCCTAATAGCGAGCACCTGCATCCAGTGATCGCACTCTGCCTCCTTACCCCCATGGAAAAGCGTCTCCTGTTGCACTTTTCTGAAACTCTCCACCAAAGCAGACCCGGGAGGAAGTACTTCTCTAGTCTAGCCCACTCTTCCTCTTCTCGGAAACATCCTCTCAGTTTTGCACGTTCCACTTGCGGCTACACATCAGTTTATGCTTCTAGGTTCAGGAGGTCGGTCAGAAAGACTCGGCGGAGTTACGAAACTCTCAAGAGCTCCATGACTGTGACCAATACCAACAGGCTTGCCTTTACCGCTGAAAAGCGACCAAGTCATCACTTCTGACGCGTGATGTCCACTGGATACAAGCCAGAGGCACGTAACGAGGGGAAGAAAAAGGAATGAAGGAAAATGCTGCTCATCTTGCATCTTTCTCGAGGATTTAGACCAAGTTCTGTGCTTCTTATCTTGCAGGTCCCATCGGTTTGTGGACTCCAAGAAAAGCACAAGTGCTCATGGTCACGGTCCAAAATTCAAGGGCATATTCACTGCGAGCGTGGAAAGGGTCACTCGTCTAATGACCTGTTTGCTCCAGAGTTGGGAGTTTCTGAACAACCTGTCCCGGAACGAGGCGATACTTCAGCTGCTCTCTAGAATCGGGATGAACGGCCTGAGCACATTCTTTGGGACTTGCCGATGCCAGCGACCTCACGGTTCCGTTTTTCGCCTTCAATCTCCAGAAAACGTTCCAAAAGAAAGGTTGAGAATCTTTTTCTGATTCCTTGGTTCTTTCTCTGATGGTCTATAGTGTGATCAACAAAAAGTCTCGTCCGCTGCCTTGGCGTCTTCTGAAGCAAAGCTGTGCGGCAAGCCTGGCAGAAACTCCCATTGCTTCCAGATTTCATGAGCGACGATTTGATCCTCTCCGCAGAATCCGCGAGTGTCTCCACAAAAGGATGCTGCTGGATGGAATTGTGGGTTCTGCGTAATGGCTGGAACGTTTCGTCTGTTTCGATCACTGGAGCGAGCTCGAAATCATCTCCTTCTTTTCGTTGTTTCATATTCCGTCAGGAAAACTCATCCCTGATCCTTCCTATCTCGTTACCCTCGATCTCTTTTCGTGCTCTATGTGGGAGACGAAAATTCCCGGTGACTTTCATCGACCTTCGATGGCAATTCAGAGACAATTCCTTTTGTGTGTGGAATGAGACAACAAGAACCTGCATCCTTGGAAGGATTTTGAAAGGGCTCATAAGTGCACTCGGTCCTCTTGAGAGATGAATGCAGCTAACGTTCTCTTATAGCATTTGTGCTCTGAATCATCTAATTCCATTTACTGATGAATATTTTACGATTCACCATTGCTACCTCGGTATCTCATCCTGTGCGTATTTTATGCAGTTCCAAGTTAATGAAGAACAAACAGTTCGTTGCTTTTTTCTTTAAAAGACCGAAAAGATCAGAGAAGATGAGTTGTATCTCGGTGACTTCATTAGCCAGAGGAGAGTAAATGGACACGAATGAAAAGCATGCGTTTTCAATAAAAGAAGGAAAGGGAGGGAAAACGGGTTCCTTCTTCGTACGAAACAGAAAACAATGATGATTTGTTTCCTGGGCAAGTTTTCTTCAGCATCTGCTGAGCTGGTTCGAAATAGTTCTTTAGGAGCATTCATGTTAGCAAGCCACCTATGAGGAATCCAACAGTTAAGCAGAACACAAGCAGGTAGACAGGCAAGAAGAGTGAGGGTGAGGCAGACTCTCGAGTTAAATACATCCAGAACTGCGGCTGAAGATGCAACTTGGAGCAGGCATGCGAGGAACGCTTCTTGATCAATCCGGAGCGAGGATGCACGCTCTGCAGGCTTCACACGAACGCCCGCAGAAGGCCACTTGGTCATCCAGGGAAGGCCATGCGTGCGTGGGACAGCACAGCTGGTTGGATCGTTCCGTCCTCGACGGTAGGCAATTTCATGTCTGTCGGCTTGCAGATGGATTCCCGCAGCGCCGCTCGGCTGCACGCAGTCCGTCCTGGAAGGCCCACCAGGAGCGGTGCCTGCCCTTCTGTGCAAGAGGCGCGTGCTGTACGCGCGGAGGGAGGCAGTCGACCGCATCTCCCGCCCTTGCCTCCGGAGCGAGAAAAAGGTCAGCGACGAACTGGAAGCGCGGATCAAGAAAGCTGCTTCCCAAAATCCAGTGCGACTTCTGGCAAGGGAAGAAGAAAGGTGGAGCACAGACTCGGCAGGAGACCAGGGTAGCCGAGGGAAAGCGACAGGAAATGAACCTCAATGAATAAATAAATAGGAAGGAACGGGATACGAGCGGCTGGTAACCGTCTTCTGAACCGTGTTTTCGATGCAGCGGTCATCCTTCTTCTTGTAGGTGGAACTGTTTCGTCACTCACCCCCCTTTGTGCGTTGGCGGCCTCGTGGGCAAGGTCTTCGCGCGTGACGTGAATCGTCGCGGGTTCGGATCCCGCCCAGGAAAAGACTGATCTGGGTTTCGAGTTGCTCCTGCAAGGCGACACTGGTTGACCTAGAGACTTCGGGTGCGATGCCGGTGGAAGCAGCCGGAAATCGGGGACCCCCGCTGACTGACCTGGATTCAGAGTCGAACCGCCGGAGTCCTTCCAAGAATCCAGAAACCCTTTGGGGTTCTCCTCCAGTTGTTTAAAGGGTGTTCTTTTCCTCCTTAAAGGAGGAACTTCCATCTCGTACCGTGGAGGTGGTGGATTGACGCCTCTCCAGAGTGCTGGAAGCGGCGCTGCTTTCTTTGGGAGGACCCACCGAGAAAGTTGGGAAGCGTCCCTTTGGTGCTCACTCCAGAGGAGTAACAAGGAGCTGTTCCCTGGAAGGTTCACTCCAGAAGGAAAATTTCGTAAGCGAATCCTTTCCTGGGTGCTTTTGGAAAAAATAAGGGCGAGGTCCGCTTCCAGCACGCTTCTCAACCTCGGGCGGGGCGGACAGCGTTGGAGAGCTTGGGATGCCCCTCTGATCGATATGAAGGGTTGCTGGGTTCGGCGAAATGTTCAAAACCCTCATCCGGCAAGGCAGCCATGTGACCTCTACTCCAAGGGCCATGCCATCTCTAGCTCTCAAAGGTTCCCTGATTATCCGATGGAACAGTTGACCTCAATCCGCCGCATTTGTTTTCGTTGCCTGCTATTGTAGTAGGTATCACATGATGCATGGTGATGCACAACTGTCGATCCCACGACCTTGGTAAAGCGAAGCCACAAAGATCCCTCGATTCCGTCGGGTTAATTATTTAATGCAGGCAAGCCATGAAGAGCTTGGCACGTGCCTTCTTATGCACTCCGAAGCGCCCAAAGTGCTTCGCAGTGGGCGGGGCCAATTCTGATCGATGGCGCGGCGTTCTCCATCCCCAGCGTCGAGATCACGAGCTCCCAGCGTGCATCTACAGTGAAAGGGACAGATATGGAGTTTCATTCCTCCTCCCCCGTATCCGACTTCCCCAGTATTAAATCTCCTAACCGAAATGAACTCCTTCCTGCTTTTTTTTTTTTTTTTCCTTCTTTTCGCGAGCGTACTTGATTCAGTGCATCTGGAGATGCAAACGGAGCAAACAGCGCAGCGGCTCTTCCACGACTACCAGGAACTGGAATCCGGTCACCTCCATACCAAGCGTGTCACTTCCGATTTCCCCGTCGGTCGCAGAGACATCTTATTTGAATTCGCATTTGATTTTTATGTCCTGATGCGTCAAAAATGAACGGCAGCAGCGGCTGCCCCTCCCACTCCAATTCAGGATGGCTCCAACATTTTGAACCAGGAGTTCTGAGCATGGGAAACTGCCTGTCGGTGAATCCGTTCGTAGAAAAAACGGAGATATACAGAATGACAGCTATTCTGGAAAAGGGAATAAGTTTCCCTGGAAACGCAAACGTCAGAGATCCAATGAGGAACCCAAGCGGTTGGCCCCGGGAGGCACGCATGAAAGGCCGAGCGGCCAGAGAAACGGAAAATGAAGTGTCTTCTTGATTGATGTCATTCAGGCATTGAACCGGGTGAAGAGAAATCCCAGACGAGGTTCTCCTCTTCGCTGACCACCTTGATCTTCGTTTTCGGCAGTGCTCTCCAGCATCGACGCATCGGCGCTGACACGGTCCTCGATCTCCCGTACCTATTCTGGAATCCAGCACGTTGCATTATGAAACCAAGACTCCATCTGGCCCTCAGAATTCGGGCTGCAGCCCTCTCGGTGATGACGCCAGCCACCATCGCCGTTGCGTTGCCGGATGTTGATGCACACCACCATCTCCTTGATGAGGTGCGTATCCGGGAGATCCGCTTTCAGCTTCTTTCCCAGGACGCACCGCTTGCGTCGGTGGGTACGGTGACAACCGGACCCTCCGACGCAAGCACCCTGTTCTGGAAAGAAAGCAAGGCGGCAGTCCTCTCTCTGCACGAAGACCCGTTCCTCGGGAGACCAGCCGGCGCCCAAAAGGAACGTCCGCCTCCTCCTTGCGCACGGTCGGGCCGCTGCTTCGAATCCATCCAACTGACGGGCTGGTCGGACACCTCCAGCTCTGGAGGCGTGCCCGTATCGTCGTGCCTCGAGGCGACGGCAGGGAGGGCTGCTGCTGATTCAATGAACCGGACAACGCGATGGATGCCTCCTAGGTTCGCTGTACCTTCGGGACATCTTGTCCGCTGCATGTGTGCCACGTCTCGGGAGGACGCGGAGCGCGATGCCGTTGGCGTGGCGTGTGCGACGACGTCTTACCCGCACAGC
The DNA here is from genome assembly GCA_036172245.1 of Raillietiella orientalis. NCBI lineage: Eukaryota > Metazoa > Arthropoda > Ichthyostraca > Raillietiellida > Raillietiellidae > Raillietiella > Raillietiella orientalis. Next base: position 827,041 of record JAYWIR010000054.1, on the reverse strand, counting down.
ATCGCTTGGTGGGTTCCTCTGTTTTGAGAGAAAAGCACCGCACTGGCTTGACGCTCGCCCACGTCGGTCGGTCCAGCGTCTTTTGCCGCGAAACGAAATCAGCGTCTTGCCATTCCGACTTGGGAATGCGGACGTGCCCGCTCGCGTCGTCGTCACGTCGGAACTTCCAGAGACTTGACTGGCAGCTTCCCGAAGTCCCTTGAGTTCTCTGCTGCTGTTCTCTGCTGGTGCAGCTGGAATTTGCTTCCCTTGTCCTTTCCGGAAGTGGACGTTTCTTCCCTGTGAGAAGGATGACCGGAGTTACTGCTCGATGGCCTGACGGGGTTGACCGTGGAGCTCTCGAAAGGAGTCCCATCTGTCCAATGATGTGGAGAACTGCCAACGTGCTGTGTGTGTGTGAGCTGCCACCTTCTCTCGGATGGAGGAGGAGCTTAGAACGTCATCCCAGTCCGTGGACGTGCGGATGTTCTTCCGTTGCTCCTTTGAAAAGCAGCACAACCGAATGAAATCATTGACTGGATGAGGCCGTCATCCCCTAAAGAAAGGGACTAACGGAACGACCGGACAGTAGGATCTCTGTTCTTTCGTCCACCTCGTCCATCTGCTTTATGAGGACTCTGCAAACGGAGGTGGTTGCACCACCACCTTCACTCTGAAGCTTCTTTCTTCCGAGTACTTTGCCTCGAAGATGCTCTTGAGTTCATCTGCATTTTCTGATGCGACTCATTCTGAGCCCTATCAGTTTTGCGGGTGACTGTTCTTCTTAGTTCGGTTATTATAACTAGAGATCTCATTGGAACTTCTCAGCCCGGAACAGGAGGGAACTCTAGTTTGTATTGGATTCGTGGGACCAATCACTCCCTTTTGAGCGTTGTGTTCAGAATGATTTTTTTTTTTTTGATGAAGGCATATCCTAGATTTCATTCATAAAAAATTGAATTCAATGAAATTTCGACACCATTTTCTAAAAACTGCAGATTTGTTTAGGGCTGTTTCCTTGCATCGACTCTCTGTGCTTCTTTTTTCTTGTCAAAGGACGCACAGGGATCAGTGATTAATATTTGATCCTAGATGTGCTACCTATCCAGGTGCAAACTGCTGTATTGGTAGGGTGAGGGATTTCCGTTCCTCCCCCTTTCGGACGTGTACACAAAGGTGCGAAGGAACACCGTGGCTACAGCTGGTTTTCCACAGTGCTCCCTCCTCCAGTCTGTAGTCCGCGTCGGAGGCCATGTGGTTGCTGAGGTCTCCGCGCGTGGCACCACCAAGCGTTGCGGGTTCGGATACTCGCGAAGAATCGACGCCGAGAGTGAAGGTGAGTCGTGGATTTCGAATTCCTCCCTCAAGATGACGCTGGATGGTCTCCATGCATTCGGGAGCGGCACTGGTTAGCGGATAAAATCGGATGCCCCCGATGGGTGGCCGGGATTGGGAGTCGACTTTCGGCTCTTTCCAGGAAATAGAATCAAAAAATGGGAGCTTCCCTCGAGTTGTACACACTCCCTTCGGGAGGATCCTCCGTGAAGTAGATGCACCCGTGGAGTAGGCCACCTCGCCAAGTTCAGAGAAGCGTACACTTGCCCTTCTGAAGAATTTCGGGAGTGATCCTTCAGGGTTCTCTTCAAAGGAGTAAACAGGAGCGGTTCCCTTGCGGGTTCCCTCCGGAGAGAATAAGGAAGGAGATTCCCTTCGAAGACAACCAGGGCAGAAGGTTTCCCTCCAAGAGTAAAAGGAATAGACATCCTTCTCCGGAGCCCTTTCGGGATTCATGGGGTGGTCTCCTCCCCGGAGCATCCCCTATCTTGAAGGATTACACGATCCCTTGGGTGGCGTGTTAGAGAGCTGCGTGATCACCAGGCGCGCTACGGTTCTTAAGGAACTCAGCGAACCAAAGAAAAAAATCGGCAGGGAAAACAGCGAAGACAGAAAAGAAACCTCAAAGAGTGCAAGATGGGAACCACGAAAACTTTCATGCTGATTCCGTTGAGGGGGCGCTCAGGCTCCGGACGGATGCTGTTTCCTCCGGCAACCTGTGATCGACTGAGAATCATGAGCGAGCAAATATCTCTGCTGGCAGTCCGAGTTCTGATGTGATTCCGAGAGACGGAATTCTGAAGAGAAAGGGAATCGAAGCAAAGTGATTGCGGTGGGTCGGTTCCAGGTACACCTCCTGTCGTTCACCGTGGAGTCCAACTGCAGGAAGCGGGAAACCTGCTGAAAATCGATAGGCCCTGTGGTGCCCGGAAGCGAAAGCCACGTGTCGCTTCCGGGGAAGAGAAAATCCATCAGCTGGCCGGCTGCAAGAAGGAAGACGAGATGCGGTGCAATGATCAGCTCGAAATGCCAAAGACTTCTCTGTTTCTGCACAAGACACGGGAGGACCAAGCTCCGTGGGAAATCCAGCCGTCACCGGGAGATAGAGGCGGAAGAGGGGTGAACTGAAACGGACTCGAAAAGCAGCAAACGACGAGTCTCCTTGCATATTCCACGACTCGAAGCACAGGACAAGGCATAAGGCCTTTGCATCCGGGAAGGAATCTGCTGAGTGAGATTGAGAAGTGAGCAAATCACTGCGGTGAACCAGGGAATCAGATTTGTTTCGAAACGTGAAAACCTCTTTAATTTTTTGCTTGCCATCTTTCTTTTTCTTTTAGCTTTAGCTTCCGGATGCCCAAGAGAGTATTCGGGAATCCATCAACTCCTGGGGACCGATGAAGCAAAACATGAATCAGCAATGACGCGTAGGCCGTCAGCGGAAGCAGATGACTAAGCCACTGTAAATTAAACAGCTCTGCATATCTCTAACCTTTGAATTTGGAAGGAACGTGCATCTCTCGAAGTGGCGTCGACAGCTCCAAAAAAGTGGAATCCTGTCGCAGGCTTTGTCACCATTCTCCCTATCAGCTGCCGAGAACTAGGCAAAGGAACAACGTAGGGGCATGGTTTCTGTGTACACTTTCCCCTTCTTAGACGATGGCTGCGTGGTGTACCACGGACATTCAGAAGGGGAGCTGCTCTGTGTCGAGGTCACCCCATAGGCACATCGTTGGAATTGTCAATTTCCCGCCCTCTCCCTCGTAGCGGTTACAGAGTGAGCGGCTGTCCGTCCAAGCCTTCTCCATCTTCGGCGTTTGGCGCGACCAAAGTTCCACCGCTTCCTGACACACTTCGGCGCTCTTGGGAGAGTGTCCCAGCCGATCAGTCTGGCAGACGTCCTTGCTTTGTCCGGTGTGGCATGACAACCTGGTAGTTCTTGAGGGAAGAGGAAAAGGGCTACGCGGCTCCAATGTCTTCTCTCTTTGCGTTCGCGCTTCTCTTCTAACGTCCACCGGTTTCCTCTCGACGAACCAGGTCTGCGCTCTCCTGGTGCCCCTCTCGTTTGCTGGCCGGCACCTTCCGTGCGGTGCCTTGTCGAGCAATGAAAGTAAACATTCGTGCCTATGCTGCTCTCGAAGGTCTCTTTTCCTGTAGTTGCGGTTCAGCTTGACATCCCGGAAATGCCAGGGTACACGCACTCGGAAGGTTGCCTTTCTTCCGTGAAGCCAAGCGCTCAGCATGCCATCGGTTCTCCGTGAGAACTTTCCGCGGGTACCCAGATATGTATTCGCAGAGAACCAGTTATTCAATACTCCTTCACCATCATGATCAGAAACAGTAGGACTGAGTAGCTCAAAGCAGCTCTCCACGGAAAATGTCCCGCTTACTTCAGAAAATTCAAAATGGAGGACGTCCTTCTGCTCGTTCTTCTCCATCTATGTATGCGTTTGGGTTCTGGGACATTCAGGTTACGCTGATGGTCCCAGAACGACGGTCTTGCAAGGTCTCATCACCTGCTCAGCACGAGAGCTGCCGTGTAATCCAATTGCACTGGTGGTTTAAGAATGATGCCTGTCCTCAAAGAAGGCCGGAGCTAAAGAAATCATCATCAGTATATCAATTCCGATATTCTGGTGAGACTGAGTAGCAGAATGCACGAGAAGATGTGAGAAGAAGTCGCTAGGAGGAATGGATTGGGGTTGTGAAGGTGCGAGACGTTGTTGGGGTTGTGTACGACTGTGAGCACAAGTAGGAAGGTTTCTTTGGTTTGAGGGGTAAATACTGTAATTATTTGGATGATTGAAAAAACTTCCTATGAGGGATCCTTAGCTTAACGAATACAACACGCTTGAAGTTGATAGTATTTCGATCTTATGGGTATTTGTTTTCAGTAAATGAATCTATGGTGAGTTTACAACCACATATCCTTTGGCTGCTAAAGGAGCCAAGGTAGGAAGGACGATGGTTTTAGAGGATTCGGGATAACAAATGATGAAGTTTGACAAGTGGGTGATTGAACACTAAGGAAAGTTTGCTTCACTGAGAAGAAGCATTGATCCTGAAATGTAGAAAAAGCTATCTAAAGCTATCACTGTAATATTTAGAGAATGTTATGATAGATGCGACAGCCTGAGACCTCGACGATGAATCAGTGCTCTGGAGGGGGTAAAAGATTTGCAGCAGCAGTCGACTAAAAGGATGAGTGGAAAACATCGTGCGGATTCTACTTCCCCTTGGCCATCTCATCTGGTATCATAGAAAGAAATTGTCTGCCGTCTTGTTCTTGCGCTCAGTAGCGTGGAACGAAGGGCATTATGATGGTTTCTAAGGTTATGCAAAATGGTATCCAGCTTCCAATATGCAAAGAGGTGCACTTGCAAAACCAGCAAAAATCCACGGGGATCGGAGGTTCCAGCTCTGCAATCTTGAGAAGGACGTCACATTTCTTCAGCATCATCGCAAGTTAGGGCAACCCCTCCCTGATTTTCTAGCCTCCAGGGAACAACGGAAGCACAAAAGAATCTGAGCTTAAGTCGTCCAACCGCACCAGATCGCAGCTTCGCTTCGGAAGCAGCGGAGCCTGCTCAGTTTGCTGCCCTCGGAGTTTCCGCTCCTGAGAATGTTTCCTCCTCTTTTAGTATCCACTCTCTAGAGGAGTCCAAAATCCAATGGATCCACGCCCATGAAATCAGTCTGATTTTCCACTCCTGATCGATTCACGGCTGTTCTTTAATCCAATTACTACCCAAGGCCCTACTCTGGTTAGAGTGCTGCTTTCGAATGTGGAAAGCTTAAGGCCGTGGGTGCGATCTGTGATCCCGAAACTGCCTGCTCACTTTGACCAAGGCTGCAGTGGACAGTGGGAAAGGAGCAGGATGTAGAGCTGTCGAGGATACATCCAGATTTGTGCGTGCGGTTTCCCCAAACAGCTAGCTGGGGACCGAATTTTATTCACGGCAGTTTTTCAAACCCCAAACCTGCTATAAATAGGACACCTTCAGTTCTGAAAAAACCTAACCTAACCTCAACCTAACTTGGCCTGCCTAACCTAACAGCAAGCAATGCTGAAGAGGACAAGTGTCCATTGCAATAGCACTCTGTTCTAGTTGATTTTCCGGAGGTGTTCCCAGGATGAAGCCGCGAACAAGTCTGAACTCTGTCCTCACAGATGCGTTTGCCCAAGGGAGTTCACTAAGAGAAATTTCGTTTTCATTTCATTCCTAAATTTCATTTAAGGATTCGAAACTTCATTTCCACACTTTTCACCAAGGATGAAGTAGGTAGCTTCCTTTTCTTATTTTGACTCCTGCACGCTTTGACGCTCTGGTATCCCTGACCTTGCTTTCCATGCTTCTCCATCGAAAGTGAAGCGGTTGTGCAGTTTTTCGAATTCTTCATCGGCTCCACCAATGTGATCGGATGCTGTCCAAGACGAAAGATTTGCTGCATCAACTCCTGGGAAGCAAACATGGCTGTTCTTGAGGAATGGAGGCGACACCTCTTGGCTGGTGACAGTGAGCATCATGGTACCAAGGATTTTTGGATTTTTTGTCGAATTCACCTGAGAACGGGCATGGATCAGCACGAGGGAAGAAGACTTGTTCCAAGTTCAGGTGTGTTCCAAGCTCAAGTGGGTGGACTCAAACGAAAGAACAGAATCCTTCTATCTTGAACTCTTGTGTCCTTTTTGTTCATGCGTTTGTAAACACTTGCTACGCTGTTTGCTTATTTGTCTACTAAACTGTCCAACAAAGATCATAGTGGCCATGCGGAGCTTACGATGATGCTCAAACGGTGAAGATCTCATCATTATATACATGCAGAGCTGTTGTCTTTCAGCCTTGAGGAGCCAACACGAATTCAGGTCCGAAAGAGAGTGTAAGTTTGCGCTTTCGAGTGAGTTTGTTCTTGAAGATTTAGGATTGAGAAATAATCCAAATTGAATGCAACTCTGTGGTAGCAAAGAATGCTACACGTCCCTGTTGCCACTTCCTGGCACCATGGAACCCGTGGAACACTAAACTCACCAAAGGCATGATCGGCTCACCACGGGGGCACCACGAGCATTTCGAGTGCTAGAAGGAGTCCTTTCATCTTTCCGGATGCACTCCATCCATCTCTTATTGCAAAGAGCAGGGCGTGTTTTTCAGGATGCTAGTCTGGATCACTAAGGTGTTGATCGGTTGATCTTGGAGACAGGATCATGGATCTGAGGGCATTGAGAGATGTCGCAGCATCGTGACGTAAGTGATCTATGAACCCATCAGCTTCAGTAAGCTTGTCTTTAATTGTCGAGGTAACGAACATGGAGTCTGGACTTCGCTTCAGGGTGGATTACTGGGATTAATAGTGTAGATGATCGAAGTATTTGGTTGCTATGGTTCAGGAAGGTTACATAGCTCTTTTATCTACGTAAAAAATGCTCCTGTTAGAGCACTCTAGAGATTCTGGAGCCCATTTGTTTTTAGAAAAAAACAGTAAAATCGCATATTGGAGCATTACCGCATCAAATCAAAAACTAATAACGGCGCTCGAAGTAAATTCAATGTTTGTATGTGAAATCACATGAACATTGAATCCATTTCAGTTGTAAATAAATATCAATAGTATCATATGAATATTCGTATGAAATTGAATCTCTTATATTCCACCTGGCATTCTATGCAGCATCTTGGGAAAAGAAGCTCATAATGCTTCGATGCATGAACGCCATCAATGAAAAGGATGTCAACGAATACGCGATACCCCATAAGGTAGCATGGCTTCATGAACAGGTGATACAAATGTACCTTGAAAACCAGAGATTGCAAGCGATGTTCGCTCGGTGCTTGTAATTCATGGAAACGGATGAAAAGGAATTTCCGGGAAACCCCAACAGATGACGTGGAGGTGACGATGAAATGCAATACCGTCGCCACTGTTGGCTATGCTGGATGGTGCTGCCATTGAATCTCTCATGGCTTGTCACTGCTGGAGCTTCGCATCTGAGACTACGTCCTGCTTTCTGCAGAGCTTTTTCGGGGCAAGTCAACCCGCTGATAAGGGCAAGGTCTTGCTGCCGGGAGCGGATTGGGTGGCAAGTCGTGAGTAAAGCTCCATCTTCATGCATCCTTACGCTCAGGATGGCTTTCCTGGAGGCACCATATGGAATCTTTAGATCTTCCGACCGATCAGGTTCCTTGAATTTCAGCTCAGTCACGTCTGCCTCTCATTCGGAGGAAGTGGGCGAGCCAGTTCACCACGGAAGGAATCATTTACGAGTCGCGTTTTGAGCTGTTGAACAGGATGTGCTCTTGCCTCTTCCCTTAAGAACTGTTGAGGTGTCGTGCCACATCAGTCAAAGTAGGGACCAGACGGATCGTCTCCGAACGACCGAGCGCAGAAGTATGCCAGGAGGCGACAGAACCGTGGTCGCTCCAAACGCCGAAGGCCAAGGAGGCTTGGGAAGACAGCCCGTCATTCTGTACTCCCATGCCCCCTGCCACGAGGAGGAAGACGGGAAATCAATAATTCATTGCTGTGCGGAGAACCATGTGTGTTCTTTCCACGACACCGTTAATTCACATTTGCTTCCCTGATGATTGTGTTTGCCATCCGCAGTTACTCTGCGTGTACTCTTCTCTAGTGAATGGTTTTATAATGAGCCGTTAGCTACCAATAGAATCCCGATACGGCAGGCGTGATCCTTTGATTCATTCAGCTTTGAGGTTCTTGGAAACATGGATTGTGTGAGGACGAAGACCGGGTTCTTCCTCGGTTTGATGGCTCTAGGAGATTGCAGCTACACACCATCTCTCCTTCTGGTTACGAAAGAACAAGGTTCGTCAGAGCAGCGGAAGCGTCTTTCGGAATCACTGGCTCCACTCGTGATGCTAGGAAAGTTTCCTTGCCTTTCTCAGCAGCACCGGAAGTGCAGGGAGCACTCCGGCACGCCTTCTCATGCATGGAGTACCCTCCCATGATGTTTTTTTTCCACGGGGAAACGTCTCGTTTTGATACTTTGGCATGCGAAGATTGCTTGCGCCTTCTTTCGGCTCGCACGAGAGTGTGACCACGGTTTCGCGAGATGAAGGAGGTGTCACCGAGTCCCCAAGATTGTATGGAAGGACAAATGCTCGTTCGAGAAGAGGTGCAAACGTCACATTTCCTCTGTTCTTCAAGATCTCTCGTTCCGCTGAAAATCCCTGAGCGTTCCTTGAGAATACGCTTCCAGCTGACGCAAGCTCGGATATGGGATTGCATGCCAGGCGAGCACAGTTCTGGAAGAAATTCTGAAAGTCTTTGAGTTCTAAAGGAATGCTGTTTTCTCAAGGTATTCTCAAGCAAAAACAGAAAAAAGGATAGACGCAGAGAAAACTTCGAGAAATTTCATCAGCTTTCGCATAAATTCTCGAGTGCGGATCCTGCAGAAGCGATGATCTCTCGGAACGGATAGGATTTCCTCGCATCTATGGAGAACCAAAAAAAAAAAAAAAACATTTAACTTTTTTTGTATATTTCCTCCCAGAGGAGTTCCGTAAAGAATCAAAGCGGTCTCGGGCAGTTTTTTCTAGTTGTCCTGGTCTGGACAGTAAAGTGAATTTTTCTTGTGAGACAGCCCTGTGACATCGGAGACTATAGTTGTTTATTACGAGTCATTTGCGCTCAGAACAGATTCCCGATTTCGGCTGGGAAAATGAAACTTTGAGTGTAGAACTTGCCACTCTTTTTTTTCCTCCCTTCTCTTCCCTCTTGAACTTGGAAACTTATTCGCTCAATCTCCTGAGTTACAGTTTATCTGAACCTGAGCACAGGCAGATAAACTGTAACTCACAGCGTTGTCATAATTATCATAATAACACATCAATAGCTATATTCTCCTCACCAGAAGTCGTCAACTGGAAGCTCTAACAGTAGAGCGGATAACATTGACATCCTATCACTGTTCGATCGAAATCGAATAATAGATCATGGATTAGGGAAACCAATCAAAATAAGACACGAAGACCTTCTCCAAAGAGCTTTAGCTACATTTTCAAAACTGAATGCAATTGTGGGCCCACCGATTGCTTCTGTTTTGGTTGCTGAGTGATCCCATGGCCTCCTGATGTCTTCAGTACGGACCGTGGCTCTTCCATTGCTTCTCATATGCATCCTCGAAATGCTGGATTTCCGAGGAAAGCATGTATAACTTCCCTTTTCGACGCGTCTTGACTGTCTCTTCAGAAATCATAGTTCATTTTTTTCGGGAACTCGCCGTCCTCGGGATTCCAAGACCTCCGATCTTTTGCATTGCAGAAATGAAGACTTCCTGGCACCATGGAACCCAGGACTTCGAACCGAAGAGGCAGCCTTCGTCGCTAGTTCCCCTTTTGTCTTGCTCCTCCGAGAGCTGTTGCCAGTACCCGGAAGCGGCCGACGAACTCCGCTACCAAATCAGCTTCCTTCCTCCATGGAAGTTTGGCCCGCGCTGGAGGCCATGTGGTTACGGTGGTCTCTGAGCGTGGCACCCAGAGGGTTCTAATACTTGGAAAGAATCGACGCCGAGTGTTTGTGGGAGTAGTGGGTTCGAGTCCCACCCGCAGGATGACTTCCCTACTTCCGGGGGCGGCGCCCAGTAGTGCTTCAAACTGTATGCCCCGACGAGGTCCCGAACAATGGCAGTTGACTTCCGGGTCTTTCCATGGATGAAGGAATGGGAGTTCCCTTCCGATTGTGCAAAGGGGTGAACCTCCCCTTAGGAGGGGGGGGTCTTCATATAGTAGGTATCTTGCCATCTCTCAAGAGTTCAGAGAAGCGTGCCGCTTCCTTCGGGAAACCAGCGCCCTTCTAAATTTCGGAAGTATCCCTTGCGGATTCCCTTCAGAGAAGAAAATATGGAGCAGACCGCTTCGGGGCCTTTCCGCATAGAGTAAAAAAGGAGGATTCCCTTCGGGAACAAGCAGGGTTGGGAGGTTCCCTAGGGGTGAGAGGCGCTCCCCTCCCTATCTTGAAGAATTATACATACCCTCGGGTGATGTGGAAGAGTCTTAAAGAGCTGCGTGGGTCGCCAGGAGCGTGCTGATTCTTGAGGTACTCAGCGACTCCCTCCCCCCAAAAATAGTTGAATGGAATAACAGCGAAGACTGTCTTTGGGTACTCAGCGAATCCTTCATAGAACTCTTGGACTTCCTTCGCCTCCAGCTTCATCCCCGAATACGTCCAATTGCATCTCCTGCCCCTTCATGGTAGAGCTCCTGATGCGAGGCACCCAGTCTCCATAACCCCGCATGGTCCACCGTTTGATCATTGATGCAGTGACTGATGGTGGTGTATCCCAGTGGATGCAGCTCCCGACGGCGAGTCGAGCAGCTGGGCATGCATAAGTGCGTAGTCCGTGAACCGGAAGTGTTGGCCAATGAGCGGAAGAAGTAGTTCCCTCATCCCAGCGCGAGCTCAGAAAACAGCTAAGGGATCGATCTTGCCATCGGTTCTAGAGATGGGATGAAACGCTGCCGCGCATCCTCAGTCACTTCATGCGCATTTCCGGCTCCGAGCCAGGAGCCGTGACGTCACCATCGTATTTGGAATAGTCCTCTGAGGCGCAATGCGGCTGCTTGATGTGCCGTTTTGGGCCTTAGGCTTGTGGCCTTCGTTCTCAGGTGTACTCAAAGCGTGGAGCCTGGAAGAGTGACCTTCAGCATTCAACTCCAATTGGAAACATCCTCTCGCTCTGTGCCCGAACTGAACGCTTGCCCGCCCACTATGTCACTATGCGCTCATCGTCTAAGCTCTTAATGTCTTTCCTGGACCTCTCCGCTTTCCATCGATCACATCGGACGAAATCTAAATTTCCACCCGCCGGTGATGCATGGTTGCGGCGCAGCGCTGAACGTGAAGTTTTGGGGCTATGGTCTCGAAAGGTTCGATCTGGCAAACTGAAACATGAAGAAACTGTCTCTTGCACAGCTGGTGGTTCCTTCTGACACAATGGCTAGGGTACGCATACATGCACGTACCCTTTCTCCTCCCTTGCTTTGCAAGGTGTCCCACATTCCGACCTTTTCTCTAATGCTGCTTTTCAAGAATGTCTATTCCCTGTCACCAGCTGTGCACAAGTCCTGCAAAGAAGGATTTCTCCGAGACAAGATTTGGCCGTGGGGAAACCTACAATCTAGTAGGACAGCTTCCTTTGCTAAGGTGTGCTGTCTTGTGGACTCCGATGGAAGTAGATCCGTCTGAAACGGTCTTCCCAAATATCCATATGCTCGACTGTAGTGCAGTTTCAGAAAGTTATTTTCGCTGATCCTCATAGATGTTTTTCTTACATCTCTTGATGTTTTAGGTTCCAGAGATCGCTCAGCAATTGAGTATGACGTTGACTCATTGACGAGGAGCAACGAATTCCTCTTTTCCGCCTTGGCAGATGTGTAATGCAACATCGAGGAGGTTTTGCGGAGGATCTTTAGTGTAGGAGATTGAACACACACAAAAAGGGATAGTTCCTTCATGTTCCTTTGTAAATGGCTGTTGTGAAAGACTTTTAAATTATTCTACGTTTGGCACGTGTGTTTGACCGCTCTGTACAGATCAATTTTGTACAAAAAAACCTTGCTTCCGGGAAACGCTCCAAAGGGATCTCGAAACCAAGACTTTCCCTCCATGGGATGCTCTGTTAGTCATTGAGATACCGATCTCTCTTGCAATGGAGCCACGTTGACTTTAAGATTGTTTCCTGATAGGAAGATGAGCATTGGAATCTTGCGACGACCATGAATTCAAGTCCCATCACCCTCCGTCGAAATTTCCAGTAAAGCAACACAAAGACAACGAATTATTACCTTCTTCCTCACAATTCCATAAATGGTTTTCTCATTAGATTATCTTCGGATCGGAATTGCTGCCGCCGATTTTGCAGAATAAAAAAGGTAATCTGCGTTGTGCACTGATGTTTGGTCCGGAGATTTCCTTCTCGGGATCCAAGGCGGAAATCCAGCAGTTTACACTTCATCTCATCTGAGTGGATGGTACCAGCTAATGAAAGACGGCTATAGCACGTATGGGCACTGAATCTTATAGGAGCAGCACGAGTTGTCAATTATTTGGAAATCTTCGGCGCTGTGGACACTCACACCCTCGGAAGAAAAGCGGCTACGTGATACAGGAAAAATGGAAAAGTGAGAGGCTACTGTGTGCACACCGCCAGCGGACCTCTGTAACCAGCAGGAGCAACACACCTCATGGACTAAAGCGACAAGCTATTCTGCATGTTGCATTTTGGTTCATCTTCTCGAAAGGAAGGGTGCGTCGATTTTGTGGAGCCGGGGATTGAATTCCTCAGTTTTCCTTGAGGACCCGAAGAAGCAACTGACCTGAAAATCAGCCAATCTCGAGCGTTTGAACCGTTTTAGAAGGCAACCAGTTATCGAAGTCTTCATTTTAAGGATCGAACCGACACACAGCGCAAGGTCATCTCACTCCCAGATATGCCTGAATCGGAAGCACAAAATCCGCTCACAATTGCAGTTCGTCAGTCTGTCACCTTGTGGGGTGTCCATGACATTCTATCATGGTAACTGCTCTCTAAAGTTCAAAAGCGCCAGAGAGAGCACAGGGGCTGCAAAACTGCCCGTGTTGCTCATGAGGAAGTGCTCCATCGCTCTCCAGCTCGCTGATTCTTTGCTCGCCAGCAGTCGACAGCCAGCAAAGTGCAATGTGCAACGAAAAGGTTGCCCACCTCCGGGGTCCAAGGTGTCCAGCTTCCCATCATGAAAGCCGCTCCGTGGACGAAGCGATCATCGTGGAGGCGAACTACAAAAATAATCAACGAACAGATTCGGGATAACCCTCAAAGGGTTCCAACTTTCTAACCTGATGTACGGAACTTTCAGTACAACACGGATTCCTAAATGTACACGTAACATTCCATATGGTACGCTCGTTCAACACAGGCAGTGATACCACATCCAAAAATTTTAAACGAAACGAAATGGGGGACGCGTTTAATCGCGTCCCTCCACGGGCAGACACGTTGCAAATCAGCAAATGCATACTCAGATGTGTTCTCTTCGAAAGGGAGTTCGCCTCCTTTGCTCCCGTCATCCGAGGCGCTTCGCCCAAGACAACGTCACGATTGACGAACATCCGTCGAGTACGTCGCCGTCGACGCCCCGCCAGGAAGCGACCGCGCGCCCCATGTGTTTTGGTGCGCCGGCTCGGATTTGCACCCGGTGACGCCGGGGCGTTTATTTCACAAGAAAACTAGCCTACAACTGGGAAAAGACGTCGTCGAAACGGCGATTCCCTATAGAAAAATGTCCAGAGGATGTTCAAGGGGTGGGTTCACCGACGCGCCCGACCGGTTTCCTCAACATCCAGGGATAAGGGCAAACAAAACAAGGACAAAATTAAATTGTAATGTAGGGGCGGGATCTTTTGCTTCTCTCCTTTCTTCACGAAACACTGGGTGAAGTCTGGAATGGACGGAAGTGGGCAGTAAACGATTGTATAAAAAGAAAGACGGGCCAAGGATCATCGGCAATTTCTCTTCCTTGCTTTCAGAAGCGGCGCAGAATATCGGCGATCTTTTTGACTTCCACCTCTAGATGAGGCCACTTGACAGCCCTCCTCACGTAGCCAACGGCGATGCTGATGGCTTCCGTTCCGTTCGCTGCGTCCGAGACTCCAGCAAGTGGGGGGCCGTAACGACGGCACGGATGCCGTCTTGGCTCCGCCTCTCGCGAAGAATCGCAGCAAGTCCTTCACAGTGCCCCCGGGATGTGGGAGTGCTTTCCCCAAAGTTTCTGAAGGGCATTGCGGTGCAGCAAGAGCTGCAGGAACGACCCATTCGCTCCGCACCTCGAACAGTTCAGGGACACGATGCCCCCGGGAAACCGGTTCCTTCCCTGAAAACTCCAGTGGTGCAACAGCTGGATGTCCAGGTTCCATTTGATTGAAAGCGGGGATTTGCTTCCAATCAAATGGAAACAGGAGTTCCTTCTACACAGGGGAGAGGCAGCAAGTTCTCTGGAGGCCACTCCGAGAAGCCCTCTCCATCGAAGTAGTCCCTTCGCCCTATGAAGTGGAGCGGCGGACGGCCACCGGCTCACTCGCCTTCCAGCCGCCCAGGAGTTTCTCTCTTCCTGCAGCGGGTCAGTACAAGTGCCAGCGCACCGTTAGGCAACCGTTCTCACTTGCCCTTAGGCAAGCCCTCAGACAACTCTGCAGCAAGATAAGTGGCGGCCAGACGGGCAATCCTCTCCATGTCCTGCCGGACATCTTCCACTGGCAGGTTGACCCATGGCGCAGGCGACGGAGTGTTTGAGTTCACTCCCACTCGGCTCGGAAGGATTCACACGTGACGGCACGCAGAGCGAATGTTCCATGCCAACGATGCGTTGCGACTGCCAGCTTCCGACGGGGGACCCTCGCATGGGCTGCAAGGGAGAGCGGGGAAATTACGTGCACCTGCAAGCTCGCATTTCCGCTGGCTAAGTAGAATGGCGTGATGCTTCCTCCAGGTCGGCAAGCTAGCGCCCTACGTGTTGTTTGCACCTTTGAAGTGCGTTCGTTAGCGCGCTTCCTGTTGCTACAGAACCTAATGAGCCGCCTCAGGTATCCCTTCTGCAATGCTGCCCTTGAATTCATGATGTGCAAGTGATAGCTCATGCATTTTTCAACAGGAGACCGAAGCTGGAAACCAAAGAACGTGTGGAGGCGGAAAGGGTAGTATCAGCAAGTAAAGATGATGGGCATCGCTCAAGCAAAACACGAAGTGCCATGATTCCGTGAACCTGCTGAAAAAGGAACATCACGTTGTGTCTGGGATGAAGCACGGGGATGCAGTCTGAAGGCATTTCCTGCGAAGCACACGCCGGTCGAAGATCGCCAAATAAGAAAAGCTGACAAACTTAAGTTTCTGAGATGTGTCCCTCCATCAGGAGAGGAAATCTAAGGCTCACTTGGATATTCTGAATTCGGTTTTCTCTAGGACATTCATGGAGGCTTGAAGAAACGGAGGACCTTCTACTGCCCGTTACAGAACAGCTTCCCTACTGCCTGGTTGGAGCTAACGACTCCCTCGATGCCAGTAACTGTTGGTTGTCTCAGCATACTCGTTTCGTCTCCTCGATACTTGAAAGAGAAAGAGCCGCACAGGTGGAGTTTCCTGACTGACGATTACTGAACCATTTCATCAAAAACTTGTCTTTATTCCATTTACTTCTCCACCGAGCAGCACCGAGTCACGTCCTTGGGAAAATGCTCCATTTCCTTGACAGACCTCTCCGGATTGCATCCATAAGATATAAGTTCACAGAACCGGGCTTGCATTTTCTCGAGAGGTCTGTTTCTCGGTGAGAACTGATCAATGGAGACCCATTCCTGACCGTGTGCGTTGAATTCCTTTTTGCTTGGTCGCCTCGAGACTTGATGGTTTCGAGGAATGACCATGAAGCAAAAGAGCCGCAGTTGACTCGCATCTTGGGTTCATTGCTTCCTTGTTGAGAGAGTGAGGGTGCAGCGAAATGAAGGTGGCAGTTACTACACCCGTTTTTTCCCTCCAAATCGTCCTGTCGGCGGGGACTTCATCTGAGTCCTGTCCGGTGCTTCCGGTACACTGTTTAATTAAGCTACCGAGGAATGCACAGAAACTCCCGTTAGGGGTTTCACGCATCGCCTGGGAGGCAAACTCCCCACACTATTGAAGGTTTTCCAGCATTCTCAGATACAGCTCGTCCCGTGTTGCGGCAAGAAACCCATTCGGTTCCAGTAGTACATCAGGCAGAAATAACCTCTGGATGCTGCGATAGGCCATTCATCTGCACAGGTGGCCGGCTCGCCTTTGCAGAATCTTTGGATCCCTCACGGCCTTGTCGTTGCTCCATGCATCAAGAGATTGTTGCACGAGAGCTAACGGGCTGCGGTCAGCACTACTCTGAAGGAGAAACGCAAAAGCATGCCCTGACGTTCTCCCTATGCTTCCTTTTCCTGGCACGTTCCGGAACCTCCGGCTGGTCTTCGAGGTGGCAGCGTGATGACCTGAGCTTCTCTTTGGAGTGCCATATCCGGTAGGAGACTGGGGTGTGACACTTGGATGGCGAGCAGCCCTTCCTCACTAAAAGTCCGAGAATACTATGTCCTTTTCGATGCATCCCACCTGTTCCTTTTGCACTCTGTCGTTCTCCTGAACTCAAAGATCAAGGAAATCCTACAGCGGACCTTCTCACCGGTAATGACAACCCTCCAGAGGAAGCC
This sequence comes from Raillietiella orientalis, assembly GCA_036172245.1. Lineage (NCBI taxonomy): Eukaryota > Metazoa > Arthropoda > Ichthyostraca > Raillietiellida > Raillietiellidae > Raillietiella > Raillietiella orientalis. The sequence continues at coordinate 810,511 of JAYWIR010000054.1, read as the reverse complement.
AAGTGTCAATTCGCGTTTTTGACTGACTCCTTTCTGTTTTCCTGTTTTTCCGAGGCCTTTAGTAAATACTCGAGAGGGCAAGCGGCTTGCATCAGGGTCACCTTCAATGCGCTCCCACGAATTGAGCCAACGTCAGCGTCAGAAAAGGAGCTCTTCTCCACTGGATGTTCGAGCATATGATTTTTTTTTTTTTTGAAGCTCCCAGTCTGTCTCTTGCGGGTCTTCAGTTCTCTCGAGAACTCGCGGTTCCCTAGATTCCAAGACCTCAGACCTTTCTCACTGCTACAGAACCACTTTGAACAACCGAAGAGACAGTCGTCGTCGCTGGTTCCCCTTTCGTCTTACTCTTCTGGAGCTGTCTCGAATACTCAGAAGCGACCGCCGAACTTTGCTACCAAATCAGTTCTTGGACTGCCTTCGCCTCCGACTCCATCTACGAATACGCCCAAATGCATCTTCTACCGCTTCATGGTAGACCTCTCGATGCGGGGCAACCAGTCTTCATGCCCCCCCGTGGTCCACCGTTTGAGTGTTGATGCAGTGACTGACAATGGTCTATCCCAGGCATTCCTCGCGTTAGATGCATCTCCCGGCAGAAAGTTGAGCCGCGGGACATGTTTGAGCATAGTCCGTGAACCGGAATTATTGACCATCGGACGGAAGGTGCATTAAAGCGTGACGGAGGCAATACGGTGCTCCCGTTGCTGTGGAAACCGAATGGTCTCCTGTTTCTGCATTGGGAACTTCAGTGCAACCATTGCGGACACCTGGCTTCGAGGATGCTGCATTCCCAAACAGCACCACGGATGATTGGTTGATTGCGGTGTTTTCGAGGAATATTGTAGGAAGCTGTCTTTGGCACTCCTCAACTCGGAGGACACCTCTTCGAAGTTGCTGCGGTGCTTTTTCATTCAAAGAGGACCAGCGGCGGGCGCCGTGATCTGCTGTCTCCGCGCCATAGTCACAGTTAGAGATTTTTGTTAGTCTCCTTGGTAGCGTAGGAAGAGGGCCCGCACGGAGGCTGCCCCGATAAAGACGTCTGCAAGGTGGTCTCACTTCCAAGGAGTCGCCAGAGAGATCATCAGCATGCAGCGCCAGCTCTAGGAAGAAACAAGCGGCCTAGACCAAAGATCCTCGTCCCTACCCTCCCTTCGTTTTTAACTATCCATCGTCCCTTCCCTCCCACCTTGGACATTTCCTTAAGAGCTGGCTCGCATGCCGGCGGTCATTCCCTGTGAACTTCCTGGTTGTTGTTGTTTCCTGGGAACTCGGTTCCTCGTGAAGTGTATGTCTATGGATCTTTAAATAAGCGTCCAAGAGTCAGCGACTTCAACTCTGAAGTGCGATGCGGGCTTCTCAACGCGTAACAATAAGTCTTCCCTGGATCCTGGATGAGTTGGTGTTACTTGGGAATGGTCATCACGAAGCACCTGCTTCGTGTTGACCTACGTCGAAGCGTGCGCAGGTCGGAGGCGTGCGGTTTTCTTCTTCAGGAGTGCTCCTGACGTGGAGTCTAGAAGCGTGGTTTTCGACGCGTTCTCGTCCAACCGTCCACTTGTGAGCGTCGCAACGCACTTCGGCCACGCAGTTTATAAATTTGGTCTTCGGAAGGGTCGATTGTGTTCTTCGAATTCTTGTCTGATTTTCGTGGTTGCATTTGTCAATCATGCTAAGCGGCCAGAGAATGCTGAAGCTTTACCGTTCCGTCAACAAAATGCTTCGAGGACATCCTTCATCATTAACGAATTTTTACGAAGATCCAGCTTATTGAATTGGACGGGAACTCGTTGGGCTCATCGACTGCCAGGGAATCTTCAGGGGCTGACAAACGCAGGCACACTCATCTTGTTCCCTTGCGTTGAATCATTACCAGGATGGATCGAAAAAAGGCATTAAATAATCTGGCGCTGTCTGATGTCACTGCTCTCTCTCTACGGAAGCTCTCAATGATCGGAGGGATCTCAGTGTGCCTTCTATCCTCCATCTTTCAAACACGGTGGCTTCGTTTCCAGGAGTCGCTCGGAAATTTCCTCTCGGATGCTCGGAAAGGCATTTCTGCCTGCTTTCTTCTGTTCCCGAAGATCACGGCTGTGAGATCGACGTGTCTGTTGACTCTCTCCCTGCTGCTTGCTCACGGTCGGTTTCGGAACAAATTAAGCAGGTGCAATGCAAAGGATGATTTTTAGGTGGACGGATCGCCTGGCGAGGGAAGGAGTGGATTATTCAATTATGAGATTCCTATCGGAAACCGTTAGGATTGCTCTGTTCACGCGAATAATGAGGACAATTCTTTGCTAGGAATCAATTACTTCATATTCCGGGATACCTGGATGTATGTGTACTTGGAGTCGAACTTTTCCTATCGTGCTGTACCCGAGCAGGAGCGGAGTCTCATGGCTTTGGCATTCGGGAGTGGCGTTGCCGTGGATATGCATCGGAGAAATACATCCGCGTGAACAGGTGGCTTCCGATCGTTCCTTCTCCAGGCACTGAGGCCGAGGAGTCAGCAGAGGACCTGGAATTCTACAGGTAAAGGGATATGTGGAGTGAGTCTTCCGTCCGGGCAACGAGGGTGGAGCTCGGATGCACGCAGGCTTGGGTGATACGGACACGGCCGGGAGAAATGTCGCGCCGAAATGGAAAAGCATTCGGAAAACCTCATGGCCGGTGTGCTTGACATCGGATGTGTGTTTCTCGTTCCATTTGCACTCTTTCCGCCCCAAAGTTTTCTCACGGATGACCAAAATATCCCTTTTCACGATTCGGTGCCCTGATCTTGTCGCCAGTTTCCGATTGCGAGGAGCACGGCGAGGTTCCCGTTCCTCTGGGGTCGCACCAGAAGAGTTGGAGTTCCTCTTACGACCTTTCTCCGTGTTGTCTAAATTTGTCCTGTTGGCCTGCTACCTCAATCATCAGGAACGAAATAGTCAAGTTTGCTCTCATTTCAACCTTCCGCCATCCACCACCATCCCACGCACACTTCCTCTTCGGAAAATGAGAAAAAAAGTGTTAAAAGGCATGTTATGCTCCTCCGACAGCACCTGAATTTTGACTGTCTTCTTCACGTGCCCTCACTGCATCCACAGCTTGACATCTCGCGTTCCCTCTTCTCTGACACTACTTTGTAACCATGGCAGCATCGAGTTAGATCGTGCTGCGTTTACAAAACGAGGTCTGTGAAGGTCTGGCTCGCCTTCCACGCTCCATCAAAAGATAAAAAATCCGCGTTTCCAAAAATCCTCCTGGAGAATACGGATGGAGCGCTCACGCAACCACGAAAACACGGCATCGGCTCGCTAAAGATTGGAACATTCCAGAGTCTTCTGCTGGAGTTTTTTATCGCGGTTCGAAAACGCTGAGTGTCTGCTCTCATGCTGCTCAGGTAGAAAAATTGGCTTTAAAATACTTCGTTGGGGTCTGGAAAAAATGCTTCCCGAATGGAAAAAACAGGAGACGCCAATGCGCCAATGCGAGGCCTTCGGTTCGGTCCCGGCAGATGAATTCGTCTCTGAAGGCAGCTCCCAGAACCAGGATGTACAGGAACTTGAATTTGACACTGTTTGCTCCCGAGATGGAACCAAGCCCACTTCTAGGCAACAGGGACAGCAAGAAGATGCTGGCATGCAGAATGTGGCTGTCGAAGATTTCAGCTCTCCCAGGGGAGGGCCAATGCGCTGAACACCACAGAGAGTTCACGTCTGTGTAGGCATGCTGGAAGCAGAGAACAGCGGCAGCCACCTTAAACCGGGTAGCTCTTGACTACCTTGGGAGAGACTCTGTCTTGTACCTGCAAAGGCAAAGGAAAAGGAATGAAAAAAAAAAGATTGTCTTTAGAGTAGATGGGAAAACTTAAGTTCAGCAAAATGAAATGACCCAATGCCCAGCTGAAGTCGGAGCTCCATCGCTCGGCGGAGGCACAATCCCAGCGCTCTCTCCGTCTGGGGAAATCGCCTTCGGAAGAGAGTCAGGGATACTTTCCCCATAGCTCAAGTGAGGGATCGCGGAGTACATCGACATCCTTCTGACCAAGACTCAAACTCTAACTTTGATCACAGGACGAGTCATCTGTTGTTTCACTACATCAAGGTACTTAGCAACGGTCTCAGCAGGAGATCACTTCTGGAAGCACTGAACACTGGGCTAGTGAACAGCTTGCAAAGAGAAACACGGAGATGGCATAGGAGTAATGAAGGGACACAGAAAAATGAAGATCTCCTTGGAGGAATGAAAGCAATAATCGCACTTTCCTTCTGGGTGGTGTGAACGTTGAGGAAACAACTTCTCCTTGGAACCAGATTAAACCACGAGAAAATGGGTGCAATCTTGGTATCGTTTCTTGAGCTGGCGTCTCTTGTCACGATTCGGATAGGTCGCTTATTGGAATACTCTGTGGCAGAAATGTAAAAAGTGCATCGACTCCGTGTCAATGAACTCAGTAGTGAGAACAAGATATGTATCTTCGAGGTTCGTTTCTGTCAATTTTGAGACGGGAACACTTCTCCATGCGTAGCATTTGTCTCTGTACATTCCCTCTAGGTCCTTAAAGCTCGATCTTTAATACAGTAGAAGAAGGAACCAAAGCTTTAAGGCACCTTTCTAGCCCAAGACGGCATAGGAAGAAACTTCAGAGGGAACTTGCCTATTGTAAATCTGATTCTAATCTTTCTTGCTTGGAGTTACTAGTTAGAATCATCCTGGTTCTTTGGGGTTTTCGGCCAAAGTCTTCAAAAGTACAGCAACTTCGTCCCAAAATTTAATTTCATGGAACCGTATAGATCTAAACGTTTACAGTTTTTCACCGCGAAAGTCCATTTTCCTGTGCTTGGTTGAGAGATGGTAGCAAAAGAGATTGTGGTTCTTCCAAATGCCCTCAGATTTCTCAAGTCGAGAACATCCATAGCCCAGCTCTCTCACCTTGGCTCTCTCACAGAGTGCACGAGTGCGCCTGGGACTACGCTTTTATCTTAGCCAAAAGGCCGAGTGGCGATCTGAAACTTATCGTCGGCAAGCGAAAAGTGGTACGGTCAAGTCGAAAATGAGCAACAGGAATGTACCAGTAAGGCCAGTACAAAATGGAGTTTGTCTTCCCGGAAAGCGCTTCTTTGGTTTTCATTTCCATCCAAAAATCATTCCCTCGGCCCAAGGAGTCGCTTTCCATTCCTGGGAGTCGAGTGCAATCTGCTGACTGATTTTAGAAGTGAGGAACCTTTGGCATTGAATATGACCGAGACATCCATTGGACTCAGTCTGGGGCACCGTCTTGATAAAACAAACTTCCAAACAGAGCTGGAAGTAAGAGAGACGGATGTAGATGAAGGATTATTGGAAGCAAACTGGTGACCTCATACGAACGGAACAAGATGATGACAAGATATCAAGATGATGGAGACTGTAAGGACTCAATCAATAAACAGAGATCGTCCTTGAGCGTTCTTGCTATTTCCTAACCTCTCAGAACTTCACCGTTCTTGGGATCTCGAGGTTCCAATGGACCGAAATGGATCACGAGAACTGACACTAAAGAGCTGCGTGACCGTCAACGCAAGGTCACTCAGGAAGTAGTACGCGAGGAATAATAGGTGCCATCACAGCTTCAGGACCCTTCAACATTTTGAACATGCCGTCTCACACCGGGGGGGTTCAAAGAGTCAAAGTGATGGGAAGCAATGAAGAGTTGCTGTTCGAGGAAGGGAAGGATCGTAGTCCTGGGTACCGATCCGAAATGAACTGAGCGCAGACTGTTGTTACACTTCATCAGAGCATGCGATCCTTAATGATCTGACTGATGCGATATCATAGAGTACATTAAACAGAAACTGGAAACATGAATGCATCAAAATCGTTTCCCTATGACCTCAGGGAAGTCACTCTAACAACTGCTCCCTCTATTTCTGGGCAGCACACACTTCTTGAAATCACTGAAGGTCTGATACGGCATCCTGATCCAGAGTCACTCAACCGCTTGAAGTGAAGGAATTCATTATCAGGAAAGGGTGCGCGTGCGTGTGCCTCAGTGAACTCCACTCCCCAATCGGAGACGGAAGTAAGCTTGCTGGTCCATTTCTCGGAAGATTCTAATCGGTTTCGGAATTTTTCGAGACTTCTGGTACTCTAGAAGACTTGGCCGAAGGTCACCTTTTCAGACTTCCAACTCGGTCTTTGTCGCGGAATCATCCTCAAGAAGTGTCAAGGGAAAAATAGAATGAAATAGCACTGCAGAAGGATTCTGAAAGAGCCGGAGAAGAATGCAGGGCAAATCGATGTGCAGTGCCGTTATTCAGGTGTCCATAATGGACGCGCCGGAAAGCAAAAGCAAGATGTCTTCACGAGCTTGAAAGACAAACTCTGGAAAAGTCATTTTCTTCTAGAGAGGAGGGCCGAATGGTTTCCATTCTATCATCTTTAAGACCCTCCTTGAGAGCCGCAGATGCCAAACGAACAAAAACAGGCGAATGACTTCTTTTGATGAAATCTGAGAAAGCAGAAAGAGGACCACCCGAAAGAGGCAACTCATAGGATCCTGTTGTTTGAAACACATTTCGCTGCTCCCGTACAATAGGCATTCACCAGTACCTCACTTTTCTAGGTACTTATCAATTGAAACATGATACTCTCTTGAGGAGCCGATTGGCCAAGTAAATCTCCAGTGAGGTAACTGATGGATGCTGACTCTTCTTGGTTGGCAAGGTGAAGAGGGAACTCTCCTTGGTTTGTCTGGTGATTCCGCCGGAGGCTCACGGGAGTGACCGGCGACCGCTGTTGCGGCTATCCCGTTAACCTAGGCGGTCTCGCCCTCGCTTGCGCACCAGGAAGGAATCTAAGTCTCGGCTAGCGTGATTCACAAGTCCTTGGTTTCCCGAGGTACCAAAAACGAAGTCCTGACGACGTTGAAAGTTCAACGAGTGTGTGTGCTAACCAGCTCTGTTTATTCGAGTACAAAGAGGTATTGCATAGAAAAGAGAGGTAAGGATATTTGTGTTCCTCATCTTCTTGCCGTGAGCACATTCTTCTTCTGTACTCATGAGACTGTTCCATCACTCACAAAATCCTCCTCCTGATTCTCATCGGTTGATCCCAGTTCTTCTTGAGCATCGATCTTCTGGGCAATATCCCAATTTTTGGGTTCGATATACAGAGCGTCAGGATTTTAGTGCAACTATAAGGTTACTCATTTTGTCAAAGTGTAGCCGTGATAACTCCTGCAATTTCATCATCTATTCAATTTGTCGATTCCCAAAACCTTAGAGAGTTGTTCTTGGGACTCCGGTAGCCACCTGAACATCCACAGCCTACAGGGAGGCAGAGAAGCCTATACATCCCCTTTCCTTACTCGAACATGACTGAATGCTGCAAGAGCGCTCTCTAAGGAGCACGAAACGTCTAGGATGACCGTTCTGCTTCCCTTGAGCAATACAGGATCCATACGGAAGCAAGAGTTTACTTCGTATATGAACTTCTGATAGGATACCACTTCCAATCTCTCCTCCGTTGCCGTCTACAATTGGTGAAGAGATGTGCTTTGTCGCTGAGTATGCAGGAATGCCACAGATATGCGACAAGATGGTCGTGTCATTCAACATTCAGCATAGCCCAGAAACTTATTAGACGCGCCAGCTGAAGCACTATCGTCTGTGCAACGACTTCGGATCTATCAAGTCGAATATCCAGAAGACCATCAGATTGGAGTTGCTGGATCAAGCAAGCAGGCTTGCTCCAACAGCTTTTGATCAACTAACCCCTGATTCTTAGTGGTGAGGCAGCTCGACCTCTCCTAGGAACGCTTCATACTCACAAACACTGATCGCAGGGCCAATGCTTCGACCGCAACGACGAAGCCAACAAGGCCTCCACGCTGAAGATTTAAAGTCATTGGAACAGGAAGTAACACTCCTCGTAAACACTGCACTCGCTCTCTTTACCACAGTGGTATGCATCGAAGAATGGAGTCATGATCCAGGATTGTGTCACCATCTCATTTAGGAGTCGACAATTCGGGACATTCTGATGATCCCCAGAAGCAAATGTCGTAAAGCTTTTCATTTCAACTGGAGTACCAACACGAAATTGCTCACCAGGGTGCACCTGAGAATTTTTTACATCATTCATACTAGTAAGAGAAAGCATCTCAGGGTTTTTGGAATCTCGGAAAATGAAAAAAGAGGAAGATAAGCGTAAAGGGCATCCACTGAAAGAGATGTGCATCCAACCAAAATCCGGCTTATCTTTGGTCATCCAAGTTCTTCAATATTTCCTTAAGTCACCTCAATTTTCCCTCTGATTGGTTCTTTTTTTTTTTTTTTTTCTCGTGAGACGCGGGACGGCGAACGGTTCTTGAGGTACTCTACGAACCAAACAGAAGGTCATCCGCTTTGCGAAATGACACAGTCCGCCGCCCGCAGAATGCGACCGTAACCTTGCTTGTCGGAATGGAGATGGAAAGAAGAGTTCTCCTCGCTCTCTGGAGGTTTCCATCCTTTCACGACCATGGTCTGGTCGGCGAGGCTTTCCCCTCATACGAGCGAGACCTCCGCTGAGAAAGTTCTCGTGCCGCCCTGCGAAGATCGCGATTTTCAGATGGTCAGGTCACGTACATGCAGTGACACTCCATTCAGGATATCCAGCAGGATGTCTTGCGGCGAACATACATTCAGCATCTGTTTCCAGAACGTTTCTAGAATCTGTTCTAGGCCTTTTGGCTAAGATCAAAGTGTAGTCTGATTGGTTCATCGAGCTCCTTCTGTTCCGTGGTTTTATGCCTTTTTCGCGTCGTCTACTGCTTGAAATATTCTGGAAAAACAAATACGCGAGCATGGACCAGCCGTTCGCTCCATCTCCAGCATCACAGAAGATGGGAGAAGAGGAGGAGCTCTGGGATGATCTGGACAAGCTCAGAGCAAGTCGACAGCACCTGGAGCGCGTCCCTCACCGGAGGCGCCCCCGTCGTCATTCGCGGACGGGAGATCTTCAGGACAGAGAGAGAGACAGACGCGAGCGCGCGGAAGCAAGCGCTGACTAGTCGACCTCCCTGGTTACCCGGACGAAGCACCTGGCAAGCGACTGCGGTTTCTAGTGACTGCCCTTCATAGTTGCGCAGTGTACGGCCAGCGGGCTGCTGTTGTGAAGAACTCCCCGAAGACCCCCTCCTATTCCAGCCGACCATGCTGATCATAAATCGAGTGTCTCGGGCATCGCAGCAGCCTACGCTGCAACAAGGAAGATCAACCTTCCAGCCAAATCGACCGCGTCATGACAGGACTGGAAGAAGGGATAGAGAACAGAATCCCGATAAGAGTGGTGCTAATGGAAAGATGACCTTCAGGATCATCCTCTAGGAAAAGGAGCTTGTAATATGCATGGCGGTTGTCCCCCAGACCCTGGATTCCTCCTTTTGCTAGAAACACCGCGTATGAAGCAACCCTACTGCCTCCCGGATCCATCCGGAGTTTTCCCCTTTCCCTTAATTCGACGGAAAGAAGAGAGAGAGGAAGGATGTTTATCCTTCCTCTATCTCTGCACCATGGAGCAAGTGGTCGATGCGATTTTTCCACTGGAGACGAGGACTGCTGGAGAGATCTCACTTAGGAGAAAAATGGAGGCTAAAGAGCCAAAAGAAAGAGGAACCGAGAGAACAGCTACTGCTCGAATCGGAAGGGCAGAGGTAGTGGACCTTAGAAAACAACGAAGAGGGAGCGCACCAGCACCGAAGGGGTCGAATGACTCTTTCAACCCTCTCTTAGAGGGGTAGCTCCATAAGGAGAACTCTGTATACTCTGTAGAGTGTGATAGCATTGGTCAGGAAGAGCTGGACGAGTCCGCAAACGCACTCCAGCAGGTGCCACGCGGCCGTGGATCGCTCCAGCCGCCGTGGTTTTCGTTTCTTGCCGCTGCGTACTCGGTCGGTGGCCCACCGCAGTTTTGGCACCTGGCACGTTACTGGCCTTCTGTCGTAGCGAATGAAGCTGTGCTCCCAGCACCCGCTCCTTCGATCAAGGACCAAGAGAGAAGTCCTTTGCTTCGTGAAAAGAGACCGATTCCTTTCGCACGGTTGTCTACGAGCTGCGGCGCGGAGAGAGAAACGGCGATGGTGGGGAGTGCCACTCGTCGCTAAATACTCTTGCCATCATCAGACACGTACTTCACATCCAAGCAGAAAATTCACCTCCATAAGGCATTCTTCTGTTTGTTTGTTTGTTCTCTCCCTATCCTCTGGCATCCGTTTCCCTTGATCTCTCGATCTCCTTCACCTGGTCTGCCAGAGGATGACCTTCACGATTCTTCAGGAGCAACTTCTCACGACTTTTGACTAATCCAAAGAAAAACGGCGCGTGTGCCTTCCCTTCAGCTCCCGGCAATCCAAGCGTTCAATTCACTCAATAGTTGTCCGACCCGGGGTCGCTGATGTTCCAAAAATGTCCAGTATGAGAAGGAATTTTCCAACCCAATGCGTCGGGAGAGAATCTCAGACGAATTTCAGATCTCGGGCAAAATCTCCATCAAAGGCATCCCCAAAGTACAAAGCGTATCTGTACATGGGCCGCGCAGACTGCGTATCTGTACAGCACTACAGCAACCCTTTTTCACACCTGCATTCCTAAGCAACGAAGGGCAGCTCAGAAATGCAGTGGCATCCCTGGAAAAATGTTTCCTGTGCACTTCCTCGAATTCAGTTTGTCGGGAATTCGCTGCGACAGCATCCGTTATGCAGAGCGATGTTCTGGAGCCAAAGTTCCCCTCCATTGATCGAGAGTGCTTCTTTCATCACCGTTGCTCTGCATTTTTAAAAAGAGATCAAGATTTTATGTTTGTGCAGAAAAATGCTGCTGCAAGGCGGCAGAACAGAAGCCGCACAGAATGGCTAGAAAAATTTACCACCCTTTGGACCCGCAAGCTCCAGCAAGGACGCACATCACCTCTTCCTGGGAGTACTCATAGTGGATCCGTGGTCACATCCTCGAGCAACTCCTGGTTTCATCTTTGTGTTTCGCACCGAGTGATTTTTCGAACGACAACATAGCGAAGTGGCGGTGCGCCAACTCTGTTTTAAGGAGAGGCAGAAAAACCACGCGGCAAATTCGATACCAAGCGCCAAAGACTCCAAGCTCTCGCAAACTCAACAGCTAAGCGACTCCCACCATTCATTCCTTGGGGATACGTTTCTCCCCGCGCCACTCGCGCGAATGGGCCTCCGCAGCAGCGTGCCCACTCGAGAAACAGCACGCCGTCTCACAGCGGGCAGCGCGAACGCCTTGGATGCGACAGACCTACGTGCGAGGAAAGCAAAGTGGGACGGACAAGCCAGCAAAGAAGGACGCGCAGGCCCTCATTGCATTTCCTCCCTCGAGCACATTCCTCCTCCGGCGAATCACTCTCCGCAGACGGAACTCATCACCTCTTTCACGAAACATCCGGGACAAAAGGAAGGCATGAGTCCGGCAACCACGAACTTAGTACCTGATCCAGTCAACCTTTTTTCAACATTCACTGCCCAGGGCGCGATTCCCGACGAGCACGCGGATTGGGCCCACTATCCGTGAGAACCTCTCGCAGAAAGCCCCTCCAACGAAACGCCCTCATGATAAGCATGCCAAGTTCTTCACGATCGAAAAGAAACCACCTCAAGCCACATAGAGTCGTTCCCGACTCGTCCTCTGGAAGAAAAATCTGCAGCAGGAAAGACAGCAGGAAGAGACAGCAGACAAATGCTCCGATCAGAAACGGCAAAGTGCCAACTTGACCTCTCTGGTTCCATCACCGGTCGCTGTCGGGTACCGACATCAAGCGCCACGGGACAGCACGAAAAAGAGGTCTCTACCTTCGCACGAGATGCGGTTTTGGCCTTCCGATCATTCGACCATTCTCCAGTTTCGAGCGTTTCTCAGGATCGGAGTGACCTTATTTTCGTGCGAGGCAACCACCTTCGCAGCCTCCACCCAGAAAGGAGGGATGCACTTCCGGACGAGCTACGACGCGAATGGTTTTTCCTCTCTATTTGGCGCCCGCGCGAGACAGCGTACTTGACCTCGTCTCCTCCCTATGCACCCTTTTGTTCCCGTGACCACCCCAGTCTGGGCGACCTTCAGCGAAGCGCTTCGCCGAGCAGAGCTCGGACGAACGAGCCCTTGCTCGAGCGCCGTTTCTCGGCAGCATCTCCAGGGAAGTGCCGGGAATCGCGGAAGCGCGGCTGGACGCGCTGCAAACGCTGGCAATTTGGGGCAATTTGTGGGTACGAACCCTGACTGCCCATTTGGGGAGCGCACCGTGTCATTGAAATCAGCCGACCGAAGTGCGAGCGTGCACGTGCACGCGAGTACCGATGATTTTCAGAGATTCGAGCACATTCTCCGAGATGGCATGCGGGAAACGCTTCCGTTGCTCTTGCGTGCAACCCGTGAGAGGGTGACCTGACGGAAGTCGGCCGTCGCAACGCATCGTTGTCGTGACGTGTTCTTCCTGCGGGTGTTCGCATGCGAATCCTTCCGACAGGACGCACCAAACAAATGGGGCGCGCGGTCACTCCCTGGCGGGGCGTCGACGGCGACGTACTCGACGGATGTTCGTCTATCGTGACGTTGTTTGGGGCGAAGCGCCTCGGATGACGGGAGCAAAGGAGGCGAACGCCCTTTCGAAGAGAACACATCTGAGTAATGCATTTGCTGATTTGCAACGTGTCTGCCCGTGGAGGGACGCGTTTAAGCGCGTCCACCGTTTCGTTTTCTTGTTGTTTCTGTAATTTTTGAATTTGATATTGCTGTCTGTAGAGAACGATTCTTGAGTGTGGATTTGGTGTTCGTTGCAGGTCCTACGACATCCGCGCCGCCATGCAAACGGCAAAGGATTAGACCGCGATGTTTGGAGTCTGGATTAACGATACGCTCGACGCGGAACCGAACTCGACGTTCGAATTCCCCGTCGATATGAAGTTCAACGACGGTCATATCATCTCCATAAGCGTGTACAGCGTTATGATGATCCTGGCTGCCATTGGGAACATCTACGTCAGCCTCACGCTCCTGAGGATGAAGTTTCACTGTGGACTGTCGAGGATGAACCTGATGCTCCTTCATCTGTCGGCGGCTGATCTCATGGTAGGGCCAGCAGCATCGCGTTCCACCTCATCCCTCCCCGTCGCCGCCCTTCCCGACTTTCGGAAGGGTGACCTGAGTTCACAATGAGCGGGGCACGCGCCGTCCGTCCAGGACGGTCTCAAGTGAGCTATGCTACGCCCGGGCAAACAAAGGGCAGTGCATCAGAGCTCATCTTGCTCCTTCCCGGGAAGAAGTTTTTTGTCTTCCGGAAAGAGACTGTTTTTCGCTGGAGGCTAGCACGAACCTATCACTCGCGACGGAAGTTTTAAGGATCATACTACGTTTCTTCTGGGTCACGATCTTTTTCCCATCAAGAGCGACTGTCCGTAGAAAGTTCCTCCTGCGGATAGTCGCTCTTGATGATCGCGCTCCTTCCCGAAGCATGCGGTTCGGGCTCCAGGAAGGAGGCGCATCCTGGTCGAGCAGGCTCCCAGGGAATGCTGGTTTGTCTTCCAATCTAGAAAGCCTCGGGAGAATGCGTTCGAAGGCTGGTAAAGGCTGAGAATCGGAAGGACGGGATGCTGCTTCCCTGATCCCGCGTATCCGAACCTGCGCGCGGAAGACGAATTTGGTCAGGAATATCCTGCACCATGCTCTGTCCTTCCGAGAGCCTGATGTCCGCGGAAGACTGATCCTGCGGCCGAGCCCTCCATGAACCACTGCCGCTGCTCTAATTGTCCCTTGGACAGCGCGAACCGAGGGAAAGAAGGGGAGCTCCGGAGTGAATGAGGTTGACTGGTCAACGGAAAGTCTTCGCCGCGGGGAGAGAACGCAGTCAGTGAAATTTGTAATATTCCTGTGCCACCGGAGGCTACGAACCAGAAGCCTCATCGGCTGGCTCCGGAAGGTAGGGTGTTCTCCTATAGTCCCCCTCATGAACCCTGTGGGAGGTACGTAAAGGAGAGGAGCCGTGGCGACAGATTTGCGAGAGGAGGTTACAATGGTAGAAACTCACGCGCGCGCTGACGGTCCCCGATGAGCATTTGGTGGATCGCGACTAGAGAGAGAACGGTGGTGGTTGCTGACAACGGCGAGGAGGATGGTAATGGTGGCGGCTGCAGTTGCAATCATCATGGCGACGACTGTGACGGCGGTGCCGGTGATGCTAAGACAATTGCGATGGTATTCGAAAAGACATGACGATGACGATAGCAATCCCAATGGCGGTAGCGATGGTTACGAAGGTCGAGGTGATTGGTTCTGGTTGACTGCTCATGGCGACGCAGGAGACAGTGTCACGACGACGAACGATGATGGCGGTAGGAACAGAGAATAGGAAATTCGGGCTGCGTGCGCTCGTGTCCAAGCCGACCACCATCTCCAGGGCTACCGCTCTCGCTTCCTCATCCCGATACGTTTAGGGTGACACGCGACCCGTCGGTTGGTGCATGAGCGCGACAGGGAGAAAGAGAGGGAGACAGTGGACTGCAGTGGGGATGTGCAGTCACCCTCGTTCTTGCTCAGGGAGGGCAAGCTGGGAAGAAGAGGTGGCCTAGACCATCCTGCTCTTTCCTCACGCCACTTTTCCTTGAGGTTTCTCCGTTATAAGGCGCCCTGCCCATTGCCATCGCTAGTGCACCTTCTGCCTTCTTCAATCCTCTGGTGCTCTTCAGGCTTAATAGCTGGGTACATAGTCTCCCGTCTCCACGGAGACGAGACGGACCACACGGAGAGAGTAGTTTCACTCACCTGGCAGCCAACAGGAGAGTAGCGGTCCGGAACGCGCTCGTCGCCTGGGCGACTCGCATCCCGTATCAAGCCTTTTGCACGAATAGGTCGCGCGATGAAGACTCCAACCACATTGGAAAAATGCAACTCCCTCGAGGTTTCTCTGGCTGCGCTTGAGATGGGGAAGAGGACAGCGGAGCTCTGAAAGGACAAGCTTTAAGACATCGAGTCTTGCCAGAAAGGGGAGAAACAAGGGTGGACCCCAACCCGGTCCACCGCCGTGTTCACTTGGGCAGTGCGGTGTCGCTCTCCGCGCTGCACTTTGTCAGAGCGAGGTTGCCAAACGGGAATGGAGCCTCCCTCACCGTGACCTCACCCTGACCTCTTTCGGCTGGTCAGGTCTCCCAGGTGACTCTGCTTGGTGGGGGACCCCGCTTGAATGGTCGTTCCTTCCGCTCCGGAGGCGCGGAGTCTGCAGCCGGAATGCAAATCAAAGACGACTCGTCCACATGATCCGACGCGACCTTCGACGGGATGAGGCCATGCGCGCTTTGTCCTCAGATGGGGAAGATTTTCTCGTTGAAGGAGGACGGCATCCTCCTTCGCGGACTCGGAAGAAGGAGGTTTGCTCTCTCATGCTTCTTTCATTCCTTCTCCTCCTCCTCGCCTGATG
This sequence comes from Raillietiella orientalis, assembly GCA_036172245.1. Taxonomy (NCBI): domain Eukaryota; kingdom Metazoa; phylum Arthropoda; class Ichthyostraca; order Raillietiellida; family Raillietiellidae; genus Raillietiella; species Raillietiella orientalis. The sequence goes on along the minus strand of JAYWIR010000054.1, from coordinate 795,085 downwards.
AGGACCGCGAGCCGTATATCTTGGACAGGAGATGAGTGCCGGCCCGGGCACTCTTTTCTTCGGCTCGAGGAACTCGGCTGGGCTGCCGCCAGCAATGCCGAAGAAGCGTCTCCTCATCCTCCCATGGCCTGAGGAGACGCTTGGCATCGACCCCTCCTCCGGGAGGTGGAGGAGCGGGTTCAAAACGGTCACCACCGCGCCATGCGTGGGAGACGCTGCACCATGGGATCGTTGGCCGAATGAGGTCAAGCATTGGTCTCTCTGCGGCGAAGCGCTCCGCTTGCCTCCTCCCTTTACCCCTTACCCTTCACTGTTTCCTAGGTAACCTTCCGGGCAGGAATTCGCTAAGGCGATTCCAGCCAGCAGGGAGCTCCGCTGCGCGCCGCACCTGCCATGCCGTGCCGGTTCATCGACGCGTGTACGACCTCTCGCGACGGTATACCTCGTCGCCGTCGCTGCATCTGTGGTCTCGCCGCGAGTCACCGAACCAGGAGCAGAAAGAGAGTGTGTCAGTACCCTCATCAGGTTCACACGCGTTTGTCAATCCCACGGAGGAAGTGGGAATTTTCCATCAGGCTCTCCGCTCAAGGTGGCTACCCGACAGAGCCCTAAGGCGGTGACTGAGTCTTCTCCTGACCGCTCTCCCACCTTCCAGCCTCTTGTGTTTCTCCCCGTACCGTGCCAACGGGTCTTCCTCTGTTTCTTGAAAGGTTCGGCCGCCCTCCGACCTCGAGCGTTCAATGCCACCGCGGCACCGCTGTTCGTTAGCTCTGCAGAGAGGGTTACAAAACCGACAGGATGGCGGCTCCTCAGAGGAACGCAAAGAGGGAGTGCCAGACACCGAAACGAGCGACCCGCAAGCACCGAAGGGTGATTGCGGATCGCTGAGACTCGTTCCGGTGCTCAGGGTAACGCAATCTGGCGCGACCGCTTCGAGGGCAGAGTGACGGAAGTTGGCACTCAGATGCGAGCAAGAAGGAATGGGGAACCTCCAGCTGCGATGGGGTACTTGTGCTATTTCGTCGCTGAGCTCAACGATCAGACGTGAGACGGAAGGGGATAGACACGACTTCTCCACCACTGCTGTCTCCGTCACGACCGTCTGGAAATGCATCGGACCACCGCACCTATTCTGGGGCAGTGTGTGCTGATCTGAGTCACCTAAATGTCGATTCCTATTGCTCACGTGTACTCCCTGCCCTGCGCACCTAAGCACACGCAGTCTCGTGTGCATGAAGACACGTGATTTAATGGCGCACACACCGTCTATTGCATGCGGGCACACACAATCCTAAGCGATCTCCATCGGGTGGTGCAGTGAGCGAGAGACCGCTGCAGGAGAAACAGACCAGGGATCGGTCCGGTCCTGGAGGCAAGCACTGTCCGGCGCAGCTGCTGCATTATGGTGGAAGATGCAGTCCTGTTCGTACGGAGGGGAGTGCTCCAAAGGGCATTTCTGCTTCCCTCATAGGGAACCAAGGGAGTCTTCGAACCTCAGGAGCGCTCCCCGTGCTCACCCGCTCCGATGTACGCTCACCCTGGTGGCTGTTTGAGGCATCCTCACGATTCGCGCGGACTCTCCTTTGCTACTCTTCCCTTCTTCTGGTCTTTGGACCACGTGCTCCCCCTTCTTGCCGAAGGAAAAAGGAGCTCAGAAGGAAAGGAGGAGCTCCCTTTCTGTCGTTGTCTCCATGAGCTGCCACCGCAGCCACAAGAAGTGACCCTTGCTGTTTGGTTTTCAGGTCACATTCCTGATGATGCCTCTGGAGATCGCTTGGGCGGCGACAGTGTCGTGGTGGGCGGGAGAGGCCATGTGCCGTGTGATGGCTTTCTTTCGCATCTACGGCCTCTACGTGTCCAGCTTCCTCATCATTTGCATCAGCCTGGACAGGTGAGCAGCTCTCGTTCCGGAAACTGGGAACCGATGCTTCCGGGTGCAACCTTGCGCGCTCGAGAAGCGCGAAAAGGAGAGGGTACGACTTTACAGTTGCACTCGAGGTCCAAGGATCAGGGATGTCCGGCGGGTGCAGTTTCGGACCCTTCGCTGCTCCTTTGGATCCACCTCCACGAACGGGAAGATTCCCTTGCTCAACTTTCTGGAGGAGTCGCTGAACCTTGGAGGAAGACGCACCCGTCTAGTCACACTGCTGCGCACAAACAACGGATCTCTGGCACCAACATTCGTCCTTAGCAGAGGAGACGACGGACTGCAACAGCGGGACTGGAGAAAGAGATAACAGAAAGGGAAGCAGAAGCAATAGTGCTGCTTCCATTTCTGATGCTGCTTCTGCCTCCGTCCTCTCTGCTGAGGACGAATGCTGGTGTCAGAGATCCGTTGTTGTTGATCCGCTTCTGTTTCTTCATCTTATTTCTCTCTTTCTCTTCCTGCTTCTGATTCTGCTCATTATCTTTCTTCTACCTCTTCTTCTTCTGTCCCGGTTTATCTTCTTTTTATTTCCTCGTCTCCTGCTGCTACAGCTGTTTCTCCCACCTTCTCTTCCTTTCCTGCTACTGCAGCTATTGCCAAGTGTCCTTCTCCTCCTTCGTCTCCGTCTACTGCTGATGTTTGTTCTATTTTACATTCCTCTGCTTCCTCTTCTGCTGCTGTTTCGTCTCCTTTCCCATGCTCTCTTGCTGCTGCCGTTGCTGACTATCTTCTCTTTTTTTCGTCGTCCTCTGTTGCTATTGATTCTTTTCCCTTCTCTTTTTTTTTCTGAGGCTACTGTTGCCAATTATTCTCTTCCTTCCTCATCTTTGTCAACTGCTGATGTTTATCTTTTTTCTCTTCCTGCTGACACTGTCACTGCTGCTGCCGCAATTATTGCTGTTGCTTCTTTTTCTCTTCTTTTTGAGATACCCGGAGAAACGTTTTTATGAGAGTTTCTCTTGTATGCAATTGCCCCCTTCCCTGCTTCTCTCTCTGGTCCTGCGATGAACCACTGGGTAGGACATGAAGGAGGAGAGGACGAAGACGATGTGTTCTCTCGGATCTGGAGTGCGTTCCGGGAATCCCCTCCCTCCTCTCAGCTGCTACTCCTTCCTTCTGTCGCCGGGAAAAGATCTCGCGTTTCTCTACTTGTCGCTATTGCGATCCTCCTAGAGCCTCCTGGAGGCAGTGGATGGACCTCCCTTCCACCGGCACGAGATAGAGCACCCGGCTGAGCGTTAACCCGGTTACCGACTCTTTATCCTTGGCCCTTATGACCGGGGCAGTCTTGCATGTGGGGGGACGCAGCTTTCGTTTACGACTGCACCAAGGAAGTTTGAACACTCGCAGCGCCCCTGGAAGCTATGGCAACTTTCGATACACATTCTCTCCTGAAGTTCTCCTTTTCCGTCGCTTGCGAGAGGTGCGTTGGTGTTCGCAAGATGGTCCGCGCCTAAAAAGAAGGTTGCGGTCGCACCTCAGCCTCAGTGCAGGGCCGATGGTCATCTCGAGCGGAAGCAAAACATCAGTCGTGGCTGCTTCGGAGGTTCCCTTGATCTGACGGCGTTGCCGGGGGAGCAAACTTCATCCCGAGGCTGAGAAAAGATGGAGGAGAACTTGGCCGGTGGAGCAGGAAGGGAGGCAGCTGAGAGGTCATCGGGGGGCCAAGAGAAAGCGGGGCTTGCGTCCATCGGGAGGTTCCTGAGCTCTCCGGAAGATGATCCTTTTCCCTGTCTTTTTAGATGCTTCGCCATATATTGTCCTCTCAGAAACATCCACTCTTCCTCGAGGTGGCGCTGGTCTCTATGGGGATCCTGGATAATATCTGCAGTGTGCAGCGCACCGCAGGTGAAGCTCTTGGATTACATGTGTATGTCCTTTTTTTCATATTCTCTTGCTGCCTGTCTGGTGGAATTGCGACTCGGTTGACCCAAAGACCCCTCTTCGTTCTCGCTTACCTCCTCTAACGAGGAAATGAGCCGCTTTTGTTTGGAGATTGTTCTCGGCGGTGAGGAGGAGAGCATAGAGGTCAGCTCAGTGAGCAGCACCGTATCAGCGCCGCCAAGAGGTGGACCATCTCTCAGCCCCCGGGCAAGCTGCTCCCTGTGCTCCGCCATAGCATCTCCGGAAGCGACGAACCGCGCGACACAGAGCAGTCTGCCGCTCGGACGCCACCTGGCTGCGCGACCCGTCGGACATCCTGCCTGATCTGTGATCCTTCGCGTCGCTAGAGGCGTTAGATTCTCTGCTCTGATTTCAGTGATGCTTGCGTCCACCGCGAGGCATCTCTGGGAACCGGACCTCGCCTACCTGGCCAGGAAGAAGTGGACAAAAAGAGCGAGCCGGCAACCGCTGTCTCCAAGAGAGGTTCCATGCCCTCCAAGGCCTGGCCCGAAACGATTTTCTGAGAAGTGGTAGTGACTGAGCTGGACGGGGTCCGGCTTCCGTTCCCAGGAGCACGCTGAACTCCACGGGGTCAAAGGCCTAGGGTTCCAAAGTTCCTCCGCCCTCAGCAGTCACCGTCGTCGTCATCATTTCGAAAGATGCCAGCGGGCTCTCACCCTATTCCTGGCCAATTGCAATAAAAGGAACCCTTTCCGTCTGCTGAGGCGCAAGCGTGAGCGTGTCTTCTTCGCGCTGCTCGCTCCTTCTCGCGCTCTCGATCATTGGCGCAGCCTCCGGAAGCTTCCAGGAGCTAAGACCAAGGCCGGCTACCGTTTCCGCGCCGTCGTCCTTCCACTTGAACCGAGGTCCTCTTCGGCGCAAGCTCGACCGGGAGCGAAGGAAGCACAGCGTGGGTTTCTCAAAGTGGGGAAGGATGCACCTGTCTGTCCTTCGGTGTATCCCCATCGACATAAACCCCTGTGTTTTGCAGATGTTCATCTTTCACGTAGAGCGCCATCCCAAGTATCCGTGGTACGAGCAGTGCGTCACGTTCAACTCCTTCCCATCCCCAGCCCTCGAGCTGCTGTACGCCGTTTTCGGCATGATGGTGATGTACGGATTGCCGCTCATTGTTCTTGTTATAAGCTGGATCGCTGTGATGATAAAAATTTTCTCCAAATCGAGGAAGGGCATCCGCAACAAAGGTAGAGAGGTTGCCTCTGAATCAGCTTTTCTTTCTTTCGCGTGCTCGATGGCGGCGCAGCGTTACTTATCGCTGGCGCGAGAAACTTTAAAACGGGAACGCTCTGCGTTTCAGGGTTCCTTCGAAGCAGCAAATGCAACTTCGGGAGAGCAAGGGCGAAGACCCTGAAGATGACGGTTGTGATTTTGTTGGTGTTTGTGATTTGTTGGACGCCCTACCACGTCATCTCCATTTGGTGAGTGCACGGCTCGCTCCGCGGATGAAAAAGAGAACGGAGGAAAACTCCCGCGGAGGGCGCAGATGAGGAAGGAGGGCTCGAGCCCTTCCGCTTCACGCGGAGCTTCCCAATCTTTCAAGCTTCGTGCGTTTCCTAAGAAACGAACTGTTCGAGCTGAACGCCGGGCCGTTACCGTCTACGGAAGCGAAATGGAATCCCATACGAAACTTACAACTTCACACCATGGTTACCATGGAAAGACAGGAATTTTGAATATTGATATGTTCAAGAGAGGTTTTCTTTGTTTCGCTATCAGACAAGCACCAATGAGAAATCTCTATAGAGGAAAAATGTCTTTTTGAGATTACACCGAATTTTCTTTTTTCCGGAAGTAACTGTTTGAACGCCAAGCCTGGAGCTTCTCTGAGGGGAACCCAATCCTGAAAGCCTTCTCGAGGCTTTCTACAGTTAAAGATCGGAATTTCACGTTTCCCTGTGCTTGTTTCGGTGCTGTCCATGGTGATTTTCTGTCGGTTTGCCACGAAAATGATCACGAAGCAGATCACGAAGCAGGACCAATTGCTCTCACACAAATCAACGGATCATTAATCCGCCCTATGCCAGAACGGATGGCATTCTAACATGCAACAAGTTTTTACGACTCCTCCTCTGTGGAATCTTTTGCACAAGGGGAGGGACAACAGCTACTAAGAGAACAAGAGAGCATTTTCGATGGACGATTTCGCTGACCTGAGACGGATTTCTACTTTTAGAATTAGTACTTGGGGCCAGTGAACATTAGTTTCCAACGTTGTGGAAGTGTTTTCTTCAAGAAAACATTAGCTCAAAAGTAATTAAGCAAGTTTCAGTCAGGGAAGTGATCATTAAACGATTCCGATTTTTACATTCATCTTCTCATCCATAGTTTTCCAGAGGTATGGTCAAAAGTAATCCCATGTAATTTTCGGAAGCTTGCAGTTTCTACGTGCAGAGACTTGCCGACACTGATGGCTTCTTTTTCTTTCCGCTCTAAGAAGATATCTCACAAGAAATGCTCCCGGACAAATTGATGCTTCCCGTCAAAGCTATTCCCTTTCTTTTTCTTTTTTTCCTGTTTTCCCCACCAGCGTCTCCCTTTGTGTAAAGAAATCTTTAACGAGCAAGGGCACTCACAGGTTCTTCCATGGACCTTCGTTTCCTATTCTCATATGCTGCTCGAGGCTTTATTCATTGGTTTCTCCTGGCAATTCCCTTTTTGTCCTGCAGAGAAACCAGTCATGCTGAAATTGGTCTGCCAGTTTCCATAATCCAGGCAACAACTTTCCAAACATTTCTTAGACTTCATTACTCAGTACGCTCACGTCTCGCCAGGTAATCAGACATGAAGATCCGGTCCATGGCAAAATCATTCGTATCAAGGGGATGATATGTTTTTCTTTACATACTGCACACCTGTTTTATCAGAAGAAATCTTCGTAAAGCCAACCTTGCGTGGAATTTCCATGTTCTCTTGATCTTGCAAAACTTCTCTTAATCGATAGCATGCATTTCTTGTTACCTGGCCTGTCTTTTCCTTCCGAGGGATTCGCTCCAACTGGAATGCGCTTCCAGATGAGAAAATTCAAGTTCTCCAGCCAAGTGCGTCCGAGATGCCCGTGGCACGTGGCATTGCCACGGGTGCGTGGGCTTAAGGGCAGGGCCCCACCCAGGTATCATGAAAGATGCCCACGACATCAACAGTGTGCATCCCTTGGGTCAGAATGTTTAGCTCGCCCTCGGATGCTGATGCCAGTACCAGGACGGGTCCTTTCCGAAGAACCGCTCCATTCTCCAATGAATGGACACTGACGTCAGACCTCGGGGCTGTTTCCCCAGTGAGTTCGTCAAGCAAGAAGGGTACCTCTTTGGTACGCCTGCACAGCTTTTACGATAAGAGAAAGACTGGGGAGGATAAGAGAACAAAAAGAGAAAGAAGAGAAACCTGACAAAAAGATGAAATCTTATATTATTGCTCCTGGAATCTTCTGTTATTCTACGATCCTATATTGGCTTCCCAAAAAACAGCTCATTTCCTCAACAGGATTAGAACAAATCGTCGACAGTCAAAACTTGCAAACTTTAGTCAATCTTGCTGTTCTCTTTGCCGCTGCAACCTCTGTTGAATATGATCGAACAACTCATTTATTTGCTCGTGTCTGCGTTCACGAATGACGTGTCAGGAGGTTCAACTAGTCTCCAAGAGATGCTTCATCATCATCTTTGTTGTGTTGCTGTCCCCTTCATCACGGCTGGTGCTCCATCTCATGCCACCGGTAGATCTTCCTAGAGAAGCGTGTGTAGGAGAGCACCGTTCCCTCCCTGGTGCTCTGGGACGAATGCTGGAACTTCTCTGCCGTCAAAACGAAGATAGCCTATTCGTTTGCTATTTCCTTCTGCTTGCCACTTCGCAGATGACTGGAGAAAAAAAAGCAAAAGATTCGTACAAGACTTCAGCAGAGAACTAGTAGAAGCACACCTTCCATCTTTAGGTGTCGATCTTTCCCCGGGTGGGATCTGAACTCGAAACGTCCGATTCCTGGAGGCCGTGTGGCCGCGGTCTCCGCGGGTGACACCGGGCATTGCTAGCTCGGATTCCTCCCGGGGAAAGATCGACGCTCAGCGATGGGAGGTGCCTCATGGATTTCGAGTCTCCCCCACAAGATGACGCTGGTTGGCCTATTTGAATGCAGCATTGGTGGAATCCGGAAGTCCCCGAATGCACCAGTCCACTGATCAGAATCGGGTGTTGACCTTCCGGGGTCCTTCCAGGAAACAAGGACCCTCGGGGTTTCCATCCGTTTGTAAAAATTGAGCCGTTTTATGAAGTTGGTTGACATCCCCAGAGGGGGTTGTCTCTCCCGAGTGCATGAAGCGCGCTGCTCCCTTTGGGGAGCGCCCTTCAGAGAAATTGGGCTCTCTTGAGAGAAGGAAGCAGGGAACGGATACTTTCCAGGTTCCCTTCAAGTGTAAGAGGATAAAAATCCTTTTCCACCATAGCCTTCTTGGATTTATAGGCTGTTCCCCTTTCGTGGTGCTTCCTTTAACTTGAAGAAGAGTGACATGCAGCCCCGGGTGGCGTGGACAATTTACAGAGCTTCGTGTGCCTCTAGCAAGGACGAACGGCTGTGGAGTACTTAGCAAGCCGAAAATAAAAGAAGATACCCGAAAACAAAAAGCTAGAAGGAAAGCAGAGAAAACGGGATCCAAAAGGATTTCTATGATAGCTTCCCCTTCACTCCGAGGCACAGAATACTGAAGCAGTTTCGAGAATCTTCTGGGGATGCGTTGACTGGAAGTTATCACAACTCCCACCACCTACCTTGGACAGCCCTCTTGATCCGCAGATGAATCACAGAACCCAACAACCCATCTCTTATCCTGAATCTTGTGTCACCTACCCAGCCTTACCAAGTCCTGGAGTCTTCACTCGGGTCCGAATAATGCGAGAATTAAACTTCATCTGCCGAGAGGCTTCACCTACAATTCGGAACTCCCGCAGACATCTATGAGTAAGAAAGCTCTTCATCTGATTGGCCAAAAGGTGGACAAACTAAATGTGCATGGAATATGCAATGATTCTTCAGGTCTTCAGAATAGAGAGGGAATAAGCATTTACGAAGTTGAGCTGGGAATGCTGTCCCAGCTCATTCTGGTACAGGAAGCAATCAAAATCTTCTTGAATACACGCCCTAAGGAAACTTGGAGCACAGATTGCGTTTATTTCTGTGAGTGATGGAATCGTCCCGGCCTACACAGTGTGCCAAAGAGGCAAAATTAGATCAAGAAAGAGAATAAGAAATCGAGGATTCCTCGCAGATGGAACAGATAAGTGGATGGTCGCAAATTCAATGAATCAGCAAGAAAAACAGATGTGAGTAGTGGTACCAGTGGACTTCTTGTTATTGCCGCTGTGTCATCAAGTATGGCAACCGGTTGAATTTCGTCATACGAAAATCAGTGGCCGTTGACTGATATGTCGCAGTAGATGAGACGCTACACCAATAAATAAGTACATCAGTAGATATGATTATCATCGGTAGATACGTAAATGGTATGCAATTAACCAGCTACTTACACGCAGATGAATATCTTCGATTTTCATTGGCCACATCCACTCGCTGTCGCTGTTTGCCCGAACTCTACCAACCGCTCCTCTGTTAATCTACTCTGCTCTTGCACTTTGCCTGTGAGACCTCCGCTTCTCTCCCTGAAATCCTCATTTCACCCCAAATACTACGTGTCAAACACACTTCATTGCTTTTCCGACTATGGCAAGCTTCACTGGATTGTCTCCTCGTGTAGTTTCCACTTTCCATTCAACCCTACTATGACATCCTTACTCTTTCTTCCTGTTCTCTTCACGTTTTCTAATCTTCAAAGTTTGCAGTCAATTTTCCATTCACTTCCTTCTACTGGATCTTTCGACTAAATTCTCGATTCTTCCATGAAACGCGTTCGTACGTGCCTCCTTAATGCTCGAGGAACCACAGTCACATGTGCCCCTTGACATGTCCTCCATGTCGCCTCAAGTGGGAAGCCCTGTCGCTCTTTAGATATGCTCTCTCACATGATACCTCATTCCTCTTGATGTTGCTCGCATCCGTGTGGTTTTTCCACGTGCTGAATGAATCCGTTATGAGAGGGGCAAACCTGAATGTTTCCACGGTCCATTTGGAATCTCTTTGTGTATCTGGCGATTAGATAAAACCATGCTGTCTTTTTTTTAAAGGTGTTCCAAGAGATGCACTTCAAACTCACGGATCCGAGAATGTACGTTCTTATGCGCATAGATGGATACATTAATTGATGCTATATATATATATATATAGCATCAATTAATTAGCATATATATATACAGCATCAATTTATGAATTTAATGTTAATGTATATGTTACATATATATATATGCATTAACATTTGTCGCATCTGATGATAACTTCTATTCCTTCGGCTTGCTTCCCTCGATAACCAAAAGACAGGCAGGTGTCCTCACCAGGACACAGAGACTCAGGCAGAGGAAAAGCGGTCCCAGAGAGCTATGGAAATACCGGCTGGATTTCACCGCTCCCCCAGCACGAAACGTGTTGGTGCTCCACAGACTCCATCTTCAAGAAACTGCGATAGTGCTCAAGCTGATCGCCAGATATGAAAATTTCCCCCAAAACCGATAAGTGAATCTAAAAGTGCATCCATAGTCACGTACTGCTAAGTGGTCCCATTTTAGTGCAGTCTCTCTGCACCGACAATGTTTTGAGCTCTTCCATGTGCCGTTTGGGGGCATTCTCACAGTCACCCTGAGACTGCTTGATTTTCATTACAGGCTCCTCGGAATGCTCGATGAAAGTTAATATGCACTTACAGCAAAAAAAAAGCAGTTTATAGAAAGATATCTCTTCTCGTGGACCACGTCGAAGACTCTCTCTACTTGTTCAGGACGGAACAAGGGACCACGGCAATGGACATCATCCCCACGCATCGAAGAACGCATGGCAGATTCCCGAAATTCTCAACAAGATCGGCACACGAGACGCGATGCGGAGCTGCAGAAGAAACCAAAGAAACTCCCTCCGCCGTCTCGGGAGTCGCCCGATTCCGCCGGACGTTAGGACAACGTCCGGTCGCAACCTTCTCCTGTCCTCGGTGCGGGGAACAGACAGGACAGTCAAGAAAAACTGGAAACCGAAAAATCCGCACCGTGGGAAGCTGCTGTACCGTATGCTGGTTGCCATCGGAACACATCGACGGATGTCATCGTCCACAGCCTACGGAGAGAGGCGATTCACCTGCCCGCCGCGCTTCCGGACGTTCAGCTCTCGGAGAGCAAGTCGAAAGGAGAGGAAGGACAAGAGCGAGCGGCAAGCCATTTGAAGGCCGCAGCAGAGAGCTGCGAAGCATGAATAAGGCACGAACGATCGTGCCGGTGGTTACTACAGAAATCAAGATCGCGAAGGTGCAATCTCTTCGAGTTCTCAGCCGAAACACACCAGTCCTCTGCCGCGCGCAGGAGGTGCCAACTGGAGCGAGCAACCGGACGTTTCGTGGTTGCACCGCGGCGCTGCTGCATTCCTATCATTTGCACTGGGATTCTGTGCTGATCTGGAGCGCTCGGATCAGGTCAGAGAGAGCGTCACAGCACTCTGGATGAATCCCTCAGCCAGTGACCTTAAGGATCCAACAGCCGCATGGTGAGCACGCGCACACATCGATGATCAAGTATTCTTTGCTGATTCGCTTCCATGGTGTTAGACGAAAGGCCTTTGAGAACAGCACCGGTGTTCTGCTTGGACTCTGCGTCGATGGCGCTGCTATTGACACTGAACGAAGGTAGAAGGAAATAGCTCAACACGAACTCGACTGAACACGAGACGTTTCATGACTTGTTGCTTGATGAAAGAAACGGTTGTGTTCCTTTCACACCGTGCTGACTAGCTCTCTGTGACGTCACATGCCAGGGACAGCCTCTTAAGTGGATGGGAGTGTACTGGTCTGGCTGCGTTTTATATGACCGCAATCCTCTTACTAATGATAATCGTGCGTGTAAGTCATCAAAAATTTGGAGGTAAACATTTCTGGAGCATACGAAAGGCGCACGGGAGCTCATTGCTCTTTCCAACGGAGTTCGGACTTGACAGCAAAACTGACAGCGGGGTTTGAGAGCTTAAGCAAAAGAAGCGGTTTTGGTAGAGTTTGCATACAGAGGATGCGAACATGGTGAGGAGCAAGCCGCGATTAGAGGAAATGGAAGCGAAAAATTGATACTCGATATAAGTCTTGAATTCCTTTTTGTTCTCCAGCTGTAAGCTTCACGGACTTCATTTTAGTTTCACCTTAATCTTAGCTCAGGAAGAATAATGTGACGGCTCTTAAGAGCAGGCAATTGCTAAAGAATAAAGCATCTCTCAGTAGGCTGAATTATACACAGCCGTAGGAAATGCAAGGAAAAGGAAGTGGAAGACAAATTGTTCATCATTTGTAACGTCAATGTTAAGCCGTTTTTAAACAAACAGAAACATTTAAAAGTTTGCAGCCATAACAAACTTTTAAATGAGCAGCTCCACTTCTGCATGTTCTAGTCTGCCACTTTCAAGAAGGGATGGGGATGGAAGACGTTCGTCATTTTGAGAAGTGAGCCCTTATAATCTTCAGAATGCTTTTTAAAGTCATTTAGAATTGATATAGCGGACGTTGCGATCCCTACGAGCGCATTTGTCTTTTGAAAGCTTGTAGCATGGGTTGATGAGCTGATGACTTTCTTACTGTGGGAACGCACGTACCTCCTTGGTCTATCATAATCCCACTGGAAAAGGCATCAGCAGTCACAGGCAGCACTGACGGTGAATTTCCTACTATTTCGTCAGTGGTTTCATTTTACTGAAAAAATTCACCATTCCTTCAGGAAGCCTTCCTTGAGTGTATGTATGATTGTCCAAGGTCACTGGGGACTTCCGAAGGGCGTCTTCATTTCATGAGTCGTTATACCTAGCATACCGCTAACTGGAGTCACTTTAAATAGCTGCAACGGTTTCATTAGCTCATGTGCTCTCTTGCTGCTTGCTATCATCTCACTGGTACAGGAAACCACAAATGAAAGTGTAGTTTCAGGATTGCGATATTTATGGAAAAGGATGTGGATAGGTTGAGGTGGGTGATGGGTGCTTTTTGGACTTTGCGTAGGTATTTGCGGGTTACAGATTTTGGCAGCAACAAACAGTACTTTTGATATTCAGATGTCCACTCTGGCTGGCAACCAGAAAATTTTTGTGGTCTGCTGCACTTCTGTCGCCCGAACCGCTTGCTTTGGGTCCCTTGGGATCGAATGTGAGTCAGCTTTTCGAACGAGTAGGGGAGAAGGCACAAAAGAAGCTCAAGCCAGAGAGGCGGCGACCCTCTTCGACTCTTGCAAGGAGAAACCCAAAGACGATTCACGAGTTGTGGTTTCTTGCTTCTCCCGGACTTCTCCCTCAGCTGCGCACCTGAGAAATGCCCGGCATAAATAGCAGTCAGGAAGGAACTCTCAAAACCATGATGGCGTTTCCAGTCTCTGCTCCAGCCAGGATGAGATACCTGATTTCTTTCCTTGGTTTCTTTGACCTCCATCGCTTTCGAAGCCTCCGCAGATCACTCCACCCTCAGCTACCTGCTCTACGGGAAGTATTCCTACATCCAGATGGAACCGGCGTTCTCAAGCCAAGCGTTCTCAGACGAGGAGAAACGATACGAAGAAAAGACCAAAAAATGAGATCCAATTAAAGATCATCCGAGAATCTCTGAGAAAACCGAACGAGAAGATCTGGCTATCTTGAGTAAAATGGACTGCTTTATCTCAGTAGGGGCGAGAGCCGGAAGAAATAGGCGAGAATAGTTGAACCAAGAGCACTTCGCAACTCCTTCCAATGTCCTTTTGATGTCCTTCACTCGTCCTTTTGAGGAGTGCTATGGGCAGTCGTATCCCCTCGGAAGGAGAAACTGGAATGCCCTCAAGATCTCGAAATGACCTTTCGTACGTTTCTCTAAAGGAAGGGCAGTCGAAGGTGACGTAGATTTACGTCCATCGAAAGAAGATCCCTGAAATGAAAGTGAGGGTTTTTCTTTTCCCGCAGCTCTTTCCACTCTTCGTCTAGGTTCTCCGTTGTCGGATGAGGAATGCGCGTTCAAAGGAAAGGAACATGGATAGCAAGAGGTGTTCTTCCCTGTATGACTAGGTCCAGAAGTCTTTGTCGCAATGATTCTCTGCCGGAATTCGAACCCGCAGTCTCGATAGCCGAAAGTTTGGCTGCTGTACAGAATCTACTCGACTGGACTTCGTTTTGCAGCGTCAGAGGTTCTTATGATAGTGTTTTCTCTTCTAAGTCTAATGCAGGACGTCCAAGAAAACGAATTCAGATGCAATATTTCTGTCTTTCCTGGATGCACATTTCGAGACGTGTTCACCTTCTGGTTCTGTGCACTACGGTTCTCCATCACGAAGGATCCATCAGTCTCCCTGGCGATGTTTTTCATGCATTCTTTGCAACTCCTTGGGAGACCAGAGACTTACATATTCCCTGGAGTCGAAGCTTACGTGTTGGTAATCACGGCACGATCTGCAACACTGATGCAAATCCAATCATCTAAGGCTGGCAGTCATCGTGATAAGCCGCCCTGTGGCACACTCTCCAAACTGAAGGAAATCCGTGATCCATGTTTCCACGGTCATTTTCCCCGCTGCTTTCGATCCGAAGTGGAAGCATCATTAGTCAAAAGAACAAAGTGGACAGAATTTGCATTCTTGCCCGCCTCAGATCTGGCTTTGCAGCGAAACGTAGCGTGCCGGTTTTTTTGTTGCGGGAAAACTGCAAGCTGGAAATTTTCTTTGCTTCGTGTAGACAGACTGCCAGTGCCTTCCTTATCCAAGGCCGACTTGAGAGCCTCGCTGCTTTCGAACGGCAGCATTCGCGGTGTTCGAAAAAGCACGCCCCGTGAACAGCACAGGGCGCGTCGTGACGTCAGCCCGCGCGACCGACATGGAGGCCAACAATGCGCGACCCTCCTCGAATCAGACTGCGCGATCAGCACGGCGTCCAACAATGCGATCTAAAAACACACGGGGAGAGACCTGAAAGAGGCCTTTCTGAGACCTGACCTTGAGAGGAAAAGTAGACTGCAATGCATAAGATAGACAAAAGGAAAACTTCTCCCAGACCGTTTTAAGCCGCTCGCACCTGGATAAGGCTGATGATGGTTTTGATGCTATAGAGGTGCAACACCAGCGTCAGCTGCTCTTCCTACTTTTCATACATAGTTCCCATAAGCACTACCGTATCAAAGTCCTCCCATAGATCATTTCCTGCTTGCTATTATGCTTTTGAGAGCACTAATTTATCCATTCCTCTATTCCCATTTTGATGAAATTGAAACTGGTTGAAATTATCACAGACATGATTCCAAACAAAGTTATTTCAGAGTCTCCGATTGCTTTCTCCGATAATTTGCCTAGAGGTTTTAAATCTCCGCGTGGTCCACCAAGTGGATATCTTGGCCATCGTGCAGTTTCATGCAGAGGAGAATCTGTTCACGATATGCTCTTATCTGAAGCTTCGTGTGGCTCCATTTCATTCAGCTTTATCTTTCCGATGTTACAGTGGCATCAGATAGCAGCATTAAATTTTATCACCCTTCAGTTGAATTCGTGCCTTGGCCATTCATTCAAAGTAACATCCATAACTGATTCCAATGCAGGCATTTGATGGGCTCAGGGTAACCCTCAAGTTAATATGGCACCGTGTGGCTGGGCAAAGATTTCTCTGCCTTTTTGATTACCTTTTCTAGATCCAGGTCTCCGTACCTCAATCTTTGTTCACCTTGTTGTCTTCTGTGTCTTCGAAATGGAAAGTCCTGTTCCTTGGGAAAATTATTCTTGATTCGTTCCGCTCCACTTTCGGCTTCAGCTTCCACATAAGATCGAAAAACTATGAACGAAAGGAGTCGACTCCCTTTGTTATTGAAGAGTTATTTTTCTTTTTCTTCTGTTCAAAGACGAAGTTGGATATTCTTACCTCGGAAAAATACTTTGTTTCCTGCTAAGGACAGTTTTGATGAGTCAAGGTGATACGAAAGTGAGTTCTCATCAAAACAAAACTCATTGGAAAGGAATCGTCTAAAATTTGCCTCCAACACACAAAAAAGAAGACTTTACTAGTTTTGTGTCCGGTGACCATTTTTTATTACTGGATACTTGATCTTCCGAAAAGGTGAATTCCAACTCTCTGACGTTCATTAATGCATCCTAATGCACGAGATGAAAAGAGTCAAGAGAAATCTGCCTTCTTTAGCTACGTGAAGTTCTCATCCTTCGAAGCTGAAGCACTCGAACCACAGCCTTTTCGCACCTCGCACCTCAGATAAGGGAACTGATGCTCGGACTGATTTTAACTTCTTATGAGCTGTAAAGCCTCTCGTTGTATAAGGCATCCCATTTCATCCTTTCTACTGAGACGCTCCAAGAATCAGTTGCAGACTTCGAAGTTCTAATCCCATACCCCTCCGGACTTCCTTCATTGTCTCATCTATATCAGTACTGTGAGTGAGGACGAAAAGAAATCTATGGAACCCGAGCATTCAGTTTCATCATACAAGTTCTTGTTCGAGTAGCTCTTTTCCTTCGCCCTCTGAACTGAAGGAGGCTCGGAATAGGAATGCTAAATGAGGCACTTTGAAATACTGTGGTAGATGCCCAGAAGTTCGAGCGCAACGATTTCTGGAGTGATGTTGCGGAGTTTAGGTGACGCTTTTACAGAAAATGTCATCTTCTTTCCATGAAAAGGAGATGCTGCAGTTGACGAACTTGTAGTCACCTTTGGAAGCATAGCCAATAACGTTGTTTTGAAACATGATCGGCGTCATCCTTGGTTTCGCGTTCGGTTGAAGATTGAAGAAGAATTTTCCATTGCATGACGTACGACCGAGAGTTTAAACATCCTGAAAAGTGGAACGAATTATCTCGACATGGCATAATTTTCGACATCTGATTCGGACCGACGAGCCGAAGGTACTGGATTAAGATTAGGTTTTCGATGAAACTGTGCTTGCGGCAATAGGGACCACGACTGCGAGCCGCTCATTCAATGCTTCTTTCCACGTTCTTCAATGTGTCTTCACAAAACGGTTCCAAGCATACTTCCCTTGTCAAGAAACACTTGCTCTCCTCCATAGCTTTCTGTTTGCTAGAAAAAACAATTTCCTTTCCAATTTGTCCCGCTTCATTCTAGGGAATTTTTCAATTTTCCTGGTAATTCATCATTGATCGAGTCCCAGGATCCAAGTCCTAACACGATTGCACTCCATAGTGATGCGCACAGCTTTGGAGGAGAAGTGGAGAGCCAATCCTCGACATTTGCCTCCACACTTCCACGCTTTCTGAAATCCCTCCCGGGGATACGGCTTTCCTCTGCAAGGCTCCGGGATTTTCGAGCTACTGACATCGGCAAGTCTTGCACCTCTTGCCCACCACGGCACCATTCTCTCTGGTCGCCAGCACCACGTTTCTTCCCGAGTCGAGAGCTCAAGGTTCCGGTTTCCCGTCCACATAGACGCTTCGGAACACCGGTAGGGGGGCATACGAAGCCCTGCTATAAACCATGGGCAAAACTTCCGCAACCTGCGCATGGGAAGCGAATTTTGTCGATCCGTGATTGCCTGCATGATTGCGTCATGAAAACGATCCTTGGCATCAGCATGCGGCACTGCTGGCGTCAGTCGAGTTTCGCAACCGACGAGAATGTTTTTTTTTTTTTTCGAAAAAAATTGGAACTGAAAGAAAGCCAAAAGTATGTCTTCATAAGAAAATGATAATTTTAGGTTCTGGGTCGATTCTGAATCCTATCACTCTCTGGACCAAAGAATCCAAAAATCCTTGTTCTTGTTCGCTTGTGCCAACTCTTGCATGAATCCTTTCGTGCACTGCTCGTTCGATTTGAACAGGCACCGCTGCGTGAAGGTAAGCTGGGCAACAAGACACAGGGATCTACCTCCCGGAATCGCATGCATGGTCATCTCTTCCAGTTTCCACCGCCGCCAACGCGAGCTCCGAGCGTGGTGGCACATTGGCAGGCGGGGTGAAGAGAGGGGTCTTTGGGAAGAATTTCCGGTTTGGGCTGGCGCGACTTGAACCCGAAGGGTAACTCTTTTGGGGACGTGAAGGGTTTTGTACGCGCTCCGCGGAAAGGCGCATGCAACTGCCAGGACATGGAACTCTTTTCCACTGGAACGCGAGGAAATCTTTGCAGTTAGCATCATTAGCGATGTGTCCATTGTTTTTCGTTATCGCCGGTCCTGTTACCAAAGTGTGGTGGCTGTTCCTCCTGGAACCGTTGACTTTCAAACCCAAATAACTACATCCCCCTCGTTGACGCCTCGCATTCTCTTCTGCGCATCGATGAACTTTGTACTCGTTCTTTTTTCGGTTTTTGAACTCTTGCTTCCGTTGTCGTCATGGTGGTTGGATGGGAGTCAGATGCACAGAAACTCAGGCAAGTGCAACATTGAACTTTCGTGTGCTGCGACTCGCGCCAGGTTTATTCAGCGAAGAAACACATAAAAAAACAAAGTGAAGACAATAAGAACGGAAGCCGCTGCTGCGCGATTGAGGGTGAGCGTCCGGAAGCGGGGAACGGAGGGAAAGATCAAAGAAAGAGATAAAAGTTTCCTGTCATGCAAAGAGTGTGGGAGGGAATCACGCATGTCCTGCACTCCCTTGCGCCCCTGCATCGCCTCCTCTGGGCCGTGGATCCAGACGGAGCCACTGCAGTGCCTTTCGGAACTGGTGGGACGCGAGGCTGATTGCCACTCGCCTTCGTTGGCGGAGTTCAACCCTCTCCAGGACAGTCCCGCAGGTGAAACGCATTGTAGTGATCACCGCTTTGATAAGATGCCTTTCATGAGGTCTCTGAAACTGCCGCGCGGAAGAGAGAGGACACAGTCCACGCGCTCGCAGCTCTCGCGATCCTAGACCAGCAGTCAAGACTCTGAAAAGAAACGCAATCTCGACAATTCATTTTTTTTTTTTCTTAGCTGGAAATACACTGATAGTCTGTCTGCTATTTTCATGGAGGATTGATGAACTTGAGCTGGACATGTGTGAATCTGTGACTGATGCAGCAGATTTCTGGGCAGTGTTTGAACGGAATTCCTGGTCTGTCTTCCAGGATGGATAGGAAGTCGATTGACTCATATGAGGATGACGCTGAGTCCTAGTGGTGGGTGGACGGGTGGACGACGTCTGATAATAGGATGACTATGAGATTTACAGTGTCCATTGGTGAGGACAGGTGATCCTCTGTGTTAGGGTTCGTGCTGCTGGTGTCGTTGAGGATTCGCGCGTTCAGAGTTTCGAGCTGGCGGTTGATTTGATGATGCTAAAGGGGAATGGTTCCCACCTAGGAGGTATGCGACGTGCAGGGAGGAAGACGATTGTGATGCATTGCGGAACGGAAGGATGAGAGATTCGGATGAATTCTTTGCCTGGTAGCGTTTGCCAGCAGCAGATTGGCGTTGTTCAGCCTGTGGTGTATGGAAAGTTCCTAGGCATTCGGTGGTTACAATTACTACGATGCGGTCTGGAAGGAGAATACGAATTCTGGAATGTTAGCTGGGAGTAGCGCTCTACACTATGTGCGGATCCAAGCTCCAGAGCATTAACCGTGCCATACCAGAGTGATCGTCGAGATCTGGGCGTGAGTGGATTGCCTAGGAGGAGCTCCGGAGGCGCTGCAGTGGGTCACATGTCGAGGGATGGCCTATGCTTTCTTGTTCATTATTTATTCTTCCTACGGTGATGACTAGGAACGTGGAGATTGAGAAAATCAAGGATGAAATTCTGTTTCTTAATCTGAAGATGTCTGGATCATCCGGGTAGCGTTGTGAAATGCCCACGAATCTTGAAAAGCGATGAGCGAAGCAGGTTGTGTTTACTGTAATGAGCATCGAGAAAAATGGCGTTCTTAATGGTGGGGATCTTGTTATCACATGCCAGTGAATAAAGTTTGAAATAGCAAAAACTATGGAGAGGAAGTGCTGGAAGTGTGCTATGACGACGCAGAGTAGCTGGGCCGATCTCGCAACGCGAATGACACTCCCTTGTTCTAATTCCGAGCAGAACTTAAAATTGCCGTAGTCTCCATTGAGGCGCCAGTGGTAGTCTCATACAGCCATAAGCAGTTTTTATGAAGAACAAACGACTCATTCAAAGTGCTTCATTTTTCTTGCATCTCGAGGATCTCGAGCTCAGAATTCGTCTCTCTCCTGCGCCATTCTGTCGAAGTTTTGAAGCTCTTCAGAGCTTGATGGGAATGCGTGTTTCCTGATTGCAGCTTGCCACCGCGGAGATACAAACAGTAGCCAAGGATCCACTGACGGATCCCTGTTTACTGATCTAGTCAGATTATTGCAAAAGGTGATTCCAGATAACAGGAGAGCCTTGAGGGATGTAATTAAACGTTCAGGGGAAAAACTGACCCATTGTGAGCGCGAGTCGGTGAAGCGTGCATGACGGAATTTTCTAGCTTTCCTGGTCGAGGTCACCGAAGGCATGAATGCGTCCGAAGTTTCGCTGGATGTGACAGCAGAGTGCAGAAAACAAGGGCAAATAAGCGCCTTTCTTGGAATCGGTCGTTGTGAGCGTCGAGGCTTTTTATTCCATGTTTAGGTCGAAGTCTTCGATTTGGAGATTTCTGATTTTGCACTGATCCATATTTCAAATGCTCATGAATGGGCGGATGACTGTTTCCATTCTTATTCGTAAATTGGGACCTTTTTTCCCGCCATGCACTCGGAATGCAACCAGGAGGACTGGAGACAACAGCGAAACCTCCCCACGCCTAACTCAAGGCTGCGAAAAACAGCGCTCACCTCACCGCGAAAATCCTCTCATCCGTGGACATCCGCCATGTAGCAGTCGCCACGGTTACTCGTCGACAACGAGGAAGCTGGAAGGGTCGAGGTTCAGGTGGCAATTGAGGGAAAGAAAAACTCCGTTTAGGCAACCTTAAACCTCTTCAACAAGCCGCCTATCGTACACTGGCGAAATTGGAATGTTACTTCTAAGGACCCGAAAAGACACCAGATGAAGATACACTGCAGGTCAAGCAGAGTACAGAAGTGCTGTGTCCATCGGGCACAGCAAGACTTGTGACCTTTGGTTGACGCAGAGTGCCTTCTGCAATTACCAAAATGATGCTCGATGACAGCAAGCGCTTTAATCAAAACGCTCTTGTTGAGAGAACCAGAGTCTTCGCTATCACCAAGAGCTCTGAAGTAAAGTGCATGTCACTACGTTGTACACACTCAACAGAGCTTTTGCATTTGTTTTCGGTGCCTTCATTACCATTTGTGGACTGCTGAAGAATGGTGGGCTGCACCAAACTACAAATGCATCGTCTGATGTAACACGTTTGGACGAATTCCTTGCTGTTGAAATTGGAATTAGTTAACTCAGTTGGTCAGAGATTACATAGATGGACTCAATTCTACTGGGTTTGATCTGTTGAGATTCACGGGGGAAGAGATCAAATTCATATAGCACTGCAATGGATGACTTAGAATTACTGTCTGCACGCTCCAGCATTCTGTTTGCATATTCATCTCGATCTTTGTACCATTGGGTAAGCCAGCAGTGGTTCCCGCGTTCTTAGCCCCTTCTGTCAACACGGAAAGGATTATGCAAAACTGGCAACAGGATTTCAAAATTTTATCTATCGGTTCAACGATTGAGCTGCAATTTTTTTTTTTTTTAGTCTGAATTTCACTTCGATCGCATTTCATCTATCTATTTCATGCTGAAGCATTGAAATCCGCGGAAGCCTCCATGAGCAGCAGCGCAATTGATTTCTTCTTGTTACTTTGGAGGATGATTGGCAAAACTTTAGCCTCCACGTGGCTCATCTCATGTCGAAACCCGGCTGAAACATCAATCCACCTAATTTCGCCGACGACCAGCAGGGGTGCTTGATTTTGAGAACCACCCCGAACTCCCTTGCTTTTGGCTATCACGTGGACAACATGCTGACAAGAGACCCAGGCCCACGATCGTGTGCACTAGCCATGGAAACCAGTTTCCGCTCGTCGAACTTTCCTAGCAAGGAAGTTCCAATTTGATTGCCTTCTTGCCCCACAGCGTGACCCTTCATCCTGTCAGTGTCACTTAAGAGAATGGAAGAGATCTTCGTCTTGCGGGTTACAGAATGAAGAGTGGTGGATCCAGGATGTTTCTGGAACTTTTTCTTTTCAAGGAGGAGCCATCGCGTTTCCCGAATGCAAGAGACCACGAGCCATTGCACGCTAACTCATGTGGATGCCGAATTCGCTTCCTCTTCTGACGATCACTCTTGTCACAGCCTTTACTTGTTAAGTTCCTAATGGTGATAAAGATATACTATTTTGGATCGATAGTACCAACGCCACCACTATTTTCGAAAATTCACGTAATTAACAGACACGATACAGTTGCTATGCTTGAGTGCGCTTTGTGCAATTTGTTACCTTCACGTGAAACTCAGTGCTCCTCCGAGATGAACATTGAGAACCGACTCTGCAAATCAGCAACCACACCGATACCCCTACATCTTTCAGTCTGTTACTTGCTCCCTAATCTCTCCCGACGTTTCCAGCAAGCTCATCTTAAGCGTGATGACCAGACGGGCGTGGAATTTTTTCTGCCAGTAGTAATTTTTACCTGCTTGCATGCTAGAAAAGGAAGAAAACTCGTCGACCTCCCACCCACTTTCGATCAAGGACCACTGTTCTGGTTCGTTATGAAGAACCATAGGCGCATCCTCAAAAAATAGACGTTCCAACTACTTGTGAGGAAACTGCGATATCTTGGAAGACAGCTACTTTTGTCCGATGATCGCAAAAGATCCTGTTTATGAAACTTCTCCCAGAAGAATTTGGAGTGCCGTGCTTGTCACTACATGCATCTCGAATTAGGAGCGAGGATTCGTTTCTGCATCTCCCTCATCAGATTTTTTTTAGGAGAAGTTGCTTATCTATTCAAAATATCAGCTAATCGAGCGACCTATTTTCAACAGTGCATCTCCATGGCTTTTTCCTTCAAAGATGTCTTCCAGCTATCCATCTTAGAGAAACAAAGGCAGACAGGGAAGAAACGTAATGCGTGCCTCTTAATTGTAGCTTGTGGCGTGCAGCCATGCATCATCTCGTGCTTTGCATACGAACAGCAACATTTTTCCAACCTCAGCTTATTTTGTTTTATTAGCAAAAGGTTTTCTCACGTCAGCGTGGAGTCGATAACGACCCCAAGATGCGATTCCGAAGAGTACCTTCGAAAAAAAAATGCTGATCCAGCTGGTCCCAGACGTATCCGAATGTATTTGCTACCGGCTGCGATCCCTCCCCTCTAAAGTTCCTGCTGTGGAAGCTGCGGCCTGGTCACATTTTCAACCCGAGGAGTCTCTCTGCTGTGTGGTCCGCGTGAACTTTTTGAAATTGGAACTGAGCTCCCCTGCTATGAGACTCCCTTGCTTAAATCAGAGCACTCATTGCATGTGGAAGCAAACATTGAAAAGTCGCCGGAAATGACTTCCTGTCATGCAAAGGGGGGGTCTGCCGTCGTGCAGAATGTGAACCCAAAGTCGAGGGCACGCTTGAGAACCGTACCTCGGATGCTCTGCGGAATGAGCTTTACCTCGCTTCGTGACATCAAAAATGAAAGATTCCACAACTGTGTAGGCAGTGCCCTGCTAAAATGCCATCGAAAGTTCGACGTCGCCTGGTTTCTAAGCTTTTCCTCCGCATGAATTGCGCGGCAACGCTGCACGCTGCTGTGAGTTGAAGTTACGGAAAACTGCGACAACAAGATTACATCCCAGCACTCACAACTGGAGAAAGATCAGTGACCTCATATTGGACCGATGAAATTAGCGAGCACCTATACAAAGTAGCGAAATCAAATGAAGGAACTGTCGTTAATTTGGAACCTTAAGAAATCAGGCTTAATACCTTGCGACCTCGAGCGCACCTTTCTTCAACTGCTCTTCGCGTCCCTTTACTACAGAAAGACAGCCCTCTGTGTAGCTCGAAGTCCCGCTTTTGTCCCATTTTGGTTCCTGTAGTTTTCAATGCGTTTTTCTCTAAAGCATTCTGTATTCTGAAGTTGCATGGAGTAAAAAGTTCCACGTCTATCCCCTAACCCCATTAACACAACACAATATGGTGTGACTTTAGCCCAACACCCCCTTCCACATCATCATTAACACCCCTTACCAACCCACTCAACATCTGATACCCATAAATCACCGTTAGTACTAACCCAATAAAAATAAAAATCTCTTGCTGCAAGGGAGATTGGAAATATATGAATTACACTCGGTTGCTTGCAGATCCGTGCTCTGATTGCATCCCCTGCATCCGAGATGGATGAAAACGTGTATCTCCTAGATCTCATTGATTCGTGAGCATTTAATAGTTTTAAGGTGCTCGAGAAGGAAGCGGGATGATCTAAAGGTATATCATGAAAAACGATTACCACGGCAACCCATTATCCGTCCACTCGAGCGCGAAGCGATTCCGACAAATCTTTAATCATGCTACAGATGCAATAATTGGCAGAGGCTGAGCAAATCTGAGCACCACTGCTGAAATCTCTGTGGATTCGGCGGCGACGCCGCGTTCACGGAAGTAAAAGCCGTACAGGGCACACGGGCTCCTGATGCTGGGTGCGAATAACAGACGGTGAGAGCCAGCTGGCAGCCGATTTCTGAGAGTGGCATTTGGTACTCACGTGTTGCAATGACGCCACTGAGAGCGGCAGACTCAGGCGCCAGCGCACCTTGTAGACAACCCGCAGGTGGCCCTTTTCAGGAGTCTCAAGTACAGGAAAAGTACGGGAAAGGGGAGAACGTGTTCCACGTGAATTCGTGGGGGTCTCTAGTAAGAATAGTGGACCTGTGTGGAGGAGTGCGAAAGGCGTGGAGTGTTGCATTCTAACGGATAAATTATTAAGGAAACCGGCCTCCACGACCCTTTCCTTGAAAGGAAGCTGCAACCCTCTTGGACTGAATGGCAACCCCTCGCTACTTCGCAGGAGAATTTCTTTAATGGATGAAAAAAAAAAAAAGAAAATGGAACCTAAATGCTTGATGCTGGAATTCTGACACACTGTGATCGGTCCAGAGGAAGATCGAGGATTCTTTCTTCGCACTGCGTGGGACGATTCTTCAAAGACACAGGGTCTTTGAAGAAAATGGGTTTTTTCCTACTTGAATCGTCATTCACGCAAGGTTGCCTTCTTTCTGGTGTGTTCTCGTTCTATCGCTGCCTCTTAGATGATCAAAAAGGTTGAGACCTGCATTCTATGATCGACTTCCAATCTTTCCGCCATCTCGTTGCTCATTCGCTCCCGCGTTTTCCATCCTCAAGAAATCCATTTGAAGGGTTGTCGCTTAGTTTTTTTGAACTTTTTGGTGTACGGTGACGTAACCATTTGAAAACTCTTGCTTGTCTTCAGCAAGCACAGACTTGTTTCGAAACATCCTTTTGGTGACGGCTCTGTCCTTACTGTGGCATCTCTTCTGCTTCATGTGAGGACTGTCCCGTTCGTGCGCTTCTCGAACGAGCCAGCAAGCACTCACGTTTTACCTGCCTGGAGGAAAGGGCAGGATTCAGGCTAGGAACCCTCTCCTCAGTCTGCCACCAGTCGTGATGCTACACATCACGAATCCGACGGCTGCAATCCTGCAATGCGATGATTTTCACAGGGCAAGAAAGCAGGTCGCTCGCCTTCGGCCGCTTCCTGATAGCTGGAAATCCAAGGAGCGTTAGGAAAGACTAAGAACTTAAAGCTAGTGGTTGTAAATCTTGATTCAGAAGGTAGCTGAAGCTTTCTTCTACCGGAATAGAAAGAACTGACAGGTTGGTCGGACTGGGAAAAGCTCAAGTGTTCCCCTGACTGCCCTTTAGGAGATACGGGCCGGCGGTCTGAAAGCGGCCCACATCTGGAGCGTGCTGGCTCCCAGCAGGGAAAATTTTTCTCCGTTCCGAAAGACCCCATGGCGGGTCTCGCGTGCTCGCCTGTAGTTGCATCCGAGATGGGTTTAAATAAATCCTTGTTTTCCTTGCTTTTGCGCCTGCTCCTGGGATTTGACAAGTTGACAAGGACTCCTTTCCATTTCGCGAAAGTTGGTTGCTCCGAAGTCTTAACATTTTTCAGAAAGTCTATGTGCGTGTTTCTACGCAGTTGTAAGTACACGTATGCCGAAGAAATGTATTGTATCCTTTCACTCACACTTTAGAGACATGTATAGAAATACGTATATGTATATTCTGTCTACGTGAACATGTAGTTTACGTGGTTTAGCTTGTGCAGAGGAAAAGCAGCAGCGCATCCAATTCGCGCTGAGCATCGTATTCCTTCAGAAGAAAGAGAACGAGAGAAAGAGAGAAAAGAAAGAGAGAACGGTGCTGCAAGAAGAGAGCTTTGGAACCAACCACTTTTTGCAGTATTGAGGAGGGATGCTCGCTATGCTCATGATATGGAGCACTGCAAGAGTGGACATCACGTCAGCCGACAAAGGCGATCCAAGTAGAAGCACCGTGAAAGGGGAATGATCTTGGGAAATCTGCAGCATCAGTTTTTTTCGAGAGAATGTGTGGCAGGTGCGGCAAATCCCAGATCTAAGGCGTGATTGACAGCACAGCTCCCAGAGATAGTTTGTGGTGACGCTTTCTTGCTAAACTCCAAAAGCTCCAGAAGAGCGATTCGAGCTAAACTAGGAGGCGCAGTGCTGGGTTCGAAATTGAATTCCTCCTTCTCTTTTTTTTTTCATTCTGGAAGGTAAAATTGGTGCTTCTCTCGAAACGTCTCTACTAAGCAAGAAGTTAAGGATTTCCTGTGCAACTCAGGAACACGGGACACTTCAAGAAAGTTGACACTTCTCCTTCGAAATCGCAACTCGTAGAGTCCTCCATTTAAGATGTCATTTGCCCACAAGTTCAAGAAACGCTTTCTGTTGGGTGTGGTCCATCTGAAACCTCACGGTTCCGAAGTTCCTTTCTGCCACTTTCGCGCTCTTCCCTTGACTAGTGAAGATTGCTTTTCTTGAAAACGTGAATGCAGCCACGTCTCTGAGACGCAACTCCGACTGTCAAGCAAGTAGGTGCTCTGCAAGAGAAGTAGGTACTTCTCAAAATAGGCGTACACCGTTTTTCATCCTCTTCGTTTTCATCCCTCGTGAAAGTGGGCATTGCGAACTTATCATCGTGATCGAAGCATCCATCTCAATCGTGATCGAAGCATCACTCCGCCTTTCTGTGTCGCAGCTTACGGCTGCGTGACATTGACACTAACGATGCCGTAGTACAATTTACGACAGCAATGAATCTCATGCTATCCTCACATGCGTCAGCACTCTCTTGCTTTCTTTTTCTACGCTGCCCATTGGGATGAAATTCACAATTACTCTATCACGAATCTTTGTGTGAATACTCTGACACATCTCCTTCACATCTTTTATCTGTCAAAGCAACGCTCTGCAGAAGACTTCTGTGCAAGCATCCTGAATGCAAGATTTAGGAGCACAGGTTGTGTGCAAGGAAATGACCATACATCTTTTCTGGGTGTTCATTTCTATTTGGCCTCTGTGAAACGTCTCAGAAGAGCAGTAGCAAATGACAAACTTGGAAAAAGAATGGTCTTCCAGAAATGAAGAGGGTTCGAAGGGTCTGTTACGATTTTGAAAATCGAGAATCCACGATAGGCATCTTTCGAAAAAGAGCGTTACATCTCGCATCTACCACCAGATTAGGGATTTTTCATTCCTGTTACGAATCCTTCGAAGTGCTTTTTCTCAGCAATTGTGTTTTTTCCTTTTTTAAAGGAAAAAAAGAGCTGCAATGAGGACAACGCAGTGCACGCAGACGAGTCCATTTTGATGAAGCAAATGAAGATGAAGCTGCTGAAACTTCATTCGCGGTCCGCTCATGACGAGGGAACTGCCCTAGCATACTTTAATCACTGTGATACTTTGATCAATCAATCAATCTAGAAAAATCCACTGGAGGCACACAGATTAAGACACAAGACGACATTAAGAAACCGTGGTGTGATTTTAGCCTTGAGTAGAAGAATCAGCCAGATGATGAAGATTCCCTAACCGTTGATCGTAAACAGGCTCATGCTTGTAAGACATTGGAAGGAACAAATTCTTTCATGTGCTTTCTCGAACCCTGCCACTTTGCTTTGTGTTCAGTGATAACGAGCAGCATGCGTTCAGTGCAATGATTCAGTCTCCGTAACTTACGAATATGACGCATGATTATGCATGCAGCATCAATCATTTTGTGCCAAAAGGCTGGAGCCTTTGTTGGTTTTTGAAAACCTTTCTTCCCCTCGACTCTTCAACATCCAATCCAGCCTGACTGAAATTGTGCGGAAGCCAAATAAAGCGGAAACCACTAACGGCTCAGCTCCTCCAGAAACGCATCCCTCTTCCCTGGATAGAGGTTGCCTTGCTCAAAACAAGGGTCACTCTGATTCCCGCAACGACTCGAAACGGGAAAATGGTCAAATGAGTGGAAGACCAAAACCGCATCATGTGAGAGAGTAGAAATCTATTTTTCGTGCCCCCCATGGAGCTTGATGTTGGAGCCCGACAGTAACTTCTCTCGTGGACGGTCTGTGGACGCGAATGTATGGATCCGCTTCCTCTAGCCGAGTAGGTGGATTGCGCCTTCATAGAACAGGTTTGGGATTTGGTTTACTCTTAAAGGGTTCCAACTTCCTAACCTGACGTACGGGACTTTCAGTACAGCACGGATTCCTAAACGTACACGTAACATCCCATACGGCACGCGCGTTCAACACAGGCAGTGATACCACATCCAAAAATTTTAAACGAAACGAAACGGTGGACGCGCTTAAACGCGTCCCTCCACGGGCAGACACGTTGCAAATCAGCAAATGCATACTCAGATGTGTTCTCTTCGAAAGGGCGTTCTCCTCCTTTGCTCCCGTCATCCGAGGCGCTTCGCCCCAGACAACGTCACGATAGACGAACATCCGTCGAGTACGTCGCCGTCGACGCCCCGCCAGGAAGCGACCGCGCGCCTCATTTGTTTGGTGCGTCCTGTCGGAAGGATTCGCATGCGAACACCCGCAGGAAGAACACGTCACGACAACGATGCGTTGCGACGGCCGACTTCCGTCGGGTCACCCTCTCACGGGTTGCACGCAAGAGCAACGGAAGCGTTTCCCGCATGCCATCTCGGAGAATGTGCTCGAATCTCTGAAAATCATCGGTACTCGCGTGCACGTGCACGCTCGCACTTCGGTCGGCTGATTTCAATGACACGGTGCGCTCCCCAAACGGGCAGTCAGGGTTCGTACCCACAAATTGCCCCAAATTGCCAGCGTTTGCAGCGCGTCCAGCCGCGCTTCCGCGATTCCCGGCACTTCCCTGGAGATGCTGCCGAGAAACGGCGCTCGAGCAAGGGCTCGTTCGTCCGAGCTCTGCTCGGCGAAGCGCTTCGCTGAAGGTCGCCCAGACTGGGGTGGTCACGGGAACAAAAGGGTGCATAGGGAGGAAACGAGGTCAAGTACGCTGTCTCGCGCGGGCGCCAAATAGAGAGGAAAAACCATTCGCGTCGTAGCTCGTCCGGAAGTGCATCCCTCCTGTCTGGGTGGAGGCTGCGAAGGTGGTTGCCTCGCACGAAAATAAGGTCACTCCGATCCTG
Organism: Raillietiella orientalis; assembly: GCA_036172245.1. NCBI lineage: Eukaryota > Metazoa > Arthropoda > Ichthyostraca > Raillietiellida > Raillietiellidae > Raillietiella > Raillietiella orientalis. Next base: position 765,592 of record JAYWIR010000054.1, on the reverse strand, counting down.
AGAAACGCTCGAAACTGGAGAATGGTCGAATGACCGGAAGGCCAAAACCGCATCTCGTGCGAAGGTAGAGACCTCTTTTTCGTGCTGTCCCGTGGCGCTTGATGTCGGTACCCGACAGCGACCGGTGATGGAACCAGAGAGGTCAAGTTGGCACTTTGCTGTTTCTGATCGGAGCATTTGTCTGCTGTCTCTTCCTGCTTTCTTTCCTGCTGCAGATTTTTCTTCCAGAGGACGAGTCGGGAACGACTCTATGTGGCTTGAGGTGGTTTCTTTTCGATCGTGAAGAACTTGGCATGCTTATCATGAGGGCGTTTCGTTGGAGGGGCTTTCTGCGAGAGGTTCTCACGGATAGTGGGCCCAATCCGCGTGCTCGTCGGGAATCGCGCCCTGGGCAGTGAATGTTGAAAAAAGGTTGACTGGATCAGGTACTAAGTTCGTGGTTGCCGGACTCATGCCTTCCTTTTGTCCCGGATGTTTCGTGAAAGAGGTGATGAGTTCCGTCTGCGGAGAGTGATTCGCCGGAGGAGGAATGTGCTCGAGGGCGGAAATGCAATGAGGGCCTGCGCGTCCTTCTTTGCTTGCTTGTCCGTCCCACTTTGCTTTCCTCGCACGTAGGTCTGTCGCATCCAAGGCGTTCGCGCTGCCCGCTGTGAGACGGCGTGCTGTTTCTCGAGTGGGCACGCTGCTGCGGAGGCCCATTCGCGCGAGTGGCGCGGGGAGAAACGTATCCCCAAGGAATGAATGGTGGGAGTCGCTTAGCTGTTGAGTTTGCGAGAGCTTGGAGTCTTTGGCGCTTGGTATCGAATTTTACGCGTGGTTTTTCTGCCTCTCCTTAAAACAGAGTTGGCGCACCGCCACTTCGCGCCACTTCGTTCCAATGGGTCCGTATGACTTGACACATCAAACGAAAAAATTGAACATTGACTATCCATTTCGCGGAAGACGCACGAATTAGAAAAGGTCAGATAAGGTGAGATTTATTATCAAACAACTTTTGCTGAAGTCTCGAAAACAAGTGGGAGCTCCATTCTTCTGTGCTAAGTGAATTGTGCTGTTGATCCTTTTTGTTTTTGTTCTTTTCTTTATGTCTGTATCTTGCGTCTTTAATGTTACTCCATTTTGGCCAACGCTCATTATTTCTTTTACGATCCAATCATTTCCTTGAAGTGAATCATGTAGTTCAGGTCTTCTTTACTGAATAGACCAGATGTGACAGTGGAATCTATATTTGTTAAGAAGAAAGGATCAGTGAGCGGCAAGACTGAAGCAGTTGATGCTTTTTGAAATTACATGTTTAAATCTTCCTTCTCCATGAGATGATTTGGCTGAGTTGCCTGTCTTCAGTCAGAGTGAATGGAAATAAGCAGGTCGTTTCCTAGAGATTGCAAACTTTGCTTGGGAAGTTATTTTTTTTTTCCCCATTGATAAAAGGGAGTCTCCGTTCCCTCAGCAGAAAGCAGCGTTTTTGAAACCCATTTGCATTTCGCCTTTCAGCAGAGGCTACTGAAGTCCGTTCTTTATCGCTGAAATCTCATCAGGGTCATTAGCCGCAGACCCCCAAGATTTCCATGATGGAGACTGTTTTCAAAAACCATTTCATGATCATGTTCAGTTTTCTCGCTGCCGAAGAGAAGTTGGTGCATGTCCGATGTTCGGGAGCGTTCCGCAGGTGAGGTGAGAGCATTGCTGAGCGGGTTCGCCCCGCGTTTTCAACCCGCGGCAAGTCCACTGGGCTAGACTTGGTTGTTATCGCGGGGTCAAAGGTTTGTCTCTTCTGGCAAATGTTTCGACTACGCAAGTCTGCGCTTGGTTCCTTAGTAAACAGCCGAGTGCTCTTGTCTATATTCCCACTCAGTGAACTGCCACCTGCAAGCACCGCCAGTTCCACCAACGCAACACGTCAGTGAGCAAGGGAGAGAACACGGGTTTGGTGCACACGCTCCACCTGCCAGCAAGCGCATTTGCCCCCTCGTCTAAGCGGTCCATTCGGCACAAGGCGGCTATTTGATCGCGCATAACCTTCCTTCTCCCTCCCTCACAGGAGTACGCTTTGCGGCGAAATTGGTCAGCTGCACTTCAGACGCATTTGGGATTTCGTGAGTGCATGTGTGAGTGGTTATTGCTGCATTTCCTCCAGAGGGCGTTTGACGTTAGAGAGCGCTTCACGTTTCGGGCATGGCTGGCCCTGAGACACCAGGAGGTTCATCAGAGCCCATCTAAAGGAAAGAAGGATTTGAACACTTCTTGCTCTGTTCTGCCTTTTTTCTGTTCTTTTTGTTTTGTCCTGTGCTGTTGCTCGTCCAACGTTCCTTGCATCATTTTCTACTCTGAAGATTCGGCCACGCTTTCTTTTCATGCGTCTGCTGCAGTTCTGTACCAAAGGCATTGACTACAGCTTCAGGATGCTGTCGCTGTCTCTCTCTTCGTAGGCGTCAAACGCTTCCCTGTCCCTCTCATCTCATTAGGTAGTTCCGCGGCTCGCGTGCGCGATCGGGCTCTACGCGACTGGTCAAGTAGTTGTCGGTTTCACGAACCATCTCAGCCCTTCTTTGCTCTAGTTTTTGCACCTCTGGTGTGACCAGAGCTGAAAGAAAAGATGAGGAGCAGAGAAGACAAGCATCGGGATTCCTTCTTTTCTTCTTCTTTTTGTTTTTTTTTGTGTAGAAATGAAACAAGAAAGACTGGTGAGGAACACCGGAGAGAGGGCGACGACTTCCTTGCGCTGACCAACCAGGGAGCAAGGGAGAAGGCAGGCAATCTCTAGAATGCGTTCATTCACTTCGCTCATTGACCTCTCTGCGCATGGAATTACAAAATGGGCCATTTGCTGGCTTCTCATTTCAGCCTGAGTTTGGAAAAGGCCGAGTAAAGAGCATGCGAACGCTTTTTCTAAAACCATGAGTAGTGATTCATGGGGCCGAGAATGCTTTGATAGCGGCCAGGTGTCGCTCTCAACGCTCCGGTGGGGCACAACGGTGCAACGTCCGGTGCAGGCAATGGGCTCCCTTTCTGGGTATTCATGGCTCATCATGCTAATTATCTGCCAAGCGTTTATTGTGTAGTCTCGCCTGTTGCCGCAGTGCTCATTCGTAGTGTACGAAAGCACCTCTTTAAGCTCGCGGACGGACAGTGATGCTGACACAAATTTGAAGCTGTTTATTCCGGCTTCTATTCTTTGCGATTCGCATCGCAGCATTCTGTACTTCCGCTCAGCCTCGATGACACTGATTCGAGGAACGAGGATCATCATGCTTGTTAGAAAGACGCGGAGGCAACCAGTTCGCGAGCATGTCTTGAAGCTATTTGTCTTGAGCTTTGCTTGTATTCTAATGTTGTAAATGTCTTTTCCAGCAATACTCGTTCGTTCATGGCAACAGACATCGTTTCCTAAGGGACAGGAGCATTCCACTATAGTTCTTTTATGGAGATGGGCAATAGGAAAAAACGGGAGTTCATTTCGCCAAACGGGAAGCAATGAATCCAAGAAAATAAGGCCGCTTCTCAATAAATATAATGAAGCATTTTATTATTGTGTTTTTGTCAACCCACAGATATTTTGTTGCTATCACAAAAGAGGACCATGAGTCTGTTGATCGGTCACATGAGCAAAAAGACAGTGCATGGAGTAAGATAATTTGGTAGCAAATGATTGATGAATGAGACTGAGACGATCTCACTGCTGTAATTAAATATAATAGTGAAATGTTATAATAAAAAATATTCAGAAGTGCACATTGTTGAATACAGTTCGTATCAAATGATTCTCTTTGTCTCGAAACGATTTTCGAAAGTTGTTTCCTGTGTGCAATCTAATTTTCAGCCAGATAACAAAAGCAATTTTGCAGCCAACGCAGCATTTGCAACAGAAACAGGCACTCCGAGAAACGAAATCTTAATCTACTCACTTGATCACCAAAGCCGGGTCGCATAAAGGCAGTGAAAGATGCCTTAAATATAAATAAAGATGTAAAATTTATAAAGATGCTTCTGTAAAGCATTTGCTTTCGAAAATGAAGAATGGAGTGGAAAACAAAACAAAACAAAAAAAGGAACCTTTGTAAAGAGAATAGCAGTTTTTTCTCCATTGAGGCAGTAATTTGGAAGTAGCACTTAGCACGAATCTGACAGAGTTCATGAGATTCAGGAAAATATATTGTATTATTCGAAAAACTGCAGAATCCAAGGCAGTTTCTTCGAACTTTCTTCATTGAGATACAAACGAAATTATACTGACTGAAACCATCATATTTTGAAACCATTACAGTAACACACACAATAACTCCTGTTATCCTAAGCGTTACTTGCTGCCACGTAAAAATGTGTTTCGGAAAACTCGGAACTTTGCTTTTCACGACTGCAAGAAATCGAGAACAATTTGAGCGTCTGGATAGCCCGGTGCTCATTACTCCCGTTCACAACTTTAGAAAATGGCTGCAGAGGATCAAGGAACTTCGCGTTGGCTTCCTTGGATTGCTCTCCTGCTCAGAATCTCTCCATCCTGGATGAGGCATTGCTCTATTTGTCCTTCTGTCCTTATAGAACTCTTAACGGAGTGCTGCTTACGTTTGGAGGAGGAGGATTCCTGGTCTCTGAGAGGGACTTCTGCACGATGCGGAAACGGGAAAACACTTGCTCCTGACCTCCTCCATTCACATTTGACTCCCGGCCTTCGGAAGCGAGTCCTTAGCAGGTTCCGTTTCTGGGGCACCTTGATTGAAGTCTTCAACCTTGAACCTCAGAGTTTGGGTATTCTGATTCCCACGAAAAGTTGCAGGAGTTCTTGCTTTGCTGTGAAATTTCGCCAAAGATTCACGGAACCAGGGTTCTCGTCAGGAAGGAGCAGTATTCCCTATTGCAGGCGAAGAAAAAGGAGAGAGCGTGGGCAGAAAGGTGCATCTGAATTACATGCATACTTTGAACCAGTCCTCCTCAAATGCGGCTTCGCAGCGTGACGTCAGCGTGCGCGATCGGCACGGCGGCCAACAATGCAGCCTAAAAATACACGGTGAGCGGCTTCCGATCGGGCCGCCTCGAGTCCGGCTACGGGGCGTGACGTCAGCGTGCACGATCAGCATGTCATCCAACAATGCAACCTAAAAATACACGGTGGGCGGCTTCACGCCGGCCCTCCTCAAACCCGGCCTTGAGACCAAAGGGAGGGTGCCCACGCATAGGGTGAGGAAAGGGGAACAAGGAGAGACTTCAGTGCTTGGAGAGGGACGGTTTTCAAGCCGTTCACTTTCCATTTTTGGATTGCATTGCAGACAGCTATGCCGATTGCTCGCCTTGACGTCAACGTCACCATCGTGGAACTGTACTTGAGATGGGTGGTTTCAAAGTGGCTTACTCTGTGGAAACGTCTGCAGAGATAAGAGTGTGCCAAGCTCTTTGCCAAGCCTCGAATGCCATTCCGAAGAATATTTTCCTTTGGAAGTGTGAACCGAGAGGTTTCCGATGACAGCGCCGACTTCTCGTCCTTTTGGTTAAGATCAAAGTGATGATGAAAATCCTTTCTTTTCTGTCTTCGCAGTTCTTCGACATAATTCCACGCCACCCGAAGGTGGGTGATTCTTCAAGATAGGGGGTATCCCGGGAGGGGTCCGCCCTATGAATCCAGGAAGGACTTGGAATCCCTTCCTGTCGCGCCTAGTGAGAGTCTCCGGAAATGGAGATCCCCACCACCCTGGTTGTCTCCGTAGGGGAATCCCCAAGACAATCTCCTCCTTATTCTCTAAGGAGGATCCCTGGGGGGTCCGCTGCATTCTTTCTTCTCTGAAGGGAACCTGGAAAGGATCTGCTGATCAGGAATTTCTTCCCTGGAGGGAACTCACAAGGGAGGCAGTCTTGTCAAGCCGTCGAGCTCGACAGGAGCGACAAGCTCCTGTCCCTTGTAGAGCCACTCTCGCACGTTCGCTCCACACCGCTCTCACGGCCAGCAGATCCAGCCGAGAAGAGTGCATCAAGTGGCAGAACCGCAGATTATCCCAGGTATGCAGAAGGAGACAGGACGTACAATGCTGAACATTGTCCGTCCTGTCTCTGTTGCACTGTCTTCATCGCACATGCGATTTTGTAAGCCACTCAAGTACACCAGATTCAAACCTTAGCATCTTCATTCTATAGAAACTGCTACGAAGCAACGGTTTCTTTAGTCCTCAAGAACCGAAACCGTGAAAAGCTTCGAGTTAAAGGAAGGAAAAGAGCACTTCGTGCGAAAGAGTCGGTGAATGTTCTTGCACCGCTTCTACATAGTCCATATTTGTTTATGAAACATTCCTTTTGCTTCCTGATGGAAGTGTTATTCCGTGGTTTTCTCAGCTTTTCTCTTGGAGTTGCATAGGTAGGCAAGTTCTAGAGCAAACGAGACAGCGGCTTGACCACATTCCTCATGGTAGATCAGAAGAGAAAAAGCTGCACACGTCAGATCAAGCCTTCATCCAAGCAAGCCTTTCGTGTCACAATACGCATGCCTAAGTTGAACGAGCTCACTAAGGTTAACCATGTCTTCAACGATAACGAACACTTCTCAGATCCGAGGGTATCTCTCTGAGCACGTGACTTTCGCGAACCTCTGACTCCGTCAGACTCCGGAGTGTCTGCGTTTACGGCCAAGGTGGAAGAAACCCACAGCATTCTGTCAGATCGGTGAAAATTCCCTTCGCAGAAAGGCAGAATCGCTTAAATGTTTCCAGGTTCCGGCATCCAGGAATCACAGTACTGAGTCACTGAGTACTAGGAAGCTTTGCAACGCATCTTCATGGAACTGATGGAGTCTTTGAATTCAGGACGGAAAGCACTGTGGATTTCGATACCAACATCGGTCTCCTTCTCACCTGCTCCGTTTGCTCAGTCTAGTAAGCTGCCCTCATGCTTTGCAGCCATTTTCTAAAACTACAAACGGGTCTAATGGGAGGGGAAGGTGGCAAGCACCGCGGAAAAGAACATGAGAAGAGCTCTCGTGGTCGGCGTCTTGCTCTCAACGCTCGCTTCTCCTGGAGTCTTTACTTGCACTTGCGGTCGTCTGGGGACTACATTTCCCTCGGGAGTGAAGGCCTTCTTCCCTTACTCCCCATGCTTGGAGTCTGCGCGAAGGAGCCGATTTGATGGTGGTCCAGGTGGTTGGGACGGACTTCGAAAGAAAAGCATCCGGGCGCCGGTTCGGTGTCACAAGCATTGTCTCCGCTGCGGGAGGCCTCAACTCTGCGCTTCCAAAATTTCGACTATGACTGCGGTCCGCAGAGGTCACGGATGAGCCGTCGTTTTGTGTGGCGCTCTGCGTTTCTACTCAGTTTCAGAAGTTGCGATGAAAAGACCTGTTCCTGTGTTGAGTAAGAGCACCTGAGGGCTTTCGTCCTTGCTTTCTCGTCCGTGGTTTTCCCTTACTTTCTCGGACTTCGCGGTCCTTGGCCTCTCAACAAAGAGCAAAAAAGAATACCCAGGCATCATTGGGAGAAGACCAGCTGCTAAACGCCACTTCTTCTCTCTTTACTCCCTCATGTTTCTTCAACAGTATCTTGTGGCACCTTTGAAAGAATCTTTTCCATTTCTTCTGGAGGTCGCCTTAGGCATCTTGGGTTCTTCAAACTTCAAAAATTCTGCAGGCCTTCCTAGAAAAACTAACGGCTCCTTATCCCTCTTGGAGTGTGCTGCCTACCGAAACGTTTGAGAAAGACAGATTTCGCTTTTCCAGGAAGAGCTTCCCAATGTCCACTTGGCTGAAGTGGTGATAAAAGAAGAGAGATGGAAGAAAACTCCGCTGTTCTCGTTCGGCCCATTTCCTCAGTACCACGACCTAGAAAAGCTACGGGAACCTTCTAGATCGCGTCATCGACAGACGGCAACTCCGCAGCCCCTTTCTGCGGGTGGCTCTCGGTTTCCCATTTCCATCCTTCTCTCTCCCTCGCACTTCGGGGATGGAGGATGCTGGATGTCTCAAACTGCGATGCCTGTAGACCGTTACTGGCATCCTCAAGAGACGGAGAGCGGACATCCGTCTGCCATCATGTGCTGTACACATGGGAAGCCACTGCCAGAGAAGCGCAGGGTCCACGGAATCTTGCCTTCTCCCCGATTCTGACATGAGAAACTTTTATCTTCTTATGGTACCCCGGTTCCCATAGAAGCGCTCAACCCCCGGTTTTTGCCCGATGATAACGGTAGATTTAATCGAGAAAAAAAAACTACAAGTAAGAGAGGAAATGCCAAAAAAACGAAGTTCACCTGAGATAACCACCGGCAATGTGTAATGCAAAAATTATTTGAAAAATTTTAGTACTCTAAAATCCTTATGTGATTTATAGGGGCACTTAACTGTGATTTTGTCTTTTCCTGGTTTATGTGAAGACTCAGAACTGGTTTCACTGGAACGCTTCGTTTACGACCCAAAGGAATAATTTCCTGACCAGTGGCGGAAATCCATGGGCTGCATCGGCATTTAATGATGCTGTGTCCATTGCTGACAGTTTTCGCATATGAATTACATATTTTTTCTGAGATGAATTACATCTTTGGAATGCTTGGAGCACAGGTGTTCAAAGTGTCCACATGCGTGTAACATACCGTATTATCATGGGGGCACATGAAGATGAAAAGCAAAATCTGCTGCTTAAGAATTATTGCAAATTAAACAAACAGGTACCAGGTGGTTTTCAGTAACTAAAAATGGAAATCTCAAAAGCAATGAAAAGCTATTCCTCTTTCAAATGTTTAAGTGATGATTTTCCTTTTCTTGTTTTGTTTTGCTTTTAAATTCGAAGTCAAGAATGAGCTCAGTAGGGAGCTTTTGCTCATACATGAGGAGAAAAGTTCTTTGATGTGCCAAAGTACGCTCGTTACATTCAGGATCGAGGACTTAGGAAATAATTTGTGCGTTCTATGCATATGGAGGTCTGAGGTCTGAATCGGATTGTGACTCAAAGTGTTATTTGAGTCGGTGATCAATAAAAAGAAATCTTGCTCATTCTGTGCCTGTAAATGCGTCAGGCATACGAAACGAATCAACCTTGGAGCTCTGGAATTGTAATGGAAATTGCACTTCAGGTGATGTAATGGAAATTGTAAATTTTGCATTTGGTTGTTATGAGGAGACAAATTACTGTTTGGATCATTTGGATTTACACTGTTTGCTCTAGCAAGCACAATGAGGATTTGGAGGTGCTATGTACTGTCCTTGGAGGTTGATGCCATTCGGAAACAAGAAAAAGGATTCCATTCAAGCTCTTCTACATCGTTCTACGTATTTCTTCAGCATCATGGTAGAAATAAATGTTTAGAGGTGCTCGCGTCTCGCCAACTCTTCCGGAATTGCTTGCCGCTCTGCAGCCTGACAGCATGAGGTCGTGGGATCTCAAAGAGCTGTCCTGACTCGAGACGGAACCTCCCTCGTTCAGTGGGTTTCTCTGAGTCATCAGTTTTTTTCACTTCACCCCGTAAGGACGTCCTGGTTTGGGCCAACAAGGAAAATATTAAACGCTGGCAAAAAGGACCGCAGTTCGACGGGGGTGCCTTCTCATAGAACACCGGGCCTTTGCCTCAAGCTGTGCTCAGTGAGCAGGCCACCTTGTCACAATGGAGCCTGCTGCTCACCTCTTTGAACATCCCCCACGAGATAACTTCGCTGATTTCTGGAGGAAGGTGCTCACTAACTGTTTTGCCCTGTAGATATCACAAGGCAAGGAAACCTCCCCAGTCTCTTGAACGGGAAAACGAGGTCCTGTTTTGCCCTGTAGGGAAGACTTGCCACGCACCTGTCACTGTTCTTGTCCTGTTGAATGCGCTTTTCGTCTTCCGCTTGAAGACCCGGTGCGGAATCGTCTGTATGCACCCACGCTTTGCCAGCATCTCTGGACAAGTGCGCAGCCGAGGTTCGAACCCGGTTACACCGGGACGTTTATGCAAAACCAAAAAAATGAACTACCAGTTAGAGGGGAAAGGTATGCCCTCAAAAAAAGAGAAATTTATAAAAAAAAGAGAATTCATCTAGATAACCACCGGCACGCAGGCCTTCTTCTAGAAAGTAAAGAACGGAGGGAAGAGACAATAAATGAATAAATAAAGGACGGGAAGGTGGGAACAGGGGTCTTTGGTATAAGACGTTCCTTTCCTTCTAAAAGCGGCTCTGAATTCTGGCGATCTCCTTGCAGACTTCTGGCAGATAAGGCCACTTTCCTGCTGTCTTCATGAAGGCTGCTGCTGCCATGCTGGTGGCCTTTCTTCTCCGCCCTTCCTCAGCCTTTCTGACTCCAGCAATACGGCGCGGATGCAATATCTCATTCCGATTACAGCGGAAGAAGTATGCCGGCAGTTTCAGCCTATGCAGATGACCTCTTGCTGCTGCTCCTGCTGTCTTCTCCTGCAAATGCACTTGAGGAGTTCTTCAAGCTGTTAAGCAGGGTAGTGGGCATGGAGGTGAATGGAGCAAAGTCAAGCGTGTGCCCAGTCGGCCTGACGTGGGCTAGGCAGTCCGACTGGATCTGTTTGCGGATCCCCACGGCTCCGTACTTCAGATACCTAGGAGTGCCGATGGGGGCATTTCCCCTACGAAAGCGTGGTCCGACTGCCTCTAGAAGGCAGAGTCGGTGCTCTGCCCATTCCAAGGAGGCAACTTCCAGTTGCTGGTGAGGACCGTCATTTCGAACACTTTTGTGGCCCTCGTTTTCCGACCTCTGCTTTTTGTTTGCTCCGCTTCCTCCAGTGTGGTGAAACGGACGAAGGGTTTTCTTCGAAAAGTCCACTGGGCAATGGAAGGTCCCGAGTAGATTAAAAGACTTGTGTGCTCCTCGTCGCGATGGAGGACTTGGACCCATGACTTTGGAGCGCATGGAATTTTAACTGAGCTTCTAAAGACTGGCCTTCGTAGCACACAACTGGACCACCCATTGGTGTGCCCCTGCACGTTTGCTCTCTCAGCTGGAGGGCAGTGGCGAAGGACTCGCAATCTGTTTGCGTGTCAACACTGCCGACCCCCATCCCGCGGCTTCCCTCTCTGGTGTGTCGCTGCTCTGCTGAGAGCGAACACGTGGATTCGCTGACGCCCTGCAAATACTCCGTCCTGGCGGCAGGAGAAAGTAAGGACGTGATCCCAGCTTACCCGGGCCCCGCCGGAAGTTACCCGCTGCAGCGAGTTTTGGAATAACAGTGGAAGAACACTGGGGACGATATGTAGTGAGTTGACCATGTTGGCCTACTTACCAGCCATCCCCTTCGCCGCAGCAGTGTCCTCCTCTGTCAGGGTACATGGCGCCTGCCTACCGGCGAAGTGGGAGGTTTCCTGCAAGATCTTCGCACGCAAAAGGACTATCGGTGGCTGGACTCCGCGTCAGCCAGCTGACGCGGCAACAGCAAGAACCCCCGTCTCCAAAGGACTGGAACGTTGGGGCGAACTCTTCTCCATTCGGCCCAAAGAGTTGGAAGTGCCCCCCGTGTTTATGGACAAAAAGCTGCCTCCCCTCAAGTGGCAGCAATCGGCGCTGATGATACTCCACTGGATCTTCCGTGCAATGCGCGCCGGCAGTGCATCGCTCTCCGAGTCTTGCGGGAATGTTGACGTCCCTTCCTCACCCCGCGGACCATCCCAGAGACTCTTCGAGACCCCTATTCGTGCAAGACGCCATGACGGCTGCAGCCGCAATCGCAGCGCTGTGCTGCGTGAGCCGTGTCGTCGCGGCAAAGTGCGACGCCGAGGGAGGCCGAAGCGACGGGGGGAGGGTGTCCTGCACGCCATCTGCTTCCTGCGAGTAGCTTTGGGATGGCCCCACCTGGAAAGGGAGAAGGAGGGGCTCACCGGCATCCTTCAACGGATGCATAGGCCCCACCCTTCACGAAATGTAATCCCTTTCTGTCCCCCCAACTAATTTTTTTTTTTCTTTCTTTGTTTGTTTTTGTTTTGCTGTTTGTTGTAGTTTGTTTTCATTTTATATTTTTGTTTCATCCCTCTTCCCCTTCGTGAACATGATGGACCACTCCGGCCCTTCCTTCTTTCTAGTGTAACAATTGGAATTGGTGGGCCATCGGCTCCATGGATTTCCTGTAGCGCCCCTGCATACCCGGGTGTGAGATCACAGCGTTCTTCCAGGTTGGGCCACCTCAAAGCTATCCGCAGGAAGCTATAGTTATTGTTTGTTTCCTTTTTTTCTATTTTTTTTTTTTTCACTCCTCTTTCCCTTTGAGGACGTGATGAACCTCGCCGGCCTCTCCCTTTCTTTTTTTCAGTGTAATAATTGGAATCGGTAGGCCTTTTGACTCCATCGATAAAACCGTAAGAGTAACAAACGCCCCGGCGCATTCCGGTGTGAAATCACAGCATTCTTCTTCAGTCCGTTTTCGGTGAAGAAGAGTCGCAGCGAGTCCAAAGCGGTGTCCTGCGGTTGTTGGAGCGAGTCTCCGCCACAAGTCCTCCAGGGTTCTCCAGTCCAACAGGAGGTGTGGAAGGGATTCCATCGCCCCACGCCTGGAGCAGTTCGAGGAGAAAGAACTCCCTCGTAAAACAGGTGCCTGCGCTGTTAAACAGAAGAACGTCCTGTTTACGCCGGAGCGGGAACACGAAAGTGTCCACACACAGAGGATTAGCCACGAGCTCTTCGAAGGGTATTCCAAGACAGCCGAAGCGGATGGCGAGCGGGTCTGTGTGCGTCCCTTTGGTCGCGAATGGACGGACGAGTTGTGGGTTCCTTTGAAACGCAGCACTTGGTCACGGAACCGCTAGTCAGAATGAACCCACACGAAGAACGAAACCCCCAGCTCTTCGAGCATCAATCTCAGGCCATCTCGACTTGGCGCTCGGGCGTTGTCGATTTTTCCAGCAGAGGCTCATGCTGGTTTCCAGCGAAACTTGTCATTTCTTTCTCCCGCTGCTGGAGGATGACCTGAAGGGCCATCGAAGGAGAAAGAGACTTTCCGTGATCGCTTCTCCGACAACGACTTTCCAAGTGCTTTCTCAGCTGGCGTCTTCCTGTCCATTCGGTTCGCTGGCCTCCAGGAGCGATTGGCGTGCGCCCAAGAATTCCGGGTGCCCCCCTGAGCATTCAGAAGAACCCTTAGCACTTTCGCTTCGTTGCTCGGGATCGCTCCCTTGTAATCATGGAGACTGAACTGGAGGTCGTCAGCAGCTTCAGTTGCAACTTTAGTTGGCAATCTCAGCATACGAATTTAAAAGTGATGCTCGATCCGGTAACAGGTCTCTGTGAGCTGCGAGCCAGACCTCCCCGGCCCTGCTTGCTGCATCCACCCTCACTCTACTCGCTATTGAACAGATCCAGCCAGCAATTCCATGATGTGTTTTGAAATCAAACGGCAGTCCAAGCCCTCTGGATGGACAACGTCTTGTGACTCCAGCCCCTTTCCTCATCCATTTCTTGAGCTTATAGCTCCTGTGAAGAAATTCATCTGGAGATGAAGTTTCATAAGCAACGCGACACCCAGAGGAGATGATATTCCTACGATATTCGTGTTCCCTTCTCAAGACCATCATCCCACAACACCATCCACGTCAGCAATGGATGATGGATGTCGAAGACAGGAAGTTGGGGCAGAGGATGGATGACTGCGAGCCCTCTCAGCACGATGGAACTCCAGCAGTCTACAGTAAAAGATCAAAACCACTCTCAAATGCAGCTGAAGAAGTAGACTCTCGTTGGTGGCTGTTTTCCTGAGGTCTCCGTGAGTGGCCAAGCGTTGCGGGTTCAGATCCCACCGGAGAAGTGTCGGCGTCCAGAAAAGAGCGCGTCGTGGGTTTCGAGTCCCCTTCCCCCGTAAGGCGACGCTGATTAACCTACAGGCTTCTCGGGTGAGGCGCTGGTTAAGACCTGGTCACGCCGGAGCGTTTATTTATAAACATAAACATACACGTCTGTGGCAGGACGTTTGATCCCGCCACGTTACTTGTAACTACGAGGAGGAACCAGCCGAGAACTGCCACGCGGGTCATCGAGGTTCGCCTCGGCAGCACAAGGGAAGGGGAGACAAACACAAAAAATAAATGAAACAAAAAACATGTAGTCAAAAAATGGAGTGGTTTGGGAAGGAATCACCGAGTGCTGGAGGGTGTCCTCTGCATCCTTGTAAGGATGCCTGCAAGTTCCTGTTTCAAGACTCCCAGATGGAGTCATCTTGACTCTATCCTCATGAAGAGCAGAGCACAGTAGATGGCGCTTCTATCGTTCTGGCCTCTGGCATTGCTCCATGTGCACACGATCCCGCCCCGTGAGCAGCAAAGTGCTGCTGGGAGTGCTGCGTGATGGCGTCACTCTGGAAAAGACGCTTCAGAACGTCTCTGGCGTTTCCGCCGGCGGGTTCCAAGGGTCAAGGAAAAGCGTCTACAAAGAGGCCAGAGGGCAGCACAATCTACTAGGAAGTGCGGGAGGGATTTGCGCTCCCCGCATTCTGCACAGTTTTGGTCCGCCTCCTCCCCTCGTGTCCAATGGTGTCAGCGGGCCTTGAACGGGAAGAAGGGCGCTGGTGAAAGCCGGAAATCGGATGCCTTCGCTGACTGGCCGGGTTTGGAAGTCGGCCCTCCAGGATCTTTTCGGAGCATCAAGAAGCCTCGAAGTTCCTCTTCGGAAGCAGAAAACTGCTGGGGATGCTTCTGGATCGTGCGCGAAGAGGGGTTTCCTTGCGTCCCTGGGGTTGCCGCATGGGGTGCAGAGGGTGTGGAGGATCGAAGCCAAAGAAATGGATGCGTCCTGGGTTTCGAGATTCCCCCTTCCCTTTCTCAGGATGACACTGATTAGGCTGTAGTCCTCGGGTGCGGTAGTGGTGGATGCTGGATGCTGGCAAGTATCGAAAGTTGACTATCCGGTGTCCTTCCGGGAATCAGGGAGCGAGTTCCCTTCAGGGTTTCCCTTCGGTCGTGCAGATGGAGTCGTCCTTTCTAAGGAGGGAGACCTTCCGTCTGGTACCATGGAGCTTGTTGACACCCCTCGTAGAGGGTTGCCTCTCTAGAGTGCCCAGAAGCGCGTTGCACCTTTCGGGTTGCATCCTTCGGAGTAAATTGGCAGAGTCCCTTTGGGGTTCTCTTCGGAGGAGTAAACTGGGGATGGATCAATTCCAGGGGTCCCTCCGGAATAAGGACGGGGTTCCTTTCGCAGGCAACCAGAGCGAGGGTCTTCTACCAAGCATAAAAGGAACTACCTCCATCCGGAGACTTTTTGGATTCATAGAGTGGTCCTACGGATGTCTGTTATCCGAAAGGTTACACACGCTTCCCCGGGTAGCATGGACAGCGTCAAAGAGCTCCGGGAGCCCTAGGCGAACGGTTCTTGAGTGCTTAGCAAACCAGAAAAAGCAAAACAAAAAACCCGAAAAACTCGAAAGGATTTTCATCATCCTGAATGACAAAAAAACAAAAGGAAAAGAAGTGGACCCGCTCCATCGTTCGAAGGACGTTTGAGTCGATTCTTCCCCTACATGCAATATGAGAGATGACCGTTGGTTTCCTCGTTTTCTCCCCACCATGAGTTCCGTCTTCCATAAGAACCCTAAGAACCCTGAGGCTTTCCAGCAGCCTGGGACTCGGTATTGGTGGGTAAAGTTTCGGTGTTCCCTTTTTTTCTTCTCTCAGGCTTGAATGCTGCATTCCCAAAGGGGACAGCCCCCATCTGGTGATCATCGCAGTCTCCGTTCCCGCCTTCACTAGGACACTGCCTCCGTGCAAAGCCTAAGACGCAAAAACCGACTCTCCTCCTGGAGGATTGTTCGGGTTCCGATGGCGGAGCCAACTCCTGTAACTTCCTTGGGGACTGCCAGCTGCCTACCTCCCGCTTTCCGTATATTCTTTAGTCTCTCTAACGAGGTGTCTCACCGCCTGCCGTATAGGCAATCACTCCCCAAGCGGATTTGCAAATACGGGAAGGGATCCCTGCCAGCTTCAGTATCGAAGTCCCGGGAAACGCCGCGTCGCATTTCTGCATTCCATTCTTCCGGAGGCGGACGCCCCTAGCCCTCAGGTCACGGACTCATCCATAGCGCAGTTTTCTTTCTAACTGTGGTACTTTTTCTGTCTTCGCTGTTTTCCTTCCCGCCTTTCGTTTTCGGGTTCTCTTTTTTGGGGTTCGCTGAATGCCTCAAGAACCGTCGCGCCCCTAGCGGCGGCCCCCGCTGCTCTTTGACGCAGTTCCACGTCACCCGAAGGTGCATGTGATTCTTAAATTCAGGGAGTACCCCGGGAGGGAATCATCCTATGAAACCAAAAGAAAACTCTGGAGAAGGGAGTCCCGTTCCTCTCACTCCTGGGGAGTGATCCCCGAAGGGAACCCTCAACCCTGGTTGTCTCCGAAGGTAACCTCTGCCTCATCCTCTCCGAAAGGACCCTCCGAAGCGGACCGCTCCATTTTTTTTCTCCAGAGGAACCCCGGAACCGTTCCTGTTTATTCCTCTGAAGAGAACCCCGAAAGGACGCATCCGAAATTCAGAAGGGCGCTGCTTCCCCGGAGGGAGCGGCACGCTTCACTGAACTCTGGAGAGGTGGCGGCACACCTACTCCACGAAAGGTTTCCCCCCAGGGGAGGGAGAGGTGCGTTTCCTTGCACAACCGGAGGGAAACTTTCACTTCTTGATCCCTGGAAGGACCCGGAGGTCGACTGCCGATCCCGGCTACTCATCGTGGTCATCCTGTTTCAACCGCTACCAGTGCCGCGCCCGAATAAAAACCAACCAGCGTCATCTTGCGGGTGGAACGCGAATCCACGGCTCACCCCCATCTCTCGGCGTCGATTCTTTCCGAGTATTCGAACCCGCCTGGAGGTGCAACGCGCGGAAATAGAAGCAACCATGTGGCCTCCGGCGCAGCATCGCCCGCCAATGAACACTTATGGAGAAAGCATGGGCCAAGCTGGTAACGTAGACCCAGAGGATTACAAACTGAAGCACCGGAATTTGGGAGTCTCCATTTTCAGACTCCCAAAATCATGGGAAGAGCTAAGATCAAGACAGGTGGAGATGAAGATGATAAATTCCTTCTCATCTGCTTTCATCCTTTCCTCGGATCAATTCGTGAGCAGATTTTGGGAGAAAACCTAGCGCCCTTTTCAAGAACGATGTCCTTTCTGCTTCTTGCAGCAGCTTCTGTCGGAACCGATGTGCTGAAAAACGAAGCAACTCGTAGTGGGGAAGCGAAGATGGTCTCCGGTTGCCAGGAAACCATTCGAAGCTCTTTGGGGTCCAACACCGAACAAGACTTTTCCCTCAGGACTGGGCTTTTCGATCAGGAGATTCGGGCATCACCGCATTGGAGATCGTGGCCACTCGTTATGAGTTTCCTACTCGTTGACTTATCAAAGCGGGTGTCTCCGTTGATTTCGACCTCGGGGTCTCCGCACCTAAAGGCGCGCTGTGCCTTTTAAGTCGGGGAGCAAATCTTCGTCTTTCCGGTGGTATCCCAGAGTCTCAAGAAGTAGGCGACGGAGAAGAAAGCCCTTTCACCTGCCATCCACATGATTGCTTGATCAGAAAATGATAGGGTTCAGTGCTGAAGCGAAACCAGGAGGAGCTCCGAGGAAACAACTTTCTGGTGCGGGGGCCAGGAAGAATGCGCGAGGAGGAAGCGGGTGTCCCATGACTGTAGGACTACTTGCATCCTTTTCACGAGACCGAAGGACGGACTTGTCTGGAAGGGTAGGCAGCAGAACGCACAACGGGACCATCCGTTTTCAGATGACGATGGACGAGGCCAGCGGCAGGGCAGGAACGCCCTGCCCGCCTAGGCGGCCTCGTGGATGCGGTCTCCGCGCTTGGCACCGAGCATGTTCGAATCCCACCCAGAGGAAGGATCAACGCCAAGAAATGGGGGTGCGTAGTGGATTTCGAGTCCCTCACCCACGAGATGACGCTGGTTGGCCTATTCATGTGAGGCGCCCATGGAAGCCGGAACCCCCGTTAACTGGCCTCTGGGATTGGAAGTCGATCCTCCGGGGTCCTTCCAGGAATCAAGGAGCCCTTCAGGGTTTCCCTCCAGTTGTAAAAATGAAACCATCCCTCCCTCGCGGGTACTCTCCGAAGCGTCAAGAAGCACGTGGCTATCTTCGGGCTGTGTCCTTTGGAGAAAATTGGCAGCATCCCTTCGGGGTTCTCTTCGGAGTAAACCGGGAGTGGATCCATTCCAGGAGATCCCTCCGGAATAAGGACGACATTCCCTTCACAGGCAATTAGGGCGAAGGTTCCTTACCAAGCGTAAAAGGAACGGATTCCTTCCTCCCGAGCCTTCCTGAATTCATAAGGTGGTCCCTACGGGGTTATCCCCTGTAACTTGACGAGTCACGCGCACCCTCGAGTGCCGTGGACAGTGCTGAAGAGCCTCATTCGCCCCCAAGCAGATGGTTCTTGGGTACTTGGCGAACCAAAGAAAAGGAAACCCGAAAAAAGCAAAAGAAAAGCCCGAAGGAAAAACGCGAACCCCGCCCACGAGCTCGCGGCGCCCCACCCCGATCTGCAGCGAGGCTCCGGAAAGAGAGCCGTCGGCCGTGCAGCGGCTGTGAATGACACGTCGTCGACACCGGGGAAGTAACTGCATCGGCGAACATGGCAGGTGCAGACTGTCGAGAGGAAATGACCGCGTTCTCTAGGCATTGTCAGAGCGGATGCTGTTCCTGGGAACCCAAAAGTGTGCTTCCTCTCTTCAGATGGGCTGAGACACAGCTCAGCAACCATCTCAGGAAACCCAAGCGCGCGCGATGGAAACGCCGCAGCACTTGAAGGCGAATTCGCGTCCCCCACGCGTCCTGAAAATCTCCGAAGAAATCAAGAAATTGCATTTTCGGAGGGTCAAGAAGCTCCGCAATGCATACTGAATCATCTCTTAATTGAATAGCTCCCTGGACTTTATACGGAAGGGCACAGCGCTGCTTCCAACCGAAGATGAGAAATAAATTGCGCATCCACGAAAGGGGGGGGGAAGTTTCGGTCTGATGCCTATGCAATTGGATTGATTTCTCAGCAGCTTCCCTCCATCGAGGAACCATTCTGCAGAGGAATCGAGCAATATTAATGTTGATCAGGTTCCCTTTCATAAACGGGAACACGCAGGCGTGTTGCTTTGGATCCAATTCCTGTCTCCTCGGGTTCCATTTAAAAGAGGATTTTCTGAAGGCTGAGCTCTAAGCATACAGTCACTGCCATCCTGTATTCTCACGGGATGACTTGCAACGAGGCTAATGAACCTCTTCCATCGATGAAATCCTTTTCCATCCTTTTCTGCCCTCTCTTATCAGTTCCTGCTGCTTGAGAAATGGAACGATTTCTCCTCTTGGAATCGGATCACAAAAACGAGCCTAAATCTACCTCTCTTATTTTCCTTGGAAGATGGATTTTCTTCTTGTCCATTTAGAAGTGGACGGGTCGGTCCTCATAATCGCTTTGCATTTTTTTTTCCCCCTTTTTTTAATTGCTAACTGAATTCTTGCTGGATCGAATGTTAGCAGCCCAGTTGGATTCCCTGGGAAGAGGGCACTATCCATCCACAAAAATTACCTTCTATCGATTGGCATGGCTTACTGCTGAGAAGAGCATCCAACTTTTTTGCTGTGCACGAACGCTGCTTGCATAAAGATCGAAAAAGAAAAAGAAGAGGATGATTAGGAAACGCAACGCTGACTCATGAAATCCAAGCTGTCGGAACGCAGCATCTTTGATTTGAAAATCTGTAAAAGGAAAACGGGTTGCGGACTGTAAGCCGAAGGAAAAACGTTCCGCCCCATCGAAACACTGTCTCGCAAAGAACTTGGAGAGGTAGGATCCCCATGTGTCATGCTGCTTTCGAATTGCTGGAACGCTTCGCCAACTCTTGAACATGCCTGCAAGTGGCAGCCTCCCATCAGAATGCTTCCCAACACTTGAGAACTCCTTAAAAGGTGGTGAATGGCTCGAAGGACCGGATGACATGCTCCTACGCATGCAAGATTTTCAATAAAGTCTCGAGCAAGCTTTTCATCGAGAATGCAGTTACAGAAGAGATTATCCTTCCATGGGTTCCAATTTAGAGAAAATGAATAACAGAAGGACTGCGTCTCTCTGATCGCGATGTTGCAATGTCATTTTGTCTGCATCTTCTATTCCCTTTTGCTATCTTGATACTGGTTTCCACCCGGTTGACGCCGGGTCGTTCATTTAAAGAACTACAAGTAAGATGGGAAAAAGAACTCCTCGAAAGCAAAAAACGAAAAAAAGGAAGTTCATCTGGGATAACCACCGGCATGCAAGCCGCCTTCCAAAAAGTAGGGAACGGAGGGAAGAGACGATAAATGAATAAATAAAGGACGCAAAGGTGAGGACAGAGGTCTTTGGTTAAAGACGTTCCTCATTTCTACAAGCAGCTCTGGTCGGTTGCGATTTCCCGGCGAATTTTGCTGGCAGATGAGGTCACTTTGCTGCTGTCTTCATGAAAACTGCTGCTGTCATACTGATGGTCTCTCTTCGTCGCGAACCTGACTCCAGCAGGCGGCGGGCTGTCACTACGGACTGGATGCAGCAGAGTGCTGCAGTCACAGGATTCATCTCCTCGCCGCGATGGAGGACTTGGAGCCCTGACTTTGGAGCGCATTTATTTTAACTGAGCTTCTAAAGACTGGCCTTCGTAGCACACAACTGGACCACCCATTGGTGCGCCCCTGCACGTTTGCTCTCTCAGCTGGAGGGCAGTGGCGAAGGACTCGCAACCTGTTTGCGTGTCAACACCGCCGACCCCCATCCCGCGGCTTCCCTCTCTGGTGTGTCGCTGCTCTGCTGAGAGCGAACACGTGGATTCGCTGACGCCCTGCAAATACTCCGTCCTGGCGGCAGGAGAAAGTAAGGACGTGATCCCAGCTTACCCGGGCCCCGCCGGAAGTTACCCGCTGCAGCGAGTTTTGGAATAACAGTGGAAGAACACTGGGGACGGTGGGTAGTGAGTTGACCATGTTGGCCTACTTACCAGCCATCCCCTTCGCCGCAGCAGTGTCCTCCTCTATCAGGGTACATGGCGCCTGCCTACCGGCGAAGTGGGAGGTTTCCTGCAAGATCTTCGCACGCAAAAGGACTATCGGTGGCTGGACTCGGCCTTGCTGTTGCCGCGTCAGCTGGCTGACGCGGCAACAGCAAGAACCCCCGTCTCCAAAGGACTGGAACGTTGGGGCGAACTCTTCTCCATTCGGCCCAAAGAGTTGGAAGTGCCCCCCGTGTTTATGGACAAAAAGCTGCCTCCCCTCAAGTGGCACCAATCGGCGCTGATGATACTCCACTGGGTCTTCCGTGCAATGCGCGCCGGCAGTGCATCGCTCTCCGAGTCTTGCGGGAATGTTGACGTCCCTTCCTCACCCCGCGGACCATCCCAGAGACTCTTCGAGACCCCTATTCGTGCGGGACGCCATGACACCTGCAGCCGCAATCGCAGCGCTGTGCTGCGTGAGCCGTGTCGTCGCGGCAAAGTGCGACGCCGAGGGAGGCCGAAGCGACGGGGGGAGGGTGTCCTGCACGCCATCTGCTTCCTGCGAGTAGCTTTGGGATGCCCCCACCTGGAAAGGGAGAAGGAGGGGCTCACCGGCATCCTTCAACGGATGCAGAGGCCCCACCCCTCATGAAACGTGATGCTTTCCCTTCCCCAAACTAAATTTTTTCCTTGGTTCGGTTTTTTCTAGGTTTTTTTTCCTCTTGTTGGAATTTTGTTTCGTACCCCTTGCCCTTCGTGTAGGTGATGGATCTCTCCGGCTCTCCCTCTTGTTTTCGTAATGTAATAATTGGAATTGGTTAGCCTTTTGGCTCCATCGATACCTGCAAGAGGAAGAAACGCCCCAGAACACCCGGATGTGAAATCACAGCCCGCCTCTGGTGAAGAAACGTCTCAGCAAGTCCGAAGCGCGGGGTCCTGAGGTTCCAAGAGCCGGAGCGAGTCTCCGCTTAATATTGGTGAATGGATTCAACGCTTTCGTGAAATCCCGCCCACTTGGTTCCGCAAAGAAGCTTCTTGAACGTAGCCATGGAAACCTCATAAGGAAGCTGTCTCCGATTTTTATAAAGCCAGGAGCCTTATTGGACAGAGCGGATCATCTTGAGGTGGCCTGATCCGATAAATCATCTTCTCAAGCCCACGCGGTACTTCCAGCTGCTTGCAACCCACGCGTGCTTGCTGTAACCGAAACGATATCAGTTCTCTTTCTGAACCCTAACGACCTTGGGTACCGCAACTGGAGCCTCTGATCTCCAGCTCCACATAACTGTTCTGCTAATCTGTCTTTCCGAAGGAAAACAAATGGAAAAGTGAGAAAGGAACTCCAGGAACGTACGAGGCCCTATGAAAGTTGCCGGGTTATAAGCACAGCCCTTGTGTACAGAGCCACAATACCGAAATGGACTGGGGATTTGGATTCTACCATCTTGTTCAAGGATCTTCCGCCCCATTTTGTTTTATTTTATGGAAGACGTCGGGCAAGAATGCTGAGCCTTCCATTATTCTCCTGGGACGTGGGTTGCCTCTCGTGAAGACTGGCTCGTGCTCCTCTTAAGTGCTTCCGTCCGCTTACTAGCCAGTGTCCTGGATCGCATATCTCGGGAAAACACTGAGGATAAAGGCGAGAAGAGTGCTGGAGCGGTTCGACATTTCTTCTGCACGAGGTTCGCCTCCAGATTTCAGAATTCTGCAACCAAACCTGCTGCTGGTGAGTGCTCAACTTTGCACAACCCCAGATCCGCACGACCTCTGAAACCTGCTTTCCCTCTTGAGAAGTGGACAGACACGGAAATGACACTCCCAAGGCGAACCTCACTGGCCAGCAGCTGTGACGTCATCTTCCCTCAAGGATTCAGGAATGGGCTCGCTAAGTACTTAGAAACGTTCGCCTAGGAGCTCACGGAGCTCTTGGATGCTGTCCGCACCGCCCGAGGGCGTGCGTGACTCGTCAAGTTACGGGGGTAACCCCGTAGGGACCGCCCTATGAATTCAAGAAGGATACGGAGGAAGGAGTCGATCCTCTCACGCTTGGTAGGGAACCCCGAAGGGAACTTCTTCCTTATTCTCTCTGAAGGAACCCTCGGAAAGGATCCTTTTCTGGATTTCTTTCTCCGGAGGAAAGCCGCAAGGGAGCAGCTCCTTATTCTTCCTCCTCTAAAGAGGACCACGAAGGGACGCTGCCAAATTCTTGTGGAGAGCGCTTCTCGAAGGAAGCAGCGCGCTTCCTGAAACCCCGGAGAGGTAAAAACCGGCTCCATGGTACTCAATGGAGGGTCGCTCTTCTCCGAGGGGAACCCTGAAGTGAATCGACTCCTTGATTCCTGGAAGAACCCCTGGAACCCCCCTGGAGAATCCCAGCCTATCAATAGGGACATCCGGTTTCCGGCCACCACCAGCGTCACACCCGAGGCCTGTGGGCCAACTAGTGTCGTTCTGCCGGGAGGAGAATTGCAACGCAGGCAATGGAAATGTCACGAATAGTTCCTGATGTCGAGACAAATACTTCCTCCTTTGGACGGTCCAGTAAATGTCCCGACTTCACTGGGCGTTGCAACACACCATCATCTTGCCCGAGGTGGTTCGTGTGCGTTATGAAATCTTTCGTCTCTTTCAGAACGCCGTCGCCCTTGGAAAATTGGGATCCTAGCGGTCCACCCTGGTGACCGTAAGGACTGGCGCTACGTTCCTGAGAGGAAGAGAGAATTGTGGCCATCGTTGGTAGTAGCGTGGCTGCCGTCTCCGTGCGTTGTACCCAGAGTAGCGAGTTCGAATCCCTCCCGGGAAAGGATGCACGCCTAGCAATAGCTGTGTCGTGGGTTTCCAGTCCCAATCCCACACACACACAAACACACAGGACGATGCTGGTCCGTCTGTACTCATCGGGGGCACTGATTGACACCCGGTCACTCCAGGGAGTTTATTTATAAAAAAATTAACACACACATCTGTCGCAGGACCTTTCATCCTACCACGTTAATTATGGATACGAAAAGGAACCTGCCGGGATCCGGCACGCAGGCCAGAGGGTTCGTTTCGGCAGCACATGGGAAGGGGAGACAGACAAAAAGAAAAAAAAATAAAACAAAAAACATACAGTCAAAAAAAAGGGGGGTCTGAGAAGGGATCTCTGTGTGCTAGAGGGCGTCCTCTTCATTCTTGTAAGGAAGTCCGCAAGTTCCTGTTTTGTGGTTCCAAGATGGGGCCAGATCTTGACGTAATCCTCATGAAGAAGACAGCAAAATAGATAGCGTCTCTGTCGTTCTGTACTCCCCTGGCGTTGCTCCATGCAGCCACGGTCCCGCCGCGCGGGCAGCAAAGTGCTCCTGGGCATGCGGTCGGCATGAAGGTATCGCGCAGGAAGAGGCGCTTTAAAATGTCTCTGGCCTTGCCCCTAGGGCTCCAAGGGTCGCGGCAAAGCGTACTCAAAGGGGTCGGAGGGCAGAACAGTCAGCTAGGAGGTGCTGGAGGGATTCGCGCTCCGCGCACCTTGCACAGTTCGGGTCCACACACACCCCACCCCACTCCCGTGTTTAATGATGCCGGCGGGCATTGCACGGGGGACCCCAGTCTAGCAGCATCAATGCCGACTCCTGCCACTTTAAGAGGAGGGGGCGGGTGTTCATGAGCGCCGGGGGCCACTGCAGTTCTTCCTCTGGAATACCCAATAGCACGTCCCAGCGCAAAAGTTCATGAGGTCGAGCAATCGGGATCGCAGTGTCGGTGAGCTGGCCCGTCGTCCACTCGCTCGGTCCCTTCCTCCTTTCGGAGATTTCCACAGCGACCTCCCATCTAGTCGTAAGGCTGCTGTCCATGTGTTTCCTAAGGGAGGGTAGTGCGACGGTGAGAAAGGTTCTGCTTGCTTACTCACTCTTCATGAGATATTCCAGAATCTTCGTGCAGTTGTGGTTGCACGCGTACAGTAAATATTGCACCTGTTCTGCGCTTGGCTCTTGAATCCTCCCCGTTGACTGGCAGAGATCGGAAGTCGACTCTCCGGGATCCTTCCAGGAATCAAGGAGTCGGTTTCTTCGGGGTTCCCCGTCATTGTGCAAAGGGAGCCATTCGCCTACCAGGGAACTGGTTGACACCTCCCCAGGGTTCCAAGAAGTGCACTGCTCTCTTCGGTGAGCGCCCTTTACAGAACTTTGGCAGCGTCCCTTCGTGGTTCTCTCCAGAGAAAGAAACGAGGAGCGGTTCCCTTGAGAGTTCCCTCCGGGGAAGAAATTCTGGGAGCGGATTCTTTCCGGAGGAAGCCTCTGGAGAGAATAAGGAAAAGGTTTTCTTCGGGGTTCCCTCCAAGCATCAGTGGAAAGAACTCCTTCCTCTGGAATCTTTCTGGATTCATGGGGTGGTCCTCTGGAGTTACCCCCTAACTTGAAGAGCCAGCACGCACCCTCGGGTGACGAGGAGCAGCATCGACAACCAGGGTTTCGATCAGACTGGAATTTTCTCGTCGTGGTGCATCCCGAAGGCGCATCCACGTTGCCTGTTCCTTGACGTGGCTTCCGGTTTCATCCTACGGCAGGTGATCGTGTTGCTGACCGCCTGCCAGCGGAATGTTCTCTCTCTGCGGACTCGGACCTCGCTCGAACTTTCCAGAAGGACTCGTGGAAACTTTTAGACGCCGCTGCATTCTAAGCGCCCCTCCTTGCAACGAAAATCCAACTTCCGGAACACGCAATGCAGATGTTCGATAAAGGGCACATATCGTGTCAGCTTTCTTTTGCTGAAGCAGATGATCAAGTGATGTCGGATGCGATTCCTGCGACATTTCCCGCAGGTGCAGAGAAAACATCGGCATGCGAAACCGCTTACTTCGCGGCTTGCCTTCGTCCCTGCCTGGTTGGAAGGGATCCGTCCTGGAAACATCCAGAGAAATCCGGGGCATCGAAATTCCCTCGATGTTCGTCTCAACGTCACCTCTTGGACCATTTGTTTCTTTGCTTCCCTTTCAGTTTTCTGTCTCAGTTGCCCCGATAGGTGGAGGGAACCAAGGAGCGGCCCGGGATCATTTGGTCCCTTGCAGATAGACTGCCACCTTCACCCCTCCAGGTTTCGCATCTTCTGGAATTCATTTCGTTCTCCTGTGCTTGCTTGAAGTCCCCACAGGGAGTGGTCCCATTTGTTTGCTTTTTGGTTCAGACTCCGCTCCGTTCGAAGGAAATTGAGAAGAGCCTCCGGGTATTCGAAACCGAGAAGCAAACAAATGGGGTCTCTCCCTGTGCGGACTTCAAGCCAACGCAGGAAGACGAAATGAATTCTAGAACGCGCAAACGAGCAATAAATCAACACGCTTACTCCTGAATGAAAACCGAGAGAAAAAGTCCCTGGCAAATAACACCGCTCCAGAGTCCCTGTGGCTCCTCTGTCAACATACTGATCTCCTTGGGAACGAAGCTTCATGAGGAGCCAAACAGTCACGTTCTTCGCGAGTGTGCAAAACTTCATCAGGGAGCGAACCGCAGAATTGCTCCTGACTACGGCTGGTTGAATTTAAATGGATGTCCCGAGAATTGAAATTCATTCTGGATTTTCCCGTTTTTGCTGCTTTCCTTCCATTTTTTATTTTATTTTTTTTGCGGGTTGTCCTTTTCTTTGATTCGCCAAGTGCTGAAGAATCGTTCGCCTCCTTACAGGACTCGCGAAGCTCCTGAACGCTGTCCACACCATCTGAGGGCGCGCGTGACACATCAAGCTGCAGGGGGTAACCCCTTAGGGACCAATCTATGGATCCAGGAAGGGCTCCGGAGGAAGGAGTCCGTGCCTCTGACTCTTGGGAGGGAACTCCGGAGGGGAACTCTTCCTCATTCTCTCCGAAGGGACCAGCCGGAAGAAGACGTTTCCGGAACTTCCAGCAAGGGAACCTCTCCTCATTCCTCCTCTGAAGAGAACACCGAGGGACGCTTCCCAGTTTCTCTGAAAGGCGCCTCTCATACTCTGGAGAGGCAGACACCGGGGGAGGGGAGGAGAGGGGATATATCAGCTCCATGGTACTGGATGGACGATCCATTTCCGCAACCCAGGGGGAACTCCGAAACTCCTTGATTCCTGGAAGGACCTTGGAAGCTCAACTTCGAATCCCGGCTGGTCAACGGGGGCATCCGGTTTCCGGTTTTCATGAGTGCTGCACTCGAATGGGCCAACCAGTGCCATCTTGAGGAAGAACTTGAAACCCACGACGCACCCCATTTCTCGGAGTCCATCCTTTACGGGAGGATTCGAACCCTCGACGTGCGGAGACCACAGCCACACCGTCATCAACTCTGGCACGAATGCCCAGAACTCGAGCTGAGGACATAGCCGCTGGCTTTCGAAATAGATAGCTTTCTTTTCTTCTTTTCGAAATCCTCAAAGCCGCCGTGCCCTTCAAGGACTTTGGATCTCGACCGCTCCCGCATTAGGAGCATGCGGAAACCTGGCGAAAACTCCTTCTGCCTTTCTGGAGCTACGAAGGATTCCTGGTTTTCTGAAGTCGTGACGAGGGAAAGAAAGGAAAGAGTACCACAGCGTCATGATCAGGAACCTCCAGGATCCAAGACTTGACTGTTCTACTTGAAAATCCAAAAAAAAAAAGAGAGGCATTGGACGGTTCGTTTTCAACCTTCCACTCCGGAGGGGCATTTGTTGTGAAAGAATTTTTACAAAAAAAACAGTCTTCTTTGGTATCCAAGTGTATTCCTTCGTGTTGGTTTCACAGCACCACTAAGAAGGGTAGGAACTGCAAGGGAGGCGCTGCTTCTCGTGAGGTCCGCACAGGAGGAGTGGGGGAAGGAGTAAACACAGACAGAAAAAGAAACACAAGAGTTCAATTTAAAAAAAATGTTGGGGAGATCGCAGACTGCTTGCTGGCGTCCTCGGCATCCTCTGGAGGATGTTGGCAACTTCCTCCTTTTGTTGGCAGAGATGTGGCCATCTTGTCGCCTTTCAATGAAAAATCAGGCGGTTCCGATGACCTCATCGTTCGACTGACCCTTTCGTCAAGGCTCCTCGCCGCCACCATCCCGCAAAGGCAGCACAGGGGCTGCAAGGGAAGCTGCAGGAGACGCCGAGTAGCGCGCGAAGATACGCTCCAGACCTCCTTGCCGTTGCCCATCGGGAGTGGGAGGTCCGCAGAGAAGCGTTCCCAGACAACCTAGCAGAATTGCGCAGAATATCGACGATCAAGAAGACCTACTACCGACTAAGGGAAGTGGGTGCCCCAAATGGGATGAAGCGATTCCACAAACTTCGACTTCAAGAAATGCATTTAACAATACATACACAACATGGTGAAGACTCTGTAGACCCGGATGCTTTTATGGTTTTCTATTTTTTCTCTTCATTCTGGGATTTCCGGGTTCCCACTCATTTGCGCTGGTCATCGGCGTTTGTGAGGCGCCAAAATTGGACTTCGGCACACTTCTGTGCTCGGTCATTTAGAGTGAGGTCAGTCCGGCAGATGCCTCACCTTTGTTGCCCACCGTCATACTGCCGGGCTCACCCATATTGGCGGCCGCGTGGCTGTGGTCTCCGAGCATGTCACCACCAGGCGTCGCGGTTTCGTAAAGGATCGAAGCTAGAAAAATGGGTGCGTCTTGGGTTTCGAGTTCCCCCGTAAGATGACGTTGGTTGGCTCACGGGCTTCGGGAGCGACACTGGTTGACACCCGACCACACCGGGACGTTTATTTATAAAATAAACCAACAACACTGTGGCAGGACGTTTGATCCCGCCACGTTACTTGTAACAACGAGGAGGAACCTGCCGGGAGCTGACACGCAGGCCAGTGGGGTTCGCCTCGGCAGCACAGGGGAAGGGGAGACAAACAAAGAGAAAAAAAAATTAAACAAAAACATACAGTAGAAAAAATGGAGGGAGTTTGGGAAGGGATCACTGTCTGTTGGTGGTGCACCAATAGTGCCACTGGTGGAAGGCGGAAACTGGTTGCCCCGGTTGACTGGCCGGGACTGAAAGTTGACCGTCCGGGGTCCTTTCGGAAATCGAGGAGCTCTTTGGGTGGTTCCCTAATTTTGTACAAATAAAGTCGTTTCCTCTCCCACCGGGGGTTGCATCCTCTATCTCGCACCATGGGGTCGGTGGGTTGATAGCTCTCCAGAGTGTCAAGAAGTGTGCTCTGCTCCCTTCGGGGAGCGACTTCCAGAGAAATTGGGGAGAGTCCCTTCGTGATCGTCTTCCAAGGAGGAAACAGGGAGATGATCTTTTCAGGGGGGTCCCTCCGGAGATAATAAGGCAGTGGTTCCCTTTGGTGACAACCAGGATGGGAAGTTCTCTTCGAGGTTCCCTCCCAAGCGTGAGAAGAACAGACACCTTTCTCGAGAGCCCTTCCTGTATTCATGGGTTAGTTCCCCTCCCGGGGTACTCCCTAACTTGAAGAGTTAACACGCACCCTCGAGTGGCCGTGGAACAGTGCTACGTTCTGCGGCCTTCCAGGTCTTTCAGGATATCGCCATCCTGGGTCCCCAGAAGAAAGAGCGAAAACTCCCGTCTCCAATACTTTAGGAGCACCGGAACCGAAAGTCACTTCCTCAGAGAGACAGCATAGCGCTTCCGGGAACTTTTCCTTCGGCGGCGGAAAAGGAAAACAGTCCCAGGCTCTTCCTCATCACTGGTTGGTTCGCGCGGCGCGGCTCAGTGGGATGCTAGCGCGTGAGGCACCCCCCAGGGAAGCCACTCACCGCACGCGCAGGTGGTGCTTGAGGAAGTGGCCCCTCCGCCACACCCCCACTCATCGCATCGGGAACGAGGGAAGACGACTCGTCGAGGGGGATGTCCGGCAGCCCGGACGGAGGAGGCCACGCAAGAAGAATGAGGGTTCGCAGTCTCTGACCAGCGCACTCCCGGAGCAGACCCAGGGCTGATGCTGCCAGATCCGGTGCTCCGCCGCGGCGGGAGAGCAGCGGCAGAGGGCGCGCGATCTGTTCCTGATGAGGATCTGGAGGAGGCAAGATGAAGTAAGGATCGACTCCTAGCGGTGACCCAGGGGATGGTGAATGGAGAACGCATGGGAGGGGAGGGGGAGCGGACGGTGCCCTCTCGGTCGCTCTCGGGTTGGGACGCCAGCCAGGACCCTAGCGAGACGAAGCTGAAACATACGACTCTTCATGTAACACCAGCCCGTGTTTGTCTTCATGGCCGCCTGCTTGCTGATGGATGATCATGAAGACTCTTCCGCGCAAGCAGCTGCGAGTTCCACCAATAGCCCCGAGTGGACAATGAAAGCTGGGCTTCCCTGACCAAAGGAAACCGCTCATTTCCTTTGCCTTCCGTTTCACTCCAAGTGCACGACGACCCATAATACACCAAACAACAAGCAGTTGGCAGCACCCTATCAACAGCAGTGAGCACCTTATCTCGCGGTTACGATGAAACAATGAGTCAATAACGACACAGTAATGCGCGATAAGAGTGGCTCACGGTCACTGGAGTGAACCGAACTTCGTGATGACCTTCCATCGATACTGTGAAACTCAAAGAAGCTGCATGCGTTGTTATTCGACAGGAAGTACAAAAGATGCTTTGCAGACGAAACGTATCTTCCTGATGGTGGTCCGAAATGACGAGTTCAGAGAGGAACCAACCCCTTTGCGGCCCTTCAACGTCCTGACAGGAGAAAAATGTAACTAAAATGCCCTGCCTGTCCACCACGCAGACGCCCTGAAGACAAGGGTCTTCAGGGCTGTCGTTGGCAGCTCAGCAAACTTCCCCAAAGCCTCAGGCGAAGACTCTGAAACCATCAAACGTATCCACTGGGGTATCAATTGAACAAGCAAAGCAGGTGTTCTTGAGATGCGCGGGAATTCACCCATGGACATGTGGCTCTTTTGTACCGATCGTTGCACTATTTCTTGGAAAGTACAGTTTTCCTCTCACCAAAGGCACTATTTATTCAAAGGCACTATTCACAGCAATCGCACAAAGGCAGCTGGTCGGCCTTCCCGACCAGTTTTCTCTGGTAGGAAGAAACCATTTATTCAAAATTACTCATGATGATCCAAACAACCATTCGCATTCATCCGAGAAGGAGCAGAAAACTGGTTGCTAAGCTGCTCAGCAGTGTTCCATTCTACCTTCATCTCGCTCTGATTCCGGTGCAATCAGTGTTGGAACCTCGTTTCCGGGGAAGCTGCTTCCCCGAACTGTTTCCAGGTGCGAGGCGATCGAACCTTCTTCAACACTCGCTTCTGGACCGCGGCGTTCCTCGCGAACCATGGAGGAGCAGCCTGGCTTCACCACGATGACGCTTCCTCTAGGGTGGCACCGGAAACTTACGGGCCAACGGGCGTCATCATGCGGGGGAAGCTCAAAGTCCACGGCTCACTCCCCATTCTCGGTGTCGGTCCTACCCTGGGAGGGGATTCGAACCCACAGCACTTGGTGCGCCCACGAGCGGAGACCGCAGCCACATGTCTGCCAACGCGGTGGCTGCGGTCTTCTTGGAGACCTCTTTGAGAGGCAGGCTCAGAGAAGGGAGGGCTCACCCGAGCAGCAGCGGCCTACATGAGGACCGCCGCTACGTGACCCCACCTGGAAGAACAAGTCAGGACACGGATCTACGGCACCTAGAGCCGGTTCTAGGACAAGGGAACGGCCGAATTATCCCGTCCTATCTTTATTTATTTATTTATTGTCCACTCCCACCCGTTCTGGACTTTTAGAGTGGACGACCTGACTGTCGGTGGACCCTCCCCTTGAACTCCTTTTGTGATTCCCTTGGAAACCGAGTTTCCAACTTAGTCGTTCTCTGGAAAACGCCCTGGCGTGAGAGCGTAGAAAGCTTCTCACGGATCCCTGAACTACTGATTAGCTTCGCGGCTGCAGGGAAATGTAAGAAACTTCCAAGACGATTGGGAAGCCAGGAACATGACGCCCTACTTCTCCATTCCAGTGAAACGACCTGGGAAGTGATGCACTGCTCTAGAGTGCACTGAGAACCGGAGCGCTCTGGAAGAGCTTACCAGAGCATTCCATCGTCTGGAAGAGATGGCATCTCTCCTTCCCTCTTTCGAACAGCATGGAAGTCGAAAAGTCTCAGCGATCGCTCTCACCATACGCCAACATTGACCCGCCTTTAAAATTCTTTTCCATGAGCATCCGGGAAAAGATTCACGGGGCTCTTGAGGAACAGGCCATGAAGCAGATTCCCAGCACCCCCTTCATGAAGGTGCTCCTCGAAAAAAGGCCTCTCCTGAATCCAAAAGAGGAGGCCAGGCAGCCACCTGTCATCCGCTCTCGCAGGTAAAAGCTTCTTTTCCCAGCACGAAAGCACCTCCCAACCAGGGTAACTCCTTCCCTAGAAACTTGGAAAGATGGCCACGGGCATTCTGCCTCCCGCCGATCAGTTCCTCGCCACCTGTGACCCTCCAGAATGCCTTGCCGACCCGGTCTCCGCCAGCCAACGGAAACTCCACTTGCGCCAGCGGCCACCTCGGATGCCGCCCAGCGACTTGTCCGCAGACGCGCTCCTCCCATCGATCCCACAGCCTCCCCTGCTCGGAGCTGCAGAGCGCTCCACCCTCTCTCCGTTCCTCTCACAAGTTACACGCTGCCCTCTTCTGACGGCTCTCGGAAGCACGCCTCAAGGTCGTTCCAGGCTGCTCCTCGCAGGTCCACGCACGTCGCAACGGGCACGCCCCACCCGAAAGTCGTCCCACGCAGCCACGCCACCCCAAGAGCCGGAGGTAGCTCGGTCACTTGCCTGACCGAAAGTGCAAAGGGAAAGACCGAACGGCCTTCTCTCCCTTGGCGCGACGATTCGCCGGTGCGGCCCGCGGAGAGAAGAACCCTTGGCTCCCGGCTGCCTGGCCGAGTGATGCGCGCATGCGCTCCCTGCGAGCCCGACCGCCGCGCTTCCACGGCGACCACCAGAAGTGGTGGCGAATCGCAAGCCACGCTGCTACGAGCGTATGGAACAGTCAGCGTTTTATTCAGGTTCTGGACGTTCCACTGCGTGCTAGTGCTGGGCGGCTCGCACGCGACCAGGGTCAGCTTGTACTGCTCCTGCTCCTTGCTCACTCCTAGGCACTTCTGGCTATTCTCGTGGCGCAGCTGGGAAGTCTGCGCGCGCGCGCGCGTGCTAGTCGCGTACCTTCCTACGCAGCCTCTCACCTGCACCACGTACGTCCAGTTCTGGTTGCCGCCCTGGTTGTGGCACCCGTACAGCTGCGGGGCATTCACCTGGTCGTAGTCCAAGCAGCCTACGGTGTTTCGCACCTGATTCTGGTAGGTCAGGTCCCAGTACTGCAAGAGGAATCCGCCGATCGCACCGGCCAGAGAGCATCCGTCGCCCTGCTCGCTTGGCGCCGACGCCATCCTGGCCCGCCGTCGTCACGCGCCGTGCGAACGCGCACTTCCCACCTTCCTGCTGCGCGCGAGCGTTCCTGCGGCCCAGACTCGGGCGACTGCATATCTTCCGACCACGCGTTGCCCCGACGCCGCCGCGCCAACGTCCGAAGCAGCTGGCTGCTGGCGCGTCCGGGCGCTCGTGTGTCCT
Source organism: Raillietiella orientalis (assembly GCA_036172245.1). Taxonomy (NCBI): domain Eukaryota; kingdom Metazoa; phylum Arthropoda; class Ichthyostraca; order Raillietiellida; family Raillietiellidae; genus Raillietiella; species Raillietiella orientalis. The sequence goes on along the minus strand of JAYWIR010000054.1, from coordinate 732,194 downwards.
GGAAAGGCTGGCGCACTTCCACTCGCTCGAGAGGTGTGACGGGTAGTCGGGAGATGGCGTGACGAGCACTCGCTCGCTTCTAGCTCACCTCACAACCGCCGGGGCACGAACGAACGGCGCTGGCGAACCGCCCGGCAGCCGGGCGTGCGCGGGCAACGCGAAAAACCTTTCTGTCCTTCGCCTGGCGATCGTATACGCGTCGCTCTGGCTCCCGCGCGTGGCATTGCCGGCTACGCAGTGCCTACTCGACGACTCGCACCGACGCACGAGGAGTGGTCGGCCACCAGCAGGCGTCGCGGCGCACGCACGCTCACCTGGTGTCCACCCGTGCCGTGGCAAGAGTATAGCCCCACCGGCTTCCGCTTGTGGTTCTCAAGGGCATCCAAGCACTGGTCCTTGAAGTGCTGGCTGCGGATCTGCAATCAGCTGCCTCGAGCAACGCCGTCGGCAACGCATACCTCTCCGTTTCCCAGGCCGTCCCCGGGAACGTACATCTCCGGGATCACGGTGTGCAGGTACCACTCGAACGACCGGCAGCCGAGCTCCTTCTTCTTCGTCAGCACGTATGTCAGATCGCCGTACAGGTCCGGCGACGCCTGGGGGTAGCACAAGCGCTCGTTACCCCTGCAGGCCAGCCAGCAGCGGCAGCGAGCCGCGGCGCACGCCTGTGGGACGAGCCGACCGTCGCCCGCAGAAGAAAACGTTGGCGCCGACCAAGGACAGGAAGGTGCGCGCGGAGGCAGGGAGTAAACGTGCAGGCGCAAAGAGTGGCACCGCTCCGCGCCAGAGAACTGCTGGCCGGCGGGTCGCTGCGGCGCCTCCGCTATCCGCCACGGGCCACTAGCGGATGCGTGGCGGCGCGACCGAGCAAGGCGCACGGAGAAGGCGGCGAGCAAGCGCTTCCGGAGGTCGGCGCCACCCAGTCCGCGCAACTTCGCTTCCCTACGTACGCACGTGCCGACGGGGCGCCTGGGCGTCGCTTGGAGGCGACGACCTGGGGCGGTTCCTCGTCCGGACGAGCAGGGCACGGAGAGCGCGGAGGTCACCCCGACGCACTGCCCCAGCGACCACCCGTGCGGACACCCTTCCGGTACCGCCCGCGCCCGCGCTGCAAAGAGTGCCCTCACCGTGTTGCTGCTGCCCTGCATCCGCAGGTAGACCTCCTTGTGCTTCTCGTCCAGCCACGTCATGGCGACTCTGTAGCAGTTCTTCTTCACGAACTCCCCAAAGATGAGCGCCGACTGCTTGGCGTACGGATTGGTCTTTCGGTACACGTGACCCACGTGGGAGCATCCGATCTGGTACAGTCCGGATCCACACATCCACACCTGGCGACGACAGTACTCTGGCATTCCTTCCGAGTCGCCAGCACGCCCGGCGGCGCTCGCGCGCGATGACATCCCGTCCGCGACCGGCCTTACTCGCGGCGGCTAGCACGGCGCATGCGCTCGCCTGCCTCTGCGCTTCCCTCTTAGCCCTCCTGTCAACGAGGGCCAAGGGCAAGGAAGCCGCCCGCACGGTCGCAGGCGGAGCAGCAGCCCCATGCACCACAGAGGAGACGCGGGACGGTCCGCAGGCAGCCCCAGGCTCGCCCTCCGATCTCTTCACGCCTCCTGTCACGCGCCAAGAGTCCCTTCCAGTCCTGCACTTGCTGCGACTCCCTCGGTCGCGATCGCGTGACGTGACCGCGCTGCAAGCGGACCGCCGCGGGGACGGGCGCCCTTCCGTGCAGGAGACGTGCTGGCTGATGGCCACTTCCTCGGCGCAACGGCTCCGAGCAGGGCTGGGTGCCTCCGAAAGGCAGTACTCCTGGACTCTTGGTGACGCCTGTCCTCGGACGTCCCAGGAACCCCCTGATTGGCTGCTGAGAAGCAGGGTCGCGAGCCTTTTAGTGCTCGGCATTCCCCCTGCTCGCCGACAGCCACGTGACCCGGGAGAGCTGCTGCGCCGCCCGCATCCATGCGGGGCGCGTCCCGCCGCATCTCCTCCTCGTCGTCGCCGACAGTCGACGGCAACGGCGCTGTCGTCGTCGTCACCGTGATCTGTAGCGATAGCTAGCGTCGGCGCCGGCGCCAGAGGTGTTGCGGTTGCGATCGTTCCGATCGGCATTATCGTTGCCGGGAGCGGCTTCTTGGTCGCCGTGAGTGCGAGCGTCAGCGACGGCCCGCCTGTGATTGCCGTTGTTGTAAACAGTATCGTCGCTGATGGTACGATGGCGAACGCGACGTCACGGTCGTGCGAATGGTCGTCGCGGTCGCGGGCTATCTTGGAACTCGCGGGGTACCTGGAGCGCTTCTCGTCACGGAGATGCGTGACGCCGGGGAAAATGGCCTGCAAATCCCGTCTGAACCGCGGGATCCGAGTCTCCAGGGAGAGCAGCAGACAAAAAGGAAATGAGCCATGTGTGGAATGGGTTCGACGGCCCTGAGGGCTCTTGCCGCATGCGGGACGCTGACAGCGGAGGAGGTCACGCGGCTACCCTACGGCGGTCGCGCGCGCCTGCGTCGCGGGATGCCCCATGGGGTGTCGTGTCCGACATCTCCGGCCGTCCGAATTCCCTCGTGACCCGCGGTGGGCTCACCTTGAAGGACAGCTCTAGGTTCTCTCCTCCCCAGACGTCCAGTTTGTCGTCGTAGTATCCCAGCTTCTCGAAGAAGCGCTTGCCGATTCCGAAGAGGCCGCCAGCCATCGTGGGCGATGGGAGTGGGTCACAGGGGTTGGAAAGGCTGTTCCAGATCCGGTCAGGCACCGGCACCCAATCGAACTGCAACAAAGAAGGATGAGTTAGGAAAGACCAGGGAGTGCTCGATTTGCTGCCCCCCCTGGCGCGTAGGGAACAGGTCGACTTCGCCTCCTCCGCTTGCGCTGGCAACTCAGGATTCCTCGCGATTTCTTCTGTCCATCGGCTCGTCGCTGGAGAAACGTCAGAATTCTTCGGATGGCGGGGATTTTGGCAAACAGTCGTTCCGCTGTACCACGGACCCGCCGCCCACGCGCCGGGCTGGGTATGGGAGGGTGGGAACGCAGGTCGCGGGCATAGGCGCTCGCGGCCTGCGTTGTAGCCGAGAGTCGTGGGCCTCGCTCAAAAGGCGTGTCGCTTGGATGCGTCTCGCAGAATCTGCTCGCCCCTGTTCTTTGGAGCGAGCAGGGAACTTCAAGAGCGGGAGAGCAGGAGAACAAAAGGAAGAGGAGCAAGGCGGAGTGGAGCAAGAAGGAAGGAAGTGAAGGAATAGGAGGAAGGGAGGAAGTCAAGGAGAAACAGAGGATGAGCAGTAGAGGGGAGGAAGTAGAGACGGAAGAGAGAAAGAAGGGAGAGGATTCGAGAAGTCGAACGTTGCTGGAAGCCTCCGGTTCTTGAGGGTTCCTTCCTCCCCCCTGAGACTCCTGCTGGGACCTGCGCGCCAGCCCACAGGGTTACCCGCGCACCGCGAAATGACTCACGCCCATGCCCCAGTTGAACCCGCCAATGCTCTGGTGCTTGCATTTGCCCGAGGTGAAGGCGAAGGTGTCGTCGTTGATAGTTGCTATAATGGGTGCCACTGCAGCTTCCGGATTTTTCATCATGTAGTCGATGAGAGGCTCCATCCAGCCTACGGGGCGGAGGAAGTAAGAGATGCTTGCGCAGGCACGTCCCTAGCCGCAGGCTACCTGTGGTGCATTCGATGTGGGAGTCCAGGAATATCAGGTAGTCCGCCTTGGACGCCTTGGCCCCGACTATCCGCGCGCGAATCAGCCCTTGGCGCTGCTGCATCCGCATCAGGGTCACCTTTTTCAGGGAGGACACGTAATTCTCCAGCTGAGTGCCCAGCTCCGCTGAAACGCTCCATGCGAGAGGGATTGGAGCCCATGGGGAGGGCGGGGGCAAGTGAAAGAGGGGGGGGTCGTCAACACTGCGGTTCTGATTGAGCAGGACGACGAACGTGAGGGTCGCGTTACCCCCCAGCCCATGGCCCGCTTGGAGAGCGCGCCGCGCTCTTACGGTGCCGGGTGATGTTGGAGGCGTCGTCGATTAGGATGACCTCCTCCAGCTGGTGCGGGGGGGAGCGATCTAGGATCGAGTGGATGCTCCTTAGGAGGGTGACCAGGTGCTCGTTGTGGAAGCAGACAATGACCGAAGCCTTCGTCCAGTTCGAAGGGTACCTGCCGGGAGTCTTGCATCTGGAAGAACGAGGCAGCGTTTCGGCGGGTACCGTAAGGACCTCGCGGCCGCAAGAAGGCGGTCTGAATATCCACCGGACGCAGTAAAAGGCAGAAATGGCATCGATATCGGCGCTCGCACTAGTGCTGGCAGCAGCAGCAGCAGTAAGAGTAGCAATAATATCGCTACTTGTATTCGAATCAGCATCAATAGTCGAAATAGTAGTAGCATTAGTAGTAAGGATGGCAAGTAGTATAGCAGTACTGTTATTGGCAGCAGCAGTGCTAATTGTATCAGCATCAGTAACAGAATTGTATCAGTCGTAGTAGTGCTACTATCACTACTAGTAGCAGCAGTAGTAGAAAAGGCAGCAGCAGTGGCGGCAGTAGTATTCGTAATGGCACTAACAATAGTAGTAGTAAAATTGGAAATAGAATTTGAATTCGTAGTCCTTAGCAGTAGAAGTGACCAGAATTAGTATCAGTAATAGCAGTAGCAAAAGGAACAGAATTAGTACCAGTAGTAGTAGTAACAAAGGTATTAACAGTAGCAGAGTCAGTCCCAGCAGCAGCAATAGCAGCACTAACAATAGAGCAGGGAACCTTAAAAGTACCAGCAGCAGGGGCAGGATCAAGAGTAGCATCAGTAACAGTATTCCTATCAGTAGTACCAGTAGTAATGGAATTGGAATCATCAGTCGTAGTAGCAGCAAGAACAGAATTCGTACCAGTAGTAGTAGTTGTATAATTATCTTGATCGTGAGTAGTAGAATCATCGGTCATAGTAGTAAGAGAATTCTTCCCGAAAGAACAGCGACAGCAGCCGCCTGGTCTCCGTACCCTTTCCCATCAAAGAACACACCAGGAAAGGACCCTCGCCTCGCCTCGCCCAGAAGAGTGACTCCTAGGCTCCTCTTCTCGGAAGTCACCGGAAAGGGTCGCGCCTGCTCGTCGGAGCTTGGGATGGGGAACCAAAGTTCCTTGGAGCGGGGTGAGGACGCACTAAGCGGACTCCAGGCTGGCGGCGGAAAGGAAAGGGAGGGCAGTGGGGGAGTGAGTCGCGCGAGGCGGCGATTCCGGTCCGGAGGCTGCGGGTAAGCAAAGGATCTTCGATTCACGGGGCCAACCGACCCAGGCAGGCGGAAGCGTTGCTCATCCACTGCCGGGTTATGCGCCGCCAGGTGTTCGGGGCGTTTACCTCCCCCTCACCTCAGAGACGAGGGGTCCCCTCCCTTCGAAAGAAGAGCCCCGAACTGAAGTTCAGGAGGAAGCGAAGAGCGAGGCAGCTCAGAGGATGAGGGAGAGATGAGCACACGCGCGCGATTAGCGGACGCCTGTATCCCCTGTGGCGTGCCCTCCTCCCGCTTCTTCGCTCTGGGCGAAGTGGTTTCCAGCAGCGCTAGCCGGACGCTGCAAAGATGGGGAAAGAAGGAGGAAGTTTGGCTCGGTCCCGGAAGCGTACGCAAAGCGGGACACTCTGAGGAGCGAGTGAGATCTACTGTTGCCCTTGTTTGTTTGTTTGTTTTTCCAGGATGGACTCACGCAACAACCGTCCTGGGAACCTTTTGGTCCAGAACTCTCTTCCGCCTTCCTCCTTCACACATCTTCCTCAGACTGCGAAATTGATTTCCTGAATCCGGAGAGTGCGCGCAGTGTCTTTCAGCGGCGGCTACGGCAAGCAAGACAAAGCACACGCATCAGTGCCCTTGGGATGAGGAAGGAACCGCGGATCATTATTCGCCGGATCGCGACGCCGGACTCTATGGCAACGGAGCACGCAGCGAATGACCTGTTCCGAAAAAAATGAAAGAGTCCAACGACTGCGCTACCGACGGACCCAAAATCCGAGTCCCTCCGCCCACCCACGCCACCGTACTGCTTGCCCACCTCCGTTCTCCAAAGAGCTGCCTCGATCTTGCCGATTCCTCCTCTTATCCTCCTTCTGCTCGCACACGTTCCTGTCTCTTAGGTGGTTCCCATCTTGGATGAGTGCTTGCGTGCTCCAGGGTTCTCTCACCCGCCCGTCCAGTTCTCTTATCGAGATGCGTAAGAGGACAAAAAGAGGAACCCTACGTCGCTTTCTGGTGCCAACAGAGCCAGCAACATCGGAGGACGAGTCCGTGAGGTTTTACAGAGCAAGCGCGCGGTCCCTTTCAGGTCTTCTGCTTGTATACTGCACACGGATGGACTGCTGGCCTGGTGAATCCGCGGAGGTGCGCAGAAGTCTTCCCGCTAGGGTGCAGCCAAACGGGTACGGGGGAAGAACGAGACCGACTGGAGCCGCCAGTTTCGGGGAGAGAAAAAACGAGGGCTTCGCTGCGCGTCTACTACGCGGGACTTACAGGAAGATCGAAGCGGCTCTAGAGCTGCGACCGGATGGAGCTTACGTCCCAACCCTCTCCCGCGGAATAAGGATTAAGAAAGGTCAGGGGATAATGTCACAGACTCGGTTCCCGAAGACGATAAGTTCTCACCAGTGCTTCTCTGAGCCGCATGCTCACAGCATTTGATCTGGGTACTCATCTCGTGACTTACATTTCATCTCTGAAGTCAGGCAGGGAGCGGCGCAGAGATATCATCTCGCTCACGTACGCGTTGAACTTGTAAGCTTCGTGGAGAGTGTCCTTGTGCTGCCGCTGCTCTGCCGTCAAATCTTTGTCCTGTATGTGCACGGGTTCGCCGTTGGCGCCGTAGTTGTTGTCCGCGTTCGGTGGACTCAGGACGGCTCCGTGTTCGCGCTGCACTGCCTTCTTGTCCCCGGCATGGGTCGTGAGGTCCACTCTGTTAGCAGCCTCGCGCTCCAGATGCACCTGCTTGACAACGTCTCGGAAAAGGCTGCGCTGCTTCCTCAAGACTCTGATGATCTCTTCCTCGAGATCGTTGTCGTGAAGCGTAGGAGCTTTCAGATTGAGGATGAGGAGCCACAGGATGGAGAAGCACAGCACAATCAGGAGGAGGTTGCACACGTGGGAGGATTTCTTCCCCATTTCTATAGCCCGCGTCGGAGGAGTGCCTGCAAAGTCTAACATCAGTACCTTCCTCATTTTGGGAACATTCGCATCATCCTTAATCCGCCTGTCGCTGTCCGCAGGACGACAGCGTTGATGCCGCGTGGATGTCATGAGCCCTCGTCAGTTGAGACCATTTTCGTGAGTCCGAGACAGGGAATCTCATTGGTTCGCGCGAGCCAAATCGCAACGAATTAAAGAATGAAACATTGTTGCCTTTCCGAATAGATGCTTTCTTCCCAGAACGAGTCGGAGAATGTGGCATTGTTGACGTTCTCGAGGCTATTTTTATCCATGTCTCTCTAAGTATTCCGAGCGAAGTATTTGAGATCGCGAACACTACCTTGGTTACGGAAATGCCCTGCCATCCATACATGGTCCCTAATTTCAAATTAGCATTCATGAAGAGCTGCTGAGAAACCCCACGGCATTCGAACAGGGAAACAGAGAGAGAGAGAGACTCTCTATTCCCAGCATCCCGAGCTGCTGCCAAACAATTGCTAATCGACAGCACGGAGACTCAGCCCTCGTGAACCGCATTTGGTTTTCGAATCGCAAAAACTTTTGCCTGCGCCAACGCGTAACACGTGGCCCGTGGAAATGATCCTGCAACTAACGCCTCTGGTGCCTATCTCAGCAGTTCCTGGAGCTCTTTAGCGCGGTTTTTCAGTCCATTTCCCCCCTCCCTTTCCTTGTTTTCCTTCCCTCTTAACTGAAATCGTCCAACTCTGGATAGCTTGCCGACCTTGAAAACGTCTCTGGTGAGGTCGGTGGGGAGGTTGACTCCTGAAATACTCCCGGCTCCTCAGAGACTTCTCAGGTTTATTATTTATTTATTTATTTTCTTCACGACTAACCCTTTACCTATGGAATGCTCCGCGGCGACTCGACTAGTGGGGCTCTCGAGAGGTTTCGGTATGGCTTTCGGGAAGGCGAACCGGGGTTCAGAAAGTGCGGGACCAGTGATCGTCGATCTGAACTTTTCCCCACTGGAGCGCAGTACCCCCGCGTGACTTCCCTTTTGCGGGAACCAACACGCACTCGCGCACGTACAAAGCAGAAGCAACGGAAGCAATGCATCGAAACAACAGTACCTCTTCGTGGACAGCAACCGCGGGCGCAGGCGCTCCGAAATGATTTTCTGGATCACGTGCCGGGCGGAATTCGGCGGCCACACCGCGCGGCGTGGGAACGTCCCGGTCTTAGTCAGTCACCGGCAGCGGATTTCTTGCACGCAGTCTAGCACCACTTTGACCCAAGAGGCGCGACTGCGATCGGTGGGATCGGCGAGGGACACGTAGCGAGCACGCCTCGTTGCGGTAGCCGAGAGGTCGTCTGCCTTGCCAGGGACTTAACGACCTGACTTGCGCCTTTGTGAACCACCTTCCGACTAGCCCCTAGGGGCCGAGCGAGGCTCGTTCGCCTTCCAAAGCAGTCGGTTCACCCCTCTCCGACATCTGACCGAAACTCTGGGAAACGGAGGTCGGACGTTGGAGTGTTTCGTGTCGTCAGAGCGAATTCCAATCTGCGGCTTCGCTCTCGTTTCAAGGCTGAGGGAGGCGTGCGCACTTCGATCTCAGGAGATCAACCTCGCTCGTGACGTCATCCGCTCCCGCCTGCCGATCCTCAAGCGTTCTGAAATAGCCGTAGGGGTAATTTTGCGGATGAATAGAGAGGGAGTCGTGTGCTGCGGAGGGGATACAGTGGTGCTTTGCAGAGAGTTCTTTGCATGAAACCAACCCCAAAGGGAATGGGCATCTGTACATCAGGGACGGCTAGGCCGGAAAGAGTCTGCCTGGATCATCTGCCTCTCCTCTGGGGTAAAATCTGATGGCGACGAGTCAGGGCCGGATCTGCTCGCCACCTCCGAACTTTCGGTCCCAAAGCTCCACATCGTGAGAATGAAAAAGCTGGCAGACCGAACACCCTTCCTCACCGATCGCAGGAGACTCCGCGGGCCCACCCCAGTCCATCCTTACCAAAGTTCGAACCGGGAGGAGACCCTTCTGCACAAAGCCGCCAGTCTAGGCTAGACTAGAACTTCTCCAGACTAACCTACCCGGCAGCAGTGGCCATCTTCGGCGAGAGCCCAAGGTTCGGCCGGCGAAGGACTCGGCCTAGGTGGACACAAGGGTGTCCCTATCTTGGCACAGCGTTCACGCCATGAAAGGGCAGGGTGTGTATCGAACTCCCAGAATCTGCGGACTGCAAGCCACCGAGAGATGGACGCGTGGACCCACCCTGAAGATGGCTACCAGAAACCAAACCAACCAACCTATCAGCGCTTCCCTCTCCAGAGGATTCCCTCCTGCGCGAAACGGCGGCTTCCAGAGTGATCTGTGGAACTCCTTCAAGAGCGACAGGACGTCATCTGCAACTGTTCTTTCTCTCCCTTTTCCACTCTCCGAGGTGTCAGAGAAAAGAGGATCTGCAGGGAGATCGCATTAGGCACCAGAGCACCAAGTGCCGGGAGCTAGCTTCGTGATAAAACCCTTAGATTCGCTCCGGTCTTCTATTGGTTTCCAGGTGTGTGAGGTCATTTCAAATCTCTGATTTCTTCCGACCGCTACTAACTACAGACCGCCTTCGCGCCTGCTGCAGGTCTTGCGCCGCTTCGCTCCGTGTCTACGTTCGCGTGCTTCTCTGAATGCTCCCAGAGCGCGTCGACCGACAAAAGGGACTGACCCATTGAGATGTGTACATAAAACTCCTGCGATTGGTAGCTTGTAAGACACCACCAAAACAGCACCAGGGGGGGCAGCTCGCTCTCCCCTGGTGCTGTTTTCTTGCTGCATCCCCGCTCAGACCGATGTCGTCGCGACTCTTTAATGAAGATCCTGCTGCTGTCGATCGAAACCTCTTCTCCTCCACCCTGGTGTCCGCATTTCGCTTTTGTCTTCCGATTCGGATGAAGCCCGCGCCGTCGCGAAAGAGAGGAAAAGATCACTTCTAGCTTGCAACGATGTGGGAAGTGGTCTTCTCCGCTCTTATTCTCTCTCTTATTCCATGACCCTCAGAATTCAACATCTCCGATCTCGTGCTCACTTTCTTAACGAGCTCCTGATTGTCCACTGTTCTCAGAAACACAATAAGGATTTTCTCAACGTTCGCTGACGGGTAGGATGAGGCACCTTAGCAGAATGCCTGGAGGCCGAGCTACGTCTCTGAAGGTTTCCGCTCGCGAAGAACCGCACCTCTCCAAGCCTTGGGCAGCCCCAATCGCAAGTCTGTCCTCCTAAACCTCATGTCTCACGCGGATAGGGAGTATTGCTTTGTGTTGGTGCTCCAGTAAAGGCCACGGCTTTTTGCCCTTTTCAACTGGATTGTCGTCCCAATATGCGGCTGTCAGCTGAGCCAGTAATTGAGAATTATGGTAAAAAACAGAATCTGAAGCTCAGAGCTTTGGGACCCGCAAAACGGAAAGGCGTCTTGTGGCACCTAAGGCTGCATCAGTTCTATCTCTAGGGAGTAGCCACGTGCAGCACAAAGTTGCTCTAGACACGGAAGATCAATATGCTTTTTGGTATTCAAAGATAATCCTTGAGATAGTTTTTTAGATTCATTGGATGATGCCGATGCCTCCAACGATTCTTGAGAGGACACTTTAAACTTGGTCGCTTATCGAAATCCCAGACAAATCGTGCATGGCAAACAGAGTTCCAGAATGTGACAACATGCAGTTGTATCCTTGGTATGCAGCATTTCTTGAGTTCCTGATTGTCCACTGTTCTCAGAAACACAATAAGGATTTTCGACTTCCGCAAGTTGCAAGCATTCATCTTTCTCATCATCAAAATTCTTATTCCCCAAATCCACCTTTCTTTAAGATAGCGCTGCCCTGAAAGCATACTGGGCAGCGTTCCCTTACATGAAACGGAACGGCGGTGCAATGAGCTTCCCGATTAAGGAGTGCCAAGAGAATCTTCCACATTTTCACAGGAGATGCAAGTGGCAATGATACCATCTGCTCATGGGTTCACGGCATCAGCAGATAGAAAAAGAGGGTCCATTTCCAGAGTATGTGGTCCACAAAATCAACAGATCCCAGTTGATCAACAGCACGCAATGTAAACACCATCTATCACGATGGCAGCAAAGAGAAGGATCTGTGTTGCACTAATCTAATACCACTCACTTATTCAATCGTTCGAAATTAAAGCTGCCTTACATTTATGTATTCAATAATTCGCTTCATGTTTTTTCCATTTTTTATAGAAGATGAATCTCATGAGCTACGATACTGCCCAGGTGCAAAGTAGCAAGGCGAGCCATTTGAAACCAGCCCAATTCGCGTCCGGCTCCGCGGCGTGACGTCAGCGTGCACGATCAGCATGTCATCCAACAATGCGATCTAAAAATACACTGTGAGCGGCTTCCGATCGGGCCGCCTCGAGTCCGGCTCCGCGGCGTGACGTCAGCGTGCACGATTAGCATGTCATCCAACAATGCGACCTAAAAATACACGGTGGGCGGCTTCACACCGGCCCTCCTCAAACCCGGCCTTGCGACCAAAGGGAGGGTGCCCACGCATAGGGTGAGGAAAGGGGAACAAGGAGAGACTTCAGTGCTTGGAGAGGGACGGTTTTCAAGCCGTTCACTTTCCATTTTTGGATTGCATTGCAGACAGCTATGCCGATTGCTCGCCTTGACGTCACATCGTGTTGCCGTACTTGAGCAAGGCCGGTTTCCAGTGGCTCGCCCTGTAGCATTTCTAAACTGCACTGCGTTTATTCGTTGCACGCGAGCGAAACGCTGATCCAAAGAGGAGATTCGCTTGAGATTCTTTGCTGGAATGCGTGCTTTACGGAAGTCTCCTTCTCAGCCTCCGCCTGCGACCTCCGTCGCAGGGGATTCGCGGAACGCACTCTGGAGTTTCCTTGAAGACTATTCGGTCGACACGCCTGCTGACCGACTCCGAGACTTCGGAAGCCCATTCCAGAGTAACACTACGCCGGGAAGACCCACTGGACATCTCCCCCGCGTTACTGGTCCGCCCCAGTTTGCGCGGAGAGTTCCGCTTTCCTGCTCAGGTGGCTGCAGTCGGCGACTCAGCTCCGTCCCGCGCAATGCTCTATCAAAAAGGGCGAGGTGGGCGTCCCTGAGAACTGTGCCACTGTGGTGAGGGAGATCGACATTCGCCGATACCTGGAATCGCATCTGAGGTGCCGTTCGCCGCCAACGGACACGCCCAGAGACGGAGATCTTGAGGAACGCAGAGGTCATCTCCAGGTGCTGTGCTCAAGCGGTTCACTTAGGTGCAACTGACAGCCTCCTGCCACAGGGGCATCTCCGAGCAGGCTGCTGCCGCTCTCTCTCATTGCCTTCAGTCTGAGGCTATCGGGGGGACAGTGCTCGACCCGATAAAGACCTCGGTTGGCAGCCGACCAGCAAGTGAGTGGTGCTCCCGAAGCTTTGGGAACGCGTGCAGCCCCACGTTGTTGCTAGGAGATGGAAAACTGAAAGATGTGTTGCTGTCGCGTTCGGTGATGGATGTAAAGTCCAGTAGCGGGAATGCTACCGAGAAAGCTGTAGGTATGTTGGTATCTCGAGCAACTCCGTGTCAATCACACTCTGCCTCCCGAGTGAGGTCCTCTAGCGCACCTTAGCCCGTCCCACTACAGCGAGCACACGATCATCATCAATGGGGAAGTGCAGGAGGACATATGCCTTCTGCAGCATGAGCTGCGGTTTCACGATGTGGGCTCCAAGCAACGCAGGATGGTCTGCCCAACCAAGCCGATAAGGAATCTTCAGCGCTCAGAAGAGAAACGCCGCTTACGCGGGAGGCAACCGAGCAGTGGCGGGGGGACCGTACCAAGCACCCTCGGCGAAGGCATTGTGTCTTTTCGACTGGCGTCAGTAAACTCCTCTGGCTTCTGCGCTAGAGTGGGCGCTCTTCGCTAAAGCCCTTCTGCAACTGGAGGACGCTCCGAGGGACTCGCTGAAGAGCGTTTTTTCGTGGGTCCTCCTGCGGGAGGGGCTGCGACAGCGTCTTGGGTCCAAAGAGGCATGGCAGCAACGCTCTAAGCTCTGCTGTTGGGGGCGGCGAAGCGGACACCCATCACTATTTTGGCAAGGGTAACGAGATGGCGCCTTGTCGGACCTTCTTGGCTCTAGGCATCGCGCAGGACCCAGTGTCCGACCTTCTTCTCTTGTCCCGATTTCAACGAGTCTCCTCCACGTGACCTTCTTATCCCGGATTGCTAAACCATTTGTTTAAAATAAATGAGAAAACGTGGTGCAGTGTGTACGGGCCTGCTCAAAACGGAAAAGGTCAAACTTCATCGGGAGGAGAACTGAGGAGGAAGAGAGCGTGAGTAGGGAGGAGTGGATAAATAAATAAGGGTGGAGTCGACAGACCTCATAGCGATTCGGAGGGCCTGTCTCTGGAATAAGTGGGAGGAATAAGTGCGTTCCTTGGTTTCGGGATAGCCAGCCCTCAATGGGCTCCACCAACGCAGCCAGGCGGCAACAACCCCAGTGACCTTCGAGACCCTTTATTACGGGCAGGAGAACATACCACTTTTTGCAGGGTGGTCGAAAGGACCAGCCCCATCGTGTGAAGGAGTTTCTAAGATGTTGCAGAAGGGGATGGCGGGAATATTGCCAAGCGCCGCTCCCTCTTTCCGCGCCAAGAAACTAGGAAAACCCTGACAACCCAGAAGGCAGACTCCCAGGAAACAAGATACGCTCCAGAGCGAGCGGAAAGCCCGCCCTCTTGGGAGCTCCTTCCTGCACCCGCGCACGTCCCATGGAGCAGGCAGTTCGGGTGCTCCAGAGAAGGCGAGCAGGTCCTCTGTCCCTGATCAGGAAAAGAAAGAATTCCAGTCCTCTCCGCCCAGCCCCATCCGCGCACCGCACCCCAGACTCCAGAACTCCCCACTCTCCAAATTGTTGGAAACTCGCCTTCCTGTTGCGAGTTCCGTTGCTGGAACGACGCACGGGAAGAGGGGAGAGGTGACTGAAACGGACGCGGTCGGTGCACTGGGCTCCTTATGTCCCGTGTGCACCGCTTGCCCCCGTGGAAGTAGCCGCTGCCTCCAAGCTCGTCCTTGAGGGCCTCCCACCTCTGAAGGGATTCAGAATCCGCCTCCCAGACGGGTCCTCCCTGGAAGACCAGAAAGCGAAGGAAAAGACACGTTTGCAGGACACGTGCCCATATCTCGACGATGGATAAGCTCTGCTCAGGTGGTAGCACATCCCGAGACCAGAGAAAACTGGAAGAGGCCGGGGAAAAGGCCGAATGGCGCAATGACTCCTTTCCGTCCGCGAGCCGTGCGCCATCTTGAAGAGCAAGCCTCAGAAGCAAGGAGGTGTCCTCCCGTGAGAGCTTCCTAGAAGGGGGCACTCTACAGGAGAAGTACGTCCAGGTGCTCGCAACGGAAGCGCCACGGGGTACGTGACAGCAACAAACACTAAAGCGGAAAACACATGTGGACAAGTGAAAGAAATGGAAACTCCCACACGAAAGCGGAAAGAATTCAGCTTCCAACATAAGGAATTTCTGGCACTACATGCAACTTTCAACCATGCTTATCACATGAGCTACAAATTTGAGATGCCACCACTGCTTCAATAATTGCTGAGAGGTCTCTGGCATTTGCGTGCCAATAACTAGGAGACATCTATCGGAAGACCTCCTTTGTAACCTAAAGGTTCGACCTTCCGACCTCAGTCGATCTTCAGAGTCTACAAGTCTGCCTCCCTTTCGTCATTCCGCAAAGACTCCCGTTACCGTTATAAGCAGTATTCCTTCTTAAGGTAGAGATCTTGGAAATCCACAATTCCAGCATCAGGGACGAACAAGAGATATACACCCAGGACACACGGTTTTTTAGAATTCATGTTTTTGCTTTTCACTCTTCTTGACATCCCCTGCTTCAACTCGCATCTTCCTCTTCATTCCTGACTGCCTACTGGTGCCACAATCGATCAGCAACAAACTTTATTAATAAGTAAAATAAATGTGTGCCTAGTCTCACATACCCTAACCCGGCGTACCTAACACAAACCAAAAACAGCATCACTAGCAAAAACCACTTAACCCAACATAAGCTAAATTACCTAACCTTACCTATCCAACGTCACCTAACCAACCTAACCTCAACCAACATACCTAACCAGACCTACCCCTAACCAAATCTTACTTCACTTAACCTACCTATCAAACCAAACCTAACCTACCTAACTTACCCTACCTAATCTCACCTAACATAACCTACCTAACTAGCCTGACATATCTAACTAACCCAGCCTCTCTAACCACAACCACCTAAGCTAACCTAACCAGCACAGCCTATCTAAACTGATCTACCTAACCTGAACAATCTAAGATAACCTAATTAACCAGCCTATCTATCCACGCCTATCTAACATGATCCAAATAAGTCTACCTAACCAATCCAGCCTATCTAAACTGACTTGACCTAACCTAACCAAAATAACCTAACAACCTATCGAAACTAGTCTACTTATCTAACCTGAATAACCCAGCCTTTCAAACTACAACCACGCAACCCAACCTACCTAACCTAATCTAACCTAATCAACCAACTTACCTAACCTAATCTAACCTAATCAACCAACTTAACCTCCCTAACCTATAGCTTGACCTGTCTCCGACTCGGCATTCGTACATGAATCACTCGTTTCGGAGATTGCTTCTGGAGCTCCTGCTCTCGGTCCAGACGACTCGAGCTGATCACTCGCAAATCGAATCTTCTCATTCTGATGTTGGGAGCGATACGTCGATCTCTGAGATCCAGCTTCCCAGACTTGGTGAACTCCTTGGGGCACTTTCAGAAAAGTCTCGTGGCAGTGCAAGGATGAGACACGACGTCAACAGTCTCTCTCTAGATGCCTGGGCCAGCTCTCGAGTGTGACGTCTCACGATGCATGCAACCTGAACCTCGGAAATCGCGAGCGTTCTCTGCCACGGCATTCCTGAAGATCAGTACAATGCAGCTATTGTTTGTCGTAGATGAAGAAATCTTGAGCAAAAACACGGGACGCGCGTGGATCTCTCCTTGGTTTCCATCCAGAAGATATCCCCGTTCTCTTGATCAGCCACCTGGAAACCGAGCTCATATTTTCTCCTAGGGATTCCGACGTGATTATGTTTCTCTCCACCTTTCTCCACACGCTACCCCGAGACTCTCAGTGTGTGCCAGGGGCCGCCTCTGTCTGGCTGAGGGCTCCGACCATAAAGGTGAGTGCGCGCGCACCTTCTCCACACGAAGCTTCAGGAAGTCCCCATTCTCCCTGGGGATGTTCTCGGACTCTTCCAGTTTCATTCTCTGGGATTAAAAAAAACTGAATTGCTCCCCCGGCAGAGGCTAAGTGTGCGCGCGCGAAGGAATTTCGAGCTCTCCGGAAGTTCAAGAATCCGCCGAAAGGAAGTGCAAGGAGGGTTTGGAGTCTCTGCCACTCTCCTGAACTCTCGGAGTGGGCTGATGTCGACACTCATGCTCGTGGACCGAGGCGCTTGCTCGTCTGAAAGAAGTCACAGCATCCGAAATCCGTCCTAAGCCCTGCCGAAGGGTCTGCGATCTGAATCCGGTTCGGCTGCGACAACTCTTTTAGCGTTCCGCGCAGAGCCTCCCGGTTGCTACTGCTCGGTGCGGGACGCTTGAACTTCCATTGCCGACGGACGCTCGTCAGTCCGACTGACCCGACATCAGTTCTTCCAGAGAGTTCCCAAGTCCGACCCCCATATTTCCTGATGCTGCTACATTGAAGAATGGAATCGCTTCTTCCTTATCTTTCCGTGACCAAGATCCTGAATCCTGCGTGCTTGTGTTCCAGGAACAGCTAACAAAGTTTTCTGAGTGGCGGGGAAATCTCCTGGCAGTTCTCTCTGGCCGTGGGTGTTCTGGAGGCAGCGGCGAGGGGGCGATGCCGCTGCCGCGGAGAAAGGGTCGTCTCGTGTGGTGCCAGCAGATCGTTCGTGACGCTAACCTTTGCATTCTTTCCCGCCCAAACATCCGCACATACTCTCCTCCCTCCTCTCTTGCCATACCCTGCTGTAAAGCCCAGTCCTTCCGCCGGCTCCGAACGTCGATGACATCCTCCCAGGCAAGGAGCGCGTCTTTGATCGAACCTGATTTCAAGATCCCTATCCCCATCGGGAGCGATCTTTTCGAAAGGAAAAGCAAAAGTCAGATGCCGATGCGCTCCGGCCTGGAGACTTAGCAACCAAGGGGGGGGTTCCTTCCAATTTACCGAAAGCCAGACCTTGGTTGACGACTGCAATTCCGTTCAGATGCATCTCGAAACCGCGGTTGCCTCGAAATCCATGATGGCTCATATTGCGATCGCAGTGAGTGTGAGATCTTCACCGCAAGCTGGACGAGTGCACTTCCTCGGAAGACTTTCGAGTCAGTGCCTTCACGACATTGGCTCGGCCTCACCAGCAGAACTGCGAAAGATCTCCCGAGAAATCGTCTCAAAAGAAGACGAATGACAGATGCGAGGAGCAGTGAGGCTGCGTACGCGGTAAATCTATGAGGGATCCAAAGGAAAGAGAAGCCCCAAGTAACCAAACCAGTCCAGTCCATCTAACCCAACCTACCAAACCTAAATTCACCCAGAGAATCAAAAGGAATCCACCAACCCTAATCCATCCAAAGCTACCTAACCTCACCTGCCTAATCCAACTGAAGACAAACTAATCCAACTTAACTAGCCCAGCTACCTGACCTATTCCACATGACTCACCCTACCCCACCTAGCTTCAGCAATCGAGTCTATGAAGGCCAACTGATCTGACGATACTTTCCTAAACTGACTAACCCACCTACCTGACCTAACGCACATAACCTACTATGCCTCAGCTAACGACGTCTCACTTGCCTAAGCCCGCTACCCAAGATGAACTACCTGAACTATGAAAAACTACCAAACGTGATCTACCTAACCCGACCTAACCTCACCTACATAACATAACCTCATCTACCTAGCCAAACAAACCCTACCTAACCTAACCCACATAACCTACCTTACTTCAGCTAACAAAACCTTGCCTGCTGCAGCCCTCCACCTAACCTGCACTACCTGAACTTCGCAAATCCACCTAACGAGGTCTGCCTAACCTAACTAACCCAGCTATCTAACCTAACCTATCTAAGCGATCCTAGCTCCTCGAAAAGCGCCTACCTAACCTAACCAAACCTAATCTAATCCATCCTAACCAATTCAGTTTTCTAACAAAACCTATCCTCCTCTTGCTCCTTCCCTATTCCCGCAGAGACTTTCAGGGAATAGGGAAGGTAGGGAGGGGAGCTCCTGGGAGAATAGGAAATCATAGGGGCAGTGACGGGGGTAGGGGCAAGAGGTGGACAAGACTAAGTATGTTGCTCTGCTCTCTCTCCAGGATAACGAGAGGCGACTATCGACAGAGTCTCAGGCTCCTCATCTGTGCCGTCATGCCTGCTTAGGGAAGAGCAAAAGCGAAGGAGAGGAACTCGTGGCTGCTCCCCCACTTACACTCCTCTTACCCGCTGATGGCCGTCTTCTTTTTAGGGTTCGCCCCAATTCCTGCAGAATCGTTCGCATCCTTGGGAGGTGCATCATAGGAGCTCGACCTTTCCTCCACATGGTGGCTCTCAAAGCTCTTTAAAGACCGTCGGTGCCATTCAAAGGTGCGTATAACTCAGTTGGGGGCAACTCCGTAAGGGTCATCCCACTTTATTCAGGAAACTTTCCCAGTGCTGTTTGTTTTCATCCTTGTGTAGAGGGAGCGAAACCAAAGTTCTTCTCACCCATTTTGTTTGCTTTTGTTCTCCGCTTGTCCCTCCCCCGTTGCGGACTTTCCGTTTTCCCGGCCTACGTGCCGGCAAACCCTCCCCTTCGTTTCTTCTTATAGTCGGCTGGGAACCAGCATGTTCCCAACTAGTTCATTTTTTATGAAATAAACGCCCCGGAGTGACCAGGTGAAAAACTTGATCCGGAAAGTCCTGAAGGGAAGAGTCCCATTCTCTTACGCTTGGCAGGAAATTGCGAAAGGAACCTGGTTGTCTCCGGAGTGAACCCTCAAGGGAACTGCTCCTTGTTTGCTCCTCTGAAGAGAACCCCGGAGGGAGTAGTGTGCTCCTTGACGCACTCTGGAGAGGCACCCTCCGAAGGGGATAAACCAGCTCCAGGGCATACGGTGGAGGGCCTCCCGCTCGAGTCGGCTCCATTGGCACAGCTGGGAAACTCCGAAGGGAACCGGCGCAAAGAGATTTTTGGAAGGGTCCCGGAGAGTGTACTCCCGATTCCAGCTGGTGAAGGAGTGGCACCCGATCTCCAGCCTGCACAAGTCTGGAGGCCCCAGCGCCATCCTGCAGGAAACTCGAAACCTGCAACAGCAAATCCCACGTCGGCGTCCGTCCCTTCCTGGCTGGGATTCGAATTCGCAATGCCCGGTACCACACGGCCGCCGACAGGCATTGTCTTCGGGTACCTCGGAAGGCGCGGTTTATGGAACAGAAACGCATGGCGGCCACTCCTTCAGGAACCTTTGACATCGAGGGATCCTCTCAGGGGAGGGATAGCACAAGCACAGTTGATCAGCTGCACTCGGTCACACCATCCTCAGGACGACAGGCTCGGCATTCGGGCGATGCCAACCTCGGAAGATGGCGCGGGATGCTGGTCGGAAGGGACACTAGTATCACGCTGCGAACATCTAGACTCCGCCACGCGATGTCTTCTAGAGCGACCATCCCTTCTTCGATTTGAACCAAGGTAGCGCACTGCCGGGTCTCTTGAACTTCTTTCTGGTCTGCCCGACTGGGAGAAGTGAGTTCCTCCGGGGGACCGGGGGAGGGGGGACAGGCAGCCAGTTGACCTCTGAACCGCACAGAGCTGCAATTCCATAGTTGCAAAGAGCATCACAGGAGCTACTCAGCTCCCTACCAAGGAGTGAGACCAAGTGCTCCCCCAAGCACAAGGACGCGCCTTGCCACGGGCGATGACCTTCGCAGCTACGAAATTCCGGTTTGAGCCTCTCGTAAGCTCCTGTTTCCCTTGAGAAGTTGCCAGTAGCACTCCGTGGGAAGCCAGCTGTGCCGTCGCCGAGTTGCCACGCAACCGCCCGGGTGGACCGCTGTTTTCAGTACGCTTCTTATCGCCGCGTCGTCTAACAGCAGCGATCCAGAGTTCAGCGAGACCCAGATGGGCGTGCGGAGGCTTCTGGGAGCCTCCTCAGCAGTGGGCGCTGTGGGAAAAAATCCCAGTCGTTGCCTCCGCACCCGCTGCCGCCCTCCCACCCGACAGCTAGCGTTCTCGCGCGCTCCCGTCGGGCTCCACTCAGACACCTGCTGACTCTTACTCAAAGCACAACGGCGAAGAACACCAACACCGGGAACGGGAGTCTGTACCGTGCTCGGTCTCTGGGAGCACGGAGTTCTTCCCCTCATTCATTGCACGACAGAGTCCGCTAGAGCTTTGGCGTCATGCTGGCTCCCAAAGGCCACGCCGCCTTCCGCCGGGGTAGGGCGTGCGGCGGGACTCACCACCGACGCGCTTCCCTCCACCTTTCATGAGGAGGCTCCGAACCGCAGCGATCCCTCCGCCTGAGGCTCAAAGCGCGGAGTCCCGCAACTCCCACCTGAAAAATTTCCCAGCTTCGGAACGTGGGACCGACCTCGGAACTACCAATTGCCCTGATCTACCGGGCATCTCTGTCTCCCGAAGCCAGCCCTCCAACTTCCACATCACCCTCCAGGAGGAGTTCCTTCGCGCTGCCTACTCCAAGTGGTAAACACCGCGACCTCCTTGAAGAAATTCGAGCGCCCAAGGGTCTCTCACTTGTTCTGATTCTCTTCCCATCTCAGAGCCTTCGTTCTTTCGTCATTGACACTTTCGCGTCGCATCGTATGCACGAAACCACCGAGAGTTCTCCCTTTCCCTTCCTTTGTTTGCTTCAATCCGAAGGTTTCGCTCGTCAGTCTATCAGAACGTCCAGATCTTGGAGGCCAGGTTCAAGGCGAGTCCTTCTGGATGAAGGCGGGGTGCCGGAAAATCCCACCTTCGGATCCAGGACGACGGAGTTGGAGAAGGATCTCACGCTCGTTTTCGAGTGCCACGGGGCTGCAGACCATTTCTTTGAGTGGGGTTCCTTGATCTTCCTGAGGAACTGTCCTTTAAAGAATGAGGGAGGAAAAGAAATCCTGCGAACTTCTCGGAGAGAATGGCGTTGCAAGAGCGGACATGAACAGATCGATCAGGGAAGAAGAGGGAAGGCGCGTTTCGACTTTCTCCTCAGCCTGCCTGTTCAACCCGTCCTCGAAGAGACGAGACTGCGATTCTTCTTCCATTGAGGGTGGTGACCCGGCCCGCTGCTTCCAACATCGGGTGTTTCCATGTTACTTTTTTGGAAGTCGCCTGCCTGCTCTCTGCTTCTTTACCCGTCGAATTCCAGCATCCCAGGAAAAAGAAACTGCGGCGGTCTCCGTGGAGAGTCAGGTCCTCGACTCCTGTTTCCCTTCTTGTGCCTCGCCTATTCTAATGCCGCTAACAGATCAAATGCGTGCCTGACCCCCGTACGATCGCCTCCTCTTCTTAATCCTGTTTGGGATAATGCCCCTCCCCACACACACACACAGGCGCAAAGTTGAGGGATGCCTCATGGATAAATCGGTGGTCCGCGAAGCAGAGGTGTTCTCCGGATAAAGTGCCTGCAACGATCCGTCGACCCAGAAGACCAAGCTTGCGAAGGCGATGTGGCAAAGGAGTTCTGCTTAGTGACCAAGACTCTCGGAACGACAAGGCTGCCCATGAGGAGGATACACAGTGAGTTCGCCGAGCATCAAGCGCTCCGGTCATTGGCGAACGGTAGATCTTAAATAACACTCGAGGATTTCGCCTTCAGGTGAGTTCATGCATCGAGAAAGACCCAGATGCGTCCAGCCACCTCCTGAATATTGGGGGTCACCTGCGGTTCTGCCTCTTCGTGCTCGGTTGGATCTACCGCCGTGAGAGCGGGTGCTGGCCGAACGCGCCACAGTGCTCGTCGCCGACGCTCACCCTCATTCTCTGAGTGCGGAGCTCCAGCTCCATCGTCAGGAGGCAGAGAGATCTGGCCAACCTGATCCGAGGAAGGCAGGAACGGGGAGCCGACGGTTGCGCCGGAAACGCCCCAGGAGACGGCTTGCAGCTACGCCTGGACCTGGTTGTCCGGGACGAGGAACGAGCCGACGTCACCCTGCCCCTCGCGAAGACGCGGCAGCGCGGCATGGCAACGAAAGGAGACCAAACATAGGGAGCTGTCCGTCCCGTTTCTCTGAAAGAGCAGCGCTGAGGGCATCAGCAGTGGGCTCCGCAAGAGACGGAGAACGGTGAGGTGCTCTACGGAAAAGGCGGTGAAGCAAGAGGAGCCAACGTCCAGCAGGACCATGGCGCGTTCTAAGACGCGTTCGGGGTCACCGTACGGCATGAGCAGCTGTGAGCGATCCTCAGATAGAACAACAAGATGGCAGGAAGCGTAAAGAATTTCCCTTGTCTCTAAGATGTATTTCATGTACCACAATTGGATAAATACAGCTTCGCGTATTGTGGATCCGGTTCGAAAGGAAATTTGCAAGCAAGCGCGAAGGCTTATATTGCAGACCTGTAAAGGTCACAAAGGTGAATTTGGAAAGGTCATCCCTGAAGGAGATGTCAAGGAGACTTCGGTAAGTGCTGTTTCCGAAAAGCCCATTCCTACATCCTTGACGTCACGAGTAGCAGCGAGCAATCCCCGGATAGAACAAGATGGCAGCTCAAAAGAGGGGGAACGCAAGAGGAAGGCGGCGCGAACGGCATCCAGCACGGCTGTTGCACGTTTTGGGACGCATCCGGGGTCACCGTACGGCATGAGCAGCTGCGAGAGATCCTCGGATAGAACAACAAGAAAAAGGAAACTGAGGATAGTGTCCTCCAACATTCACTGCAAGAACAAGATTAAAAATCAATAGTATCCTTGCTGCGTCATTTCGACGGGAGATAAGAAAGGATACTCCACTTCTAATGAAAACCGGGAAAGGAATGAAGGTTGAATGCTAAGCATCCGGAATCATCATTCCGTGGTTAACATGCAGCGAGTATCGAGGGTGGTCTGTCATTTGAAGGGAAGGAGCGGACGAGTGTTAGCTGCCATACACCTCAGTCGAGCGAGACACCGTCGAACAGACAGAGGTGATGGTCGCTAAATGAAGATGGAAATCAGCAAGGCCAAGGAGAAGGGAAAGGGAAGAGGGGGCAAAGAACTGCGACCACATGATTTTCGGCAACTCTTCGTCAACCCGTGATTGGAGGGAAAACAGCAGGACCGAACTCCGAGGTCTTCGCGTCAGTTTTCCCCCCGACCCAAAGCCCTGCTCGCTCGCTCTCCCGACCACGGGACGCCCCCGCATGCAGTCTCCCGAGCTGCGCCGGACCACCCCCGGGCGGGCCTGACCTTCCGCGGAAATGGTCGGGCGGATCGGCAGAAGCGGATCAAGCCCTGAGACAGAGGGACGCGGAGCCGACAGTCACGTAGGAAACGTACCTGAGCGCAGTTTCCGCGATGCTCGGCGAGGCTGCCTCTTCACATGCTCGTTTGTGGCGCTGCACACGGGACGCGAGGAGGGGGAAGGGGAGGGGCCGACTATCGTTTGTCTGAATCCTTGGGTCACCGCCGCCCGGAGGTGCTACCTTCCTTCCTTCACCGAACCAAATCCCGGGCGGCGCGAGAGGCCAAACATGAGCGCACCTCGTGGTCTTATCTCCTTGGAAACGGCGCGCGAAGGATGCACCGCATCGCGTCAAGTGAGGGAAATGTAGAGGAGTCTCTCTCTCTCTCTCTCCCCCTCCCCCTCCCACGTTGCTTCCCGGGGACGCAAACGCGTCGGGCCGCCAGGCGTGGCGTGAGTCACCGGGAAAGGTACCAAGTGCGCGGCGTAGGAGAGAGGGAGGTTCGCTGCTAGGACGCACCTTCTCCGCTGTCAGCGTCCCGCATGCGGCAAGAGCCCTCAGGGCCGTCGAACCCATTCCACACATGGCTCATTTCCTTTTTGTCTGCTGCTCTCCCTGGAGACTCGGATCCTGCGGTTCAGACGGGATTTGCAGGCCATTTTCCCCGGCGTCACGCATCTCCGTGACGAGAAGCGCTCCAGGTACCCCGCGAGTTCCAAGATAGCCCGCGACCGCGACGACCATTCGCACGACCGTGACGTCGCGTTCGCCATCGTACCATCAGCGACGATACTGTTTACAACAACGGCAATCACAGGCGGGCCGTCGCTGACGCTCGCACTCACGGCGACCAAGAAGCCGCTCCCGGCAACGATAATGCCGATCGGAACGATCGCAACCGCAACACCTCTGGCGCCGGCGCCGACGCTAGCTATCGCTACAGATCACGGTGACGACGACGACAGCGCCGTTGCCGTCGACTGTCGGCGACGACGAGGAGGAGATGCGGCGGGACGCGCCCCGCATGGATGCGGGCGGCGCAGCAGCTCTCCCGGGTCACGTGGCTGTCGGCGAGCAGGGGGAATGCCGAGCACTAAAAGGCTCGCGACCCTGCTTCTCAGCAGCCAATCAGGGGGTTCCTGGGACGTCCGAGGACAGGCGTCACCAAGAGTCCAGGAGTACTGCCTTTCGGAGGCACCCAGCCCTGCTCGGAGCCGTTGCGCCGAGGAAGTGGCCATCAGCCAGCACGTCTCCTGCACGGAAGGGCGCCCGTCCCCGCGGCGGTCCGCTTGCAGCGCGGTCACGTCACGCGATCGCGACCGAGGGAGTCGCAGCAAGTGCAGGACTGGAAGGGACTCTTGGCGCGTGACAGGAGGCGTGAAGAGATCGGAGGGCGAGCCTGGGGCTGCCTGCGGACCGTCCCGCGTCTCCTCTGTGGTGCATGGGGCTGCTGCTCCGCCTGCGACCGTGCGGGCGGCTTCCTTGCCCTTGGCCCTCGTTGACAGGAGGGCTAAGAGGGAAGCGCAGGGGCAGCGACTAGCACGCGCGCGCGCGCGCAGACTTCCCAGCTGCGCCACGAGAATAGCCAGAAGTGCCTAGGAGTGAGCAAGGAGCAGGAGCAGTACAAGCTGACCCTGGTCGCGTGCGAGCCGCCCAGCACTAGCACGCAGTGGAACGTCCAGAACCTGAATAAAACGCTGACTGTTCCATACGCTCGTAGCAGCGTGGCTTGCGATTCGCCACCACTTCTGGTGGTCGCCGTGGAAGCGCGGCGGTCGGGCTCGCAGGGAGCGCATGCGCGCATCACTCGGCCAGGCAGCCGGGAGCCAAGGGTTCTTCTCTCCGCGGGCCGCACCGGCGAATCGTCGCGCCAAGGGAGAGAAGGCCGTTCGGTCTTTCCCTTTGCACTTTCGGTCAGGCAAGTGACCGAGCTACCTCCGGCTCTTGGGGTGGCGTGGCTGCGTGGGACGACTTTCGGGTGGGGCGTGCCCGTTGCGACGTGCGTGGACCTGCGAGGAGCAGCCTGGAACGACCTTGAGGCGTGCTTCCGAGAGCCGTCAGAAGAGGGCAGCGTGTAACTTGTGAGAGGAACGGAGAGAGGGTGGAGCGCTCTGCAGCTCCGAGCAGGGGAGGCTGTGGGATCGATGGGAGGAGCGCGTCTGCGGACAAGTCGCTGGGCGGCATCCGAGGTGGCCGCTGGCGCAAGTGGAGTTTCCGTTGGCTGGCGGAGACCGGGTCGGCAAGGCATTCTGGAGGGTCACAGGTGGCGAGGAACTGATCGGCGGGAGGCAGAATGCCCGTGGCCATCTTTCCAGTTTGCCTGGGAAGAAGCTGAGGACGATGCCCTCCCGCCGCTTGTCACGCTGTTTCTCATCTCTTTTTCGATGCTCCATCACATCCATACACGGCTACTCTGTTCTACGAAGGGAGGGAGGGTCAACGTTGTAAAAGATCCTAGGATGCTGCGCTAGGTCATGTGATTCCAGGACTGTTCTTTGGGAACGAAACGTTCTCTCCCGCAGAATCGATGGGACTAGAGCTTTGCCGCTGCGGAGTCGGCGAGGCGCTCCATATGAGACGTCGCGCCTCTCGAGAAAAGTATTTCTTCATAGGTTCAAGCGATTGGAGGTGCTCTGGAGGTCTCAGTGGTGAGTTCTTCGGAAGAGTATGGTATGTCTTCTGCGCACGATCCAGTCGCATGGGCTGGGACCACCCTGAGAAAAAAATTCGCGATTGGGCATAGTTTTCTACCATCTTTGCGGTGATTCCGGCTAGCTTCACCCTGAGATTTCTGCTGATGCAAGATGTGCACTGCAGATGATGGTTTTCTCGGAGCCACTGCTTCCCATTGGGACTGCCTAAGAATGCACCGCCGGGAGGTACCTCCGTGGTCGCCTCAGAATGCACCGCCGGGAGGTACCTCCGTGGTCGCCTCAGGGCGATTCCACTATTACTCGATCGCTTGGGAAGAACGCTGCGCGCTCCATTCTTGCGATTGTTGCGTTTTCCCCGCGTAGTTGACCTCGGTTATGCTTGCCTGCGTTCTTGAAGACTTTTCGCAAGGCGGATGTCGGGAAGTGTATCAGCAGCCTCTTGACAGCAGTGGACAGGGCTCCGAAAGATGTTCCGCAGCAAGCGAGTCGCATCGCGTGCTGGGCCGATCACGTCAGCGTTTCGTGCATCTGAAGAATAACAGCCATCGGTGCGCAAACTGGGAGCCGCCTAGTCGTGAGGTTGTGCTTCCGGAGTCGTAGGGTCGCTGGCGTCCTCACCTGTTCCGCGGCACTCGCGTCTCTAGGAGCAACGGTGAGACGGATAGAGTGACGGAGACCATCTTGGACGTACGGATGTCCGAGATGATGGCGGGCTTGTCCTTTCGCCTCCTGCCAAGGCGATCTTTGCCCGGAGACAGTTGCTCTACATGCTCTTCTCCCGCTGCCCTGACACCGGACGCTTCTTCCCGACCCAAAGGAAGAATCTCTTCGCGTTTGTTCGGTGGCTGCTTCTTTGTCGCGTGTTGCGCGTGTGAGCGTGAGGAGACCTCGGAATTAACTGTGTCAGCAGAGGGCTAGTGGCCTCGCACTGCTGACACCCCTTTGATGGTGGATGAGTGGGGAAGCTCTTGAGGAAAAGGCGTGCGGTTGTGTGCGTGGGTAGTTCGGTGTCCAGGGTAGGAGGAAACGGGGAGGAATTCAGTGGATGTGGAGAAAGAGAAAGCAGGACAAGAATTCTAGAGGCATTTGCTGCTCCCTCCTGTTGTCCCGTGATCTTCTTCTTCGATTGTTCCTTATTCTTCTGCGTTGCTCCCTTGTTGATGGGGTGGGGAGGTCTGCCCTTGGTGACACTGAGGCGTGTGAGAATTGGCAGCTGACTGAGAAGGAGAGCGTACTCGGCATTCTTTTCGTCTTTCTACAACGCTTCTTCTGTCTGCAGTGCAAGAGACATCGGAGATCCACCTCCTGATGTTGAATTTTACCATCGGGCTGGACGCACCCTTGCTCTCCTTCTTGCAGGTGCGGGATTTTCCAGTTTCTTGCCTCGGAGGTGTCGACAGGGGTCGCCAGCGTCTCATCCTCTGGACAAGAATAGCAACCTTCTTCTATCCTGGAGCATCTCAGGCGTCTGGCTATTCTTCCTGGAAGCGAGATATTCCGAAGGCGACCCCTCGCCCTCTGTCTCTGCTCCTGGAAGCGGTGGCCGCATGGCCCAAGGATGCGTTCTTGACCCCTCACTTTTGCTGTCGTGCGTGCAGCACCAGGAGCTCATGCGTCAGTTGAGTTGGGCAATGGGGAGTGTGACAAGTCCACAGAGAACCGACCTCACTTCCACTGGGGTTAACACATCCATGTCTTTCGTGGAGTGACCTTGAAGCAATGTCAGTGCGGTTCTTTCCCGCGGCAGCGCGTGACCTGTGCGTTCTCGCGTGCCGAAGACGTCCACTCGGTTCCAGCAAACCCATCAGCGACCGCAACCGGTGTCCAGCAATCGGTTTACCGACGCCGTTGTCCCTTCCTCACGCCCTGAGATGAATTCTCGTTGCTCGTTGGATTTTGCCGACGCTGATGGACGGCTCGGAACGAGCGCGGTGCTGGCGCTCTGTCGCCAAGGATCGGGAGGCGCTCCACACACGCTCTTGGCGAGCTCGCGTGACTGCGCACACCGTCCTGCACGCGCGCGCCTACGATCATGTGAAGGAGATGCGCAGCCTCCCTTGTGCGCCCTCAAGGATGTGCAGTCTGGAGATGATGGCAGCCGCTTTACGTTACCTCGAGAACTTCGCTGGTCGTCCGGCCCCATTCGGAGAGGCGGCTCTGCTATGCTTCCCGGACTTTCAGGTGGCCACAATAAAACATGGGGGGCCAAATGCAGAGAAGTTCTAAGGATGGATGCACGCAAAAGGAGAAGACCGTGCTCGTTCCCTCCTTCCAAATCGCAGTTGCACGAGACGTGGTTCTGTAGTCCTTCGGGAGGTCAGAGGTCATTAGAGGGCAAAATGCAACTTCACCTGTTCTTCATCTCCCCTCCTTCCCCCCCCCCTTCTTCCCTCCCTTCCAAGAAAAGCAAGAAAAAACCTTTTTTTCCGGAGATCTCTCTACATTCGCCTCATCGCAAGCAAGCCAGATCTCGTTTGGATCCCGGAAGAAAGATTATCGATCCACTGCCTCGAGGTGTCCGGGTGAAGTTCGAGGCTGTCGGGATTCATCAGCTTCTGTTTGGTCAGGGATGGTCCGCAAGAAGGGGCGGAACACGCGCTCAGAGAGCGAGCAATGAGCAAATGGCCTGCGTTCCCTAAGGGAACCCTCTTCGGGCCGGCTGACCGTCGCTGGACTGGATCCTCCGTAGCTCGCGAGGCGACCTATGCCGCGGCACAAGGGAAGCCGGTTGCGGGAGTCCAAGAAACCATGCATGGCTTATTGGATCGTTATAACGATCTGCGGTTGTCGTGGATCCACGATTGCTCCTCGTGCCAAAAGCTCTGCGTTTTCCTGTGAATGCGAATGCAAAAGGAACAATTTGCTTCCCATCCTCGCCTTCATCCCTCGAATGGAGGACTTCTGGGAGGCGCACTTCAGGGAGAAGCGATTGCAGAGGGTCCCGTTGCTCAGATCCAGAAACTCATCCCCAAGGAGGACTCGATCCTAGCGAAACATAGCCACTTGGATCCACTAAAAACATCACAATATGGACACATCCAAATGAATCTTCCTCTTTCTCCAAGTGAAATTCAAAAAGAAAGTGATGGAGAATCGATGACCTGTTCCCCTTCAAACCTTGAGATATCGCGGACCCTTGTATAACACGGATTCATACAACGCGACAAAAAAAAAGGCCGACAGTTATTCCCGTACAGCGTGGTAAATCAAACCATACAACTCTATGTGGATGCATTTCAGTTTTGCTGTACAGAGCGAATTCATCTGTTTTCGAAAAGAACACGAACACAGCTTAAGTAGGTTGGGCTCTGTTTTATTCAAACGAATTTGTTTCATTCTGTTTCATTTTCGTGAATGGAACTGCTCAAGAACGAGATCGAGGGAACTGAAACTATAGAATTCTTTACATCGCTGCCGATCTGAACCCCGAAAGACCTTACAAATAAATACATATGCTTAATCTATATTTATATATAAATTTACATATATATATACTAATGTTTACATGAACCTTTTGGATGCGGAGCTCATCAGATTGAAACTCTTCTGCGTCGACGGCACGCAGGTCGCAGCCGCGACCTCCGTGGACCGAACGCTCTTTCGCGCGCTCTATCAGAGGTACCGACCGACTTTCTAAAGTGCTGATTCAATTTGCCATTGTAATTGTTTATTCACACCACATTGGATAGAATCGTTTGTTTTCTCCGAAACACATACGTTATTTATTTCAAATCGATCGTTATAATTTGAAAAAACCATTCACATTTTTAGGATATCACAGAGGTGAAATACCATACAATAAATTCTGTACGACACCGAGAGAAACCGAGAACAGTTAGGCGATATAATTAGAATTTTGTTTACTGCCGTTGCTAAGGAAACTATAGGAACGTAAGTGTGTGGTCCATTTCAAACGTGGATACTGTTGACTAATGTCGCGTGTACAAGGGAAAAAACATTTGCCAAACACATATATGCGTCCACATCACTCAAAGAGTTAACATATATTGTCCAGGTTATTAAAAATAAATACACAAACAATAAAAATAAGTATATGTGCCCTGCCCAGAAATTAAATACACAAATGTCCGGACTGGACCGAGACACGTGAGCATGCATTGGTAACTTCGGGCTGCTTCCGCTTTGTAATTCAGGGGCTGAGTGCATCTAAGCGTGTCCGCAGCAGGACGGACTTCGCTCTTGGCCTTCCTGCGAAGATCGAAGGGCAGCAGAGCGGCTCCAAGTCCTCCGACCGGTTGCGGTTACGGGAGACGAGAGATGCTGCTACCTCGCAGTCGGGCGCGGGCCTAATCAAGCTGCGTGAGGGCACACGCCGGTGTCGGCTCCTCTGGCGGGCTATCAGCGACGGTCTGAGGAGGTGCTCCCGCGTTTCCGGTATCTCCAGGGTCAAGACACCGAGTCCGGCATTGGGACGCGGAGCCAACAGGACCTCTTCGTGCCTCCCCCGCAGGGCTTTCTAGGGAAGTCCCTGCCTTCTCTTTCCCCCTCATAGGGCGGAGCACAAACAAAAGTCAAGACACGTAGGAGGAGGGGCACAAATTGCGGCGCGTTCCGACAACAGAAACTGGCTAGAGTAGTCCCAGCGTCTCCCTTTCCTTCTGGACTTAACATGGAAAAAGATGGAGCTGCCGTTCCACTTTCGAAGATTCGTCCTGATGACAAGAGCATGGAACCAGCAGAGGTGTCTCCGCGCTTCCTACATTCTCCAGCGAGCGGTTGGTTGCTAGGGACCAGCGTCCTATCTTCCTCGCAACCGAAAATGATGGAAGCTCTTTGGGTTTCCCCCTTCATCGCACACTGACACCACCGGATGCTGGGGAAGGTGAGCTAGGACTGTGGCAGGTGCGGGGAGCAGAGATCCCTCCCGCACCTGCTCGCGGGCTGTGTTGCCCTTCGACCCCTTCGGGAACACTTGGCTGCTACCCTTGGAACCCCCCGGAGGCAACCCCAGGGACGTTGTGCGACTCCTCTTTGTGAGGGACGCCCTGCAGCCAATCGCAGCCCCCGCAAGATCTTGGTGGTGTAGAGCGACGCCAACCGAGGACGAACTTTAACGCCAGGCAGCAGGAAGCGTAATCGTCCTGGGCGAGGCATCAAAAAGTGCTGCTAATCGAACTTCGTTGCGTGCACCTTTCCCCTTATCTTCCATTGGAAGATGTGATGCTAGACCAGGTCAAATGGACGAACCTGGCCCTCACGCCTCTTGCCGCGGCTCTATCTGCCCTAAGGGCAAGAAGAAACAGTTGCTTACCGGCAAGGTGGGAGGTCTCCTGCACGATCGTAGGTGCAACCCGACCCATGGGCGGCTGGGGGACTGGCGAGCTGGCAGACGCCGCCACGCCTCGCAACATTCCTAAAGGACTGCTTCGGTGGAATGAACTTCTCAATGTGGCCCCCGAAGAACTTGTAGTCCCCCCTTCGTGCGTGAACACCTCAGTGCTCCCCCTGCTTTGGAAACAGGACGTCATCCTGCTGGTGCATTGGGGCTTCCATTGAAACTAGCGCGCGAATCTTGTTTCCGGGGGAGTTGTCTCCCCGAATTGCAAAAGGTGCAGAGAAGTGGAAACGCTCCTGCACCTGCTTTTCTACTGCGGTGTCCTCCTAGGACTGTGGCGGAGGCTGGTCTCAGCTC
Organism: Raillietiella orientalis; assembly: GCA_036172245.1. Taxonomy (NCBI): domain Eukaryota; kingdom Metazoa; phylum Arthropoda; class Ichthyostraca; order Raillietiellida; family Raillietiellidae; genus Raillietiella; species Raillietiella orientalis. The sequence goes on along the minus strand of JAYWIR010000054.1, from coordinate 700,326 downwards.
TCCTGCACCAGAGGGACACCGCAAGGGATTTGTTTCGCCGTTTCTTCACGCCAGGCGGCCTGTCGTTAGGTGCTGTCATCGCAACGGTCTGTTGCACCCGCGCCATCGACAAAACCCACCGAGAGCTGGAGACCCAGGCGATTCGACAGTCGGAAGGCCACTGGAATAGCCGACAAGAACGTCGGTTGCCGGGTGGCATCATCTTCCAGAAGACTGTAGGAAGGAGATTTCCGGCATGCAACTCCGGTTCTGAAAAGAAGGAACGGTCTAAACCAAAGACCCTGTCCCCAGCTTCCCCATGTTTTTATGTATATTTTTTGATACATCTAGTTGTGATCCCCTCTCTCCCGTTCCGGACTTTCAGTTTTACCGATCTGCGTGTCGGGGTTTTCTCCCTACGTTTTTCTGCACCCTTTGTCCGGGGACTTTGTTCCTGGATAGTTTCATAATAAACGCCCCGGCGCACCCGGGTGAGAAACAGCAGAAACAGTTTCCAATGGTGCGCCATCACTAAAACAAGAGACGCAGAGATCCATTGCGAATTTTTCGCTTTCCCTGACTGCATAGAGAAGGAAGGAATGACAACCGCTGTGTGCTTGCCACTTTTCCGGATCTCTCTGTCGAAGGAGAACTGAATTGGCGTCAGAAGGACTCTCAGCGGCGCTTCGAGAGGCCAGAGCCGAAAGGAGCCCAGTCGACGTCATTCGAAAACAACGACCCATAAGGCAACTCTCCAGGAAGTGATAGACTTGGGATGCAGATTTTATTCGTTGAGGCGGTCCGATGAATTTCAGAACGTCCCGAGAGCTTTCACGGATCTAACGTTAGGCAATGATACGTGGTAGCAAGTGTTTTCATATACTCGAGCGATTGCTAAGCAACCGGCGGTATGGCGAAACATGACATTAAAAAAAAAAAAAAAGTATATAGATCGGAGCTGCACGAACAGCTCTTCATATCTAACTTGAAGGACTTATCGGATCATTTACAGGAAACATGTAAGACTCCACAGCTGGATTTACTATCTTGAAACAACTTTTAACCATCTTCCTCGTGGAATTAGGTAACCCCAGATGAAACAGCGTAGGTTTGGCAAGAGAAAGATGAAGTGAAGAGCAAGCAAGATTTCACATCAAGGAACTACAGTTGAGTAACAGGGTCTAGGGATTAATGGAATGGATTTCTCATCATCAAATGGACGTAGAAAAACATAGGAATTTTTAAAGGGGAGGAGGACTGGCATTTGGAAATGCAGCTGGTGACCGCATGTTGAATGCGACCCGTGAGTTGTACTCACCTTTTCTTCTTCACTTTCTTTTCCCTCCCTCCTCTCAAGCAATTGTGAAATTCAGGAGATTACGAGGAGTCGACAGCAAAAAGTAATAAACGGCTTTCCTTATTAATTCCAAAACGAAATGGATTAAATATCTTTTAATGATGCATATCGATCTGGTTCGTAGCTCCGTTATTTCCTCGAGGATTCGAGAAGCCCAATTCTCGGTCACGTTTAACTTGCAGTCACCAGTTGCATTTTCGATTCCACGATCATCTAATGGTGATTTTCTACTTTGCATAGCAAAATGCATTAATAGGAGACGCAGACGCCAATACTTCAAGCTCTCTGTCCTTGGAAGCCCAATCCCTCCTTGACCGTTCTGTACGGATGTAATGATCCAAGCAATTCCTGTTGTACTGTTCTGGAGTGAAAAGCATGCTAAACATTGCCTCGAACTATTGAATGACAATAGCTGATGCTTGCAAAGATGGGATGAGATGAAATGCGAGGTATATTGTGATTCCCGATTCAGAGAGTGTTGCTTTATGCAGAATGCGCCCCAAAGCGAGCATTGGGTTGCATTCTTTTGGGTGCATTGCCAGTAGGAGTCAGCTCCTACTGGCAGTGCGGTTCAGGAACAGCTGCGTTGATCTCTTCATGCTGTTGTGGTCACTGGAAAGTATGGCAGCTGCTGGCGAACAGATAAGCGGAAAGCCCACAAATAAGAAGTACGGAAGCACGCGCGACCGAATGTCATGGCCCTGCAGCCCGATAGTTAAGATTTTTGCGATCCCGTCCGAATCCCAGACCCCATTTCCTTAAGAAATCCTGAATTTTCCCAAAGTTTTGAGCTGCCCTTCGCGCTTCCGCTAGGTTGCTTGAGAAGCAAGTTCTTAATCCGTCCGGATTTCGTGGTTTCCAGTGCGTTGTCAGGGTGATGGAATGGAACTGGAAAACTTTCCAACTATAGGATCTGTACGTGCTGAGTCACGTTGCGTGCGCTTGATGGGTGCAAATAGCGCTTACCGTGATGCCGGCAGGACAGCACCTCTGCTCCAGTTGGACTTCGGGGGGCTACAGTAACTCCGTAGACCTTGAATCCTCAAATTCCAAGAAATACGAATCCCACGGAAGCAGCTTCCTCCCAGATGAGGGATTCATTAGTGTACAGCTCATTAAAAATCCGGACTTCCCGTACACTCAGCTCTAGAAAGTTCCATCCTGGTGCGGAAAGAAAGGAGTCCTTCCTTCGCCTTCTCGTGGGTTGTGTTGCACTCCGGCTTGTCTGGGAACGTTTTGCCGTGGTCCTCCGCATCTGCGTTGACAACCCCAGAGACGTTCTGAAGCGCCACTTGGTGCGAGATGCGCTGCAGCCAGCCGAGCCGTCGGCAGCCGCTCGGCGCCTTCGCGGAGCGCTGCCGGAAGAAGCAGTCCATCCACTTCGCGGTTTGATGCTTGTGGATCGCGGCGATAAGGACCTTTGGATGGAACTTGCCCCCACTGTCCTACGCTCCGCAACAGCCAGTGGCCCCTTCCGGAACCTTCCAACAGTTCACAGTTTTGATATTTATTTACTTATTTCTATTCTGCTTATTTCTATTCTTCCATTTGCCCCTGTTGCGGAGGAGGACTCTGCCGGTCCGCGTACCGGCAACTCGGCACGCATTTGGACTGGTTTTCCTTTTTCTCCGAGGTCATCAAACGCCTCCGCTCAACCGGGAGAGGAGGCTCACCCACACGGACTCGGAATTGCTCTAGCCATCGACGGTCACAGCAAACCATTGACACTCGTTGATTTACATGTTCAGAAAATGCTGCTTGATAAGAAGATGCTCCTTTTATGCTAATCAACAACGGCCATTTTAGTCTCTGGAACGCAACTTGGCGCTGGACCATCAACGTTTGAGGCGCTTGTTGTGAACGTTGCATTTGGAAGATCTCTGCAAACGACTGGCAGCACACTTTTGCATTCTGACTGAAACTGTGCATGCAACACATCGGACGACAGTTCCCACCTTCCAGGCAGGCATCCGGCCTCATAAACCACCAGCTTTTGCGGTAAATCTTTCCCAATTGCTCTTTGCTCCATTTACTTGCAAGAAAGGTTGTCTTTTCCGCAGCTGGCTCCTTGCGCAAGCACGTGAGTTGCCGAATAGATACCTCGACTGCTACTGATGGCTTCTTCAGCTTGACAGGCAAACAGTGGTTGCAAGGATTGTTCAGGAGCGTCTTAAAGAAACCTGTATGTCACGACATTTAGTAAGCACCATGCCACGAAGCACCAGTTAACCGCAGAGAAGGAGGGAATGAACTGCCTGTGAGACATTTCACACTTAGAAACAAGCGACTGGAGGAACTTTTCGATTGACGAATTTCGCAGCACTTCCCATCTGCAATCACCAAACTTCTCGAATTTCGCAGAGGATGAATGAAGAGCTTTCTTGTCTCTTGCAGCAAAATTCATCTAATCCATATTAAAACAAACAATACGTAATAATCAAACTTATTCCCAAAATAAGTCTATAATTGAACATTACCACAGCATAAAATTCTATCTACACATCTAAACTTTTTTTATCCATTAACATTCCCTTCATACTACATTCCACTCATAAACCCACGACCCTTACTAAAATTAACCATTCTTTAACAATTAAATTAACAGTATGTAAAATCAAAAAATACCTCTTCCTTACCACATTCCCTTGGGCTTCATGCGCTGTCCTATTTGGTGAAACTTTGAGAGCCACAGCCCGCGTCGCAGGCCGTGTGGTTGCGGTGGTCTCTGCGCGTGGCACCACCAAGCGTCGTGGGTGCGAATACTCCGAACTGAATCGACGCAGTGCGTCGTTGGTTTCGAATTCACCCCGTAAGATGACGCTGGTCGGCTTACATTCATCCAAGTGCGGCACTGGTAGCAGTTGAAACCGGATGCCCCGATGAGGGCCGGGACAAATGGGAGTCGATCCCCGGGTCCTTCCAGGAATCACGGAGTGGGAACTCCCTCCGGTTGTGAAGGAGCGAACCCCCCATCCCGGGGCGACCCTCCAAGTCGTACTGATGGAGAAGGTGTGTCGCCACCATCTCTCCAGAGAGTGCAGAGAAGCGAGCCGATACCTTCGGGGAAAGCAGCGCCCTTCCGAAATTCGGAAACGTCCCTTCGGGGTTCTCTTCAGAGGAGTAAACAGGAGCGGATCCATTGCGAGGGATCCCTCTGGAGAAGAAATTCCAGGATCAGATCCTTTCCGGGTTCCCTTCAGAGAAGAAAAAATGGAGCGTCCCTCCGGGATCCCCCGGAGAGAATAAGGAAGGAGATACCCCTCGAGATTCCCTTTCACAGACAACCAAGGTGGAGGTAATCTCCATTTCCGGGGATCCCTCCCCAGGCGTGAGAGGAACGGACTCCGACTCCTTCCTGGATTCATAGGGCGGACTCTCCCGGGGTACCCCCTATCTTGAAGAATTATCCACCTTCGGGTGGCGTGGAACCGTGTCCAAGAACTGCGAAGACAGAAAAGAAAGGATTTCCATCATCCTAAGGCCAGTAGCGACCTTAGGATGAACCAGCAAGCCCAAGCAAGCAACTCAGTGAAACGGATGGAGTCCTTGACAACTACGGTGACTTCAAGTCATCTACTTTCCGAAACAGGAACAAGCAAGCCATGACTATACCTTGATGCCAACCCACTCTCGAGGGTCGCCCAAGTTCATCGCCTGATGGAGCTACCAGACGTGAGCTAATTCCACAGAAACGTCGGAAGAACAGAGGAGGCGGAGGGCATGTGAGCTGAGCAAGCTGACCTGCCCGACGGCCACCTCCTTCGCCGTTTACGACATTCATGGCGTCAGTCTTCCCCGGCAAGGTGGGGGTTCACAGGAAAGCCCCAGGTTGCCGGACTGAGCGGCAGGTTGCTGATTTAGCAACAAGCAAAGAATCTTCCCAGAGGACTTCTTCGCACTGTGGTGAGCTCTTCAGCATTCCACCTGAGGAGCTGGAGGTGCCCTTAGTGGTCAGGAGAGCTCTTTCTTTCCCCTCAGTGGTCAGCAATCGGTGCTGATGATGATGATTCCCGTGCAATGCGTGCGGCCATCACCATTGGTTTATTATAACTGTTCCTTTTTATATATATATATATGGTCTTCTCAATACTTCTCAATCTCAGTCACCGCTGGGGAGCTCATCGGCATCCTCTTAGAACTGCCGGACAAATGGGAGGTGAGTTCTGAAAGAAGGAAGAAGGAAAGAAGAAAGAAAAAAGGAAGGAAGGAAGAAGGGATTAGGTGGTTGGACTACGGGCCAGCTCACGGACGCTGCCATCACAAGCGCTCCACCGAAAGGATTATTGCTCTGGGGTGAGCTGCTCGGTATCCCATGGGAAGACCTCGAGTGGTCCCTCTAGCGCTGAAGAAGAACAGGAACTTCCCCCTGAAGTGGCAGGAGTCGGTACTTCTGTTGTTGCACTGGGGTCCCCCGTGCGACGCCCGTTGATCTGACTAAACCCGGGGGACTGTGGACCCGGACTGTTTCAGGTGTGAGGAACGGAAGTCCCAGCTCCCACACCTGCTCGTGGAATGTGTTGCCCTCTGACCCCTGTGTCTGCGTTACGCAACGGCCCTTGGTGCGCCGACGGACAATCTCAGGGATTTGTGGAAGCGCCTCTTCGTGCGCGATGCTCAGTCACCTGCAGCATCCCCAGAAGCTCTTCACTGCCTATATGGGGTCGTGGCTTCCTGCAGCTGAGGACAGCATGATGGGGACGTCACCTGCTCCTCCCTGCGCTTCCTGAGAATGGCAGCAGGGTAGTTTTACCTGGGGCATACTGGGATGGAACTTGAAGGCATTCTGGAGAGGATGGGAAGGACGCCCTCCAGCGGACGACGATCCCTTCCCTAACCCTCCCAATTTTTTGCATTCTGTTTTTATTCATTCGACATGAGCCTGCCCATTCGGCCTTGATCCTGAACTCCGTCCGACATACGCACGGCTGGGCCCACCGGATTCGACGTTCTCATCGTTCCACGAAGATCCAGCTTCCGGTACACGGATGGGCCATCTTTTGCGCTCCGTTCCATCGCCAAGGCTGCAGGGAAAACTGAACTCTCTGCGATGCTCAAGTGTCTACTGATTGCTACTCGGCCTTTCGCCTGAGGTGGAAGCAGCGCGGTATGGGGACCTCATCCCGTGTAGTGGATCACCCTATGGGGTGTTCTCGCCTACACACATCGCGGCACGACGCAGTCGCGACGCTACCCAAAAGTGTCGCGTCGGCAAGGGGATGATGGAAATTGCTGTTGCCGGACCAGAAAGTCCCTGGAATGGATTCGTTAAGTACTTGAGAACCAATCATCCGGGGCTCACGAAGCTCTTTAATGCTGTCCACGCCATACGAGAGTGTCTGCAGTAACTCTTCAAGTTGGAGGTGCCCCAGCAGGGGACCGCCCTATGAATCCAGGAGAGATCCAGAGAAAGGAATCCGTTCCTCCCACTCCTGGGAGGGAACACCGAAGGAAATCCTTGCTCTGGTTGTCTCCGAAAGGAATCCGCAAGAAAACTGCTCCTTGTTCCCCCTCTGAAAAGGACCTCGAAGAGACGCTTCCCCATTTCCTAGGAGGGTCGCTCACCGAAGGGAACAGTGAGCTTCTTGACACAATCCGAAGAGGTGCTGACCAGCTCCAAGCGCAAGTCTCCCCCTCGAGGGTTGCCCCCTCTAGGGATAGGATGCTCCATTTGCACAATCGGAGGGAACCAACTCCTTGATTCCTGGAAGGATCCCGGAGGGTCAACTTCGAGTTCCGGCCAGTCAGCGGGGTTTTTTACCCGGGTGAGCCGGGGCTTTTATTATTAAAATTTTTACAAGGAAAAATTTCATAATAAAGTCTTCTTGTGTCGTCATGATTTTTGTCTTGGGGCACTTGTCCTTAACGACCCGCAGGCCGGTAAGGTCCTCTTCACTGGTGCAGGGGCGGGAAAAACAGAAGAAAACAAAACAAAAAAAGAAAAACGCCTGGGAGTTGTCACCCGGTGACGCCGGGGCGTTTATTAATAAACACTTTACATTTGCGGTACTAGACCTTGCTACGGCCAATAGTTCCTGGGACCTGCCAGGAAGCCGGTTCGCAGACCGGCTTGACTCTCCTCCGCAGCGGAGAAGGGGAGGGGAATTGGGGGTAAAACAAAAAGAAAAATAAATGAAATAACAAAAAGAAACTATTTGGGGGGCCGGAAAGGGATCACAACCCTCTGGAGGAAGAGACCATCCTTTCCAGGATGCCCTCGAGGTCCGTCGTCATAGCTCCCAGATGGGACCAGCTGATCGCGATTCGCAGGTAGCGACCCGCGTGTACGATGGGCCCTCTGTTGGCTGCGCTCCAGGCGGCCACAATCCCTCGGAGGCAGCAGAGCGCTGCCAGGGTTGAGGCTGTTGGCAGGGCGTCTCGCACGAAGAGGAGTCTCACAACGTCTCTGGGGGTACTGCCGACCGGCATAGGGAGGGTCGTAGCAAAACGTTTACACAAGGGCCGGAGGGCAGCGCAGTCCACTAACAGATGGGGGAGGGATCCCTTCTCCCCGCACACTGCACAGTTCTGTCCCACGTTCCCCAACGTCCAGTGGTGGCGGCGCGCGTTGCAGGGAAGACCCCAGTGCAACAACAGCAGCGCCGTTTCCTGCCAATTGAGGGGGAGGGTGGATGAGTCTATGAACAACGGGGGCCACTCTAGGTCATCCGCCGGGATGCCAAGCAGCTCGCCCCATCTCTGGATTCCTCGCGGGAGAACGTTTGGGGTTGCGGCGTCTGCCAGTTCCCTCATCGTCCACCCGCTTAGATCCTTCTCCTTGCCCGCTATCCGGCAGGAGACTTGCCATCTCGGCTTCCGGCTGTTTTGAAGCGCCCTTCGTAGGAAGGGCAGCGCCGTGGCCAGTGGGGTCGTCTCCGCCCAAGTGCCTCTGGCGGGACACACGATCATGTTCCGCAGCGTACAGCGGGTGTAGATGCCGGTGCGCAGGCGGTTGCAGGATTCTCCGCTGATGTCTTTTAACTTTGCCCACGTTCCAACCGTTTCTTCCAGCCATGCGCTGGAGTTGGCGGGGCTGCAGGCCATCCACCCGTTCTCCTTCGCCGAGGTGGCCATGCGTCCCAGGAGAAGTCTGCATCTTCTTATTTTCCGGCCGGGGCACAGAAGAAAAGACGCGAGTCCTTCAGTCCCGGACACACGTTTGGCGAGGAGGCGGGCTGGAACGCCCCAAGGGGTGCTCCACATCTTCGCCGCGATGGCCAAGGTACGCCACCGCAGCTGCGTTTCCACGCGCTCCAGCGTCAGGACGCTAGGACCACCGTCCCGACGTGGAGCGCACAAATCCTTTAAAAGCACACGAGGCCTCCCGCCGTCCCACAGGGCGATGCGTAGGAGGTCCTTTGTTCTTTTTTCCAGTTCACGGGGTACGGGGCAAACAAAAAGCAGAGGGAGAAGGAGGGGGGCCGCGAACGCGTTCCACACCGCGGCATGTTCCGGCAAGTGAAGCTTGCCTTCCAGGAACGGGCCGATCGCTGACTCCACTTTTTGGAGACGACCTGACCAGGCTTCTGATAGAAGGGGACTTCTGGCAGAAGTCCCCCAACGGAACACCGAGGTACTTGAAGTACCTCTTCGTGGGGATCCCCAGGCGGATCCAGTCAGGTCGTCCTGCCCGCGACGAGTCCGCAACCAGCGACGACTTCGTCCTTTTCACCTCCAGCCTGTCCCGTGGCGCAGCAACTTGAAGAAATCCTCGAGCGCCGATGCCGGGGCGGACCCGGGGAGCAGGAGCAGAAGGTCGTCAGCATACGCTGACGACCTCAGGCGTGCCAGGACACGAGCTCGGCAGGGCAGCCAATGCCGCCCTGTATGCTCTCAGCACCAGTTTGAAATAGGTGCTAAAGAGCAGGGGACTCAGGCTGTCGCCCTGCCGGATGCCGCGCCTCACCGGCACGCCGAACACGTGCTGTCCTCTGAAAAACAAGTTGATGATCGCATTGGGCCAGCAGGCGCGCAGGTAGGCCGTTAAGGTGTCCGGGAAGCCCATGCGATCCAGGAGCTCCAGAAGGAGTTGCTGGTCTACGCAATCGAACGCTTTATGCAGATCGACTGCGATCGCTAGAGCCCCCTTCCCTACCCGGTCGCCCCTCACCTGCCCCACTGGCGCCCCCAAATCAGAGTTACCGACAATTCTTTTTCCCTTATTCTCTTCCCTTTGTACATGGAACCATGTGCTGGCGAGGAACAGGTTCGCTTCTATGCTTCGCCCGGGAATAGCGTAAGTCTGTTCCGGGCTGATGAAGCTGTCGGATACCTGCCCCAGTCGCGCAGCCCACAGTCCAGCCAGCAACTTGGCGTCCGTGTTCACAATTGTGATCGGACGCCAGTTGCTTAATTTACGGAGTTCTCCTCCCTTCGGAAGGAGCCCCACCCTGGCTGACCGAAACGAGGAGGGAACATCGCCTTCGTCTCGGATGAGCCGTGTCCACTCGAGCACCAGGGGAGTCAGCTCTGCGGCGATACACTGAAAGAACTCCGCCGGCAAGCCGTCCTCCCCTGGCGCCTTACGCCTCTTGAGCCTTTTAATCGCGGTGATGATTTCACCGGTCGTAAAAGGCTCGTCGAGGCTTTCTTTTTCCTCCTCCCCTATGGCCGGGGCTCCATCTGGGAACAAGCGCCGCGAGGCGTCCCAGTCCGCAGGTGCCCTGGCGTAAAGGGAGGAGTAAAATCCATGCACGAGGCGACGTATCGATGCCGGGTCCGAGTATTCCTGGTCCAGGTCGTCCAGCACGCTGGGCGACCCGGATTGCCAGACTTGACGCTCGGCTCCGGCTTTGTACTCGGTCAAGCGACGGACGTTAGGGGCCCTCGCGTAACGATGGGCGTGCAAATACGCCCTCTCGTTGAGGGTCCCCTCACCAAATCCCCGCCACCTGGTCGGGCGGGACCCTAGGAAAAGGGGGTGCATAGCGCACCGGTTCTCCTTCCTCCATGGGAGCCGAATCGTCAGCAGGGCCGGGAACAAGGGGGTGTGTGAACCCAAACTGTGCATGGTGCGAGGAGCAGGAGTCCTTCCCGCACCTCCTGATAGCGTGTTGCCCTCCGGCCCCTTTGGGGATGCTTGGTCACCGCCCTTGGAACCCCCGGCATCAGCACTAGAAACGTTTTAAAGCGCCTCTTCCTGAAAGACGCCCTCTCGCCGGCCTCATCCCTAGCAGCACTGGGCTGCCTACTCGGGATCGTGGCGTCATGGAACAACGCCAGAGGCCAGAACAGGGACGCCATCCATATTGCTTTCCTCTACATGAGGACAGCATCAAGATGGCCCCATCTGGGAACCATAAAATAGGAACTTGCCGGCATCCTTACAAGGATGCAGCGGGCGCCCTTCAACACACAGTGATCCCTTCCCGAACCCTCCCCCCCCTCCCTCCATCCTTTTTGACTGAAGTTTTTTTGGTTCGTTTTTCTCTTTTTGTTTGTCTTCCCTTCCCTCGTGCTGCCGAAGAGAACCCCGCTGGCTTGCGTGCCAGATCCCTGCAGACCCCTTTTCGTATTCATAAGTAACGTAGCAGGATCAAACGTCCTGCTACAGACATGTAGGTTTAGAAATAAACGCCCCGACGTGACCAGATGTCAACCAGTGTCGCACCCTCTCTTTTAATTGACAGGAGTCGGCGTTGATGCTGCTGCTGCACTGGAGCCTTTCGTGCAACGCCCTCTGGCATCATTGGACACGGGAGGAGGGGGTGAACCCTAATTGTGCAAGGTGAGGGGAGCGCGAATCCCTCCCGCACCTCTTAGTGAACTCTGCTCCCCTTTGATCCCTGTGGGGTGCTTTGCCGCGACCATTGGAACCCCCGGCGGCAACCCCAGGGACGTCGTGGGACTTCTTTTTGTGCGGGACGCCCTCATGCCAGCCGCATCCCTAGCAGCACTTTGCTGCCCGCGCGGCGGGACCGTGGCTGCATGGAGCAACGCCAGAGGAGGTCAGAACACAGGGAAGTTATCTATTCTGTTGTCCTCTTCATGAGGACAACGTCAAGATGGTTCCATCTGGGAGTCTTGAAACAGGAACTTGCCGGCATTCTTACAAGGATGCAGAGGACGCCCTTCAGCACACAGTGATACCTTACCGACCCCCCAATTTTTTGACTGTATATTTTTTGTTTTTTTAAATATTTTTTTGGTTTGTCTCTCTTTCCCTCGTGCTGCCGAGGTGAACTCCGTTGGCCTGCGGACCAGTTCCCGGCAGGTTCCTCCTTGCAGTTATACGTAACATGACAGGATCAAACGTCCTGCCACAGACGTGTTGGTTTGTTTTTACAAATAAACGCTTCGGTGTGACCAGGTGTCTACCAGCGCCGTACCCGAATGAACCAGCCAGCGTCATCTTGCTGGGAGATCTCGAAAGCCACGACGCACCCTCCGCTCTCGGCGTCAATCTTTCCCCGGGCGGGATCGGAACCTGTGACTCCTGGTGGTGCCACGCGCGCAAAGAGACCTCAGTCCCGCAGCCGCACCTTGCGCTACCAAAGAGAAAACGCGCGCTCGATGTCTCTTTCGGTTTTCAGCTGGCGACTCCGGGGCGTTTATTTAGAAGGGCAAGTTAGAGGAGAGGAGAACCCCTCAAAGGCAAGAAAGGTCCTCCTACCCCTAAAAGCTCTTGAGGGTGACCTATTCACGTAGACCATCTTCCGAAAAACGGGGAACGGAAAGTGGGACAATGAAGAAATAAAAAAAGACGGGAAGGTGGGGACAGGGATATTTGGTTAAAGATGTTCCTTTCCTTCTAGAAGCGGCTCCAGATGGTGGCGATCTCCCTGACGACTCCTTCAGGCAGATGAGGCCACCTTGCTAGCGTCTTCATGAAGGCTACTGCCATGCTAGTGGCCTCTCTTCTTGCGAACCCGACTCCTGCTCGTGACAGGCTGTCACTACGGCGCGGATGAATCATCTCGTTACGATCACAGTGTTCCTCTTCAGCCCGCCCCCTGTGAAGAAGCGTCGCAGCGAGTCCAAAGAGGCGTCCTGGGATCGATGGAGCGCCGAAGTGAGTCTCCGCCGCAAGTCCTCCAGGACACCGCATTACAAAAGAAGGTGCGGGAGCGACACCTGGAACAGTTGCCCGCACCTGGAACAGTTTCGGGAGGCGACTCCACCGGAAACCAGGTGCCAGCGCTGGTTTCCCGGAATCGTGGTGCAGAAACAGCAGGATATCCTCCTTCCACCAGAGGGGGAATACGGAGATTCCCACGCACGGGGGAGGAACCAGGAGTTCTTCGAGGGGAACACACAGAGCAGGTCACTCCACTGAAAGAGTCCCGTTGTCCGGAAACGAGAAGTGGAGGCGTCCGCCAACTCGCTCGTCTTGAAGCCGTCCAGGAGTTTCTCAACCCCTGTAGTTTTGCAGAACTCCCATTATTCCACTTGGCTGCTGTCGTTTCTTTCCCTGAGGGCAGACAGCGCTGCAATAAGGAGTGTGATGGCTAACCGGGACCACTGCGTCTGATCCTGCAGGAGATCTCGCAGCGGTTTGCATATGAGATGCTGCAGAGGTCTCAGTTCCTCTGGGCTCACTTCCAGAGTTTCCTGCCTCTAGGATGTCTCTTTCGTGCCTCTCACAATCGGCCCGCTGGCTTTCGGGAAACCCACAAACGGCGCATTCCTTAAGGATGTTGGAGTTTGCCGACTGCATGAGGGAGAAAAGAGGCACTTGGCGGGTCGCCTCGAACGTTCGCCGCTGGTCGGGATAGCTCTCACCGTTCAGGGAGCACGCAGGATGGCGATCCTAGTCGCCTCTTCGAATGACGCCTTCCATTTGACTGGAAGCAAGCCGGACGCGAGCTCCTCGACGGTACAAGCAGTAGCGCACTCGTGGCTCGGCTCTGTAGCGTGGGAGTTGGGTGAGGAAAGCCAAGCACACGCGAAGCTGCAGGGCTCGGTCCAGCCGAACTGCTCCGCATCCGAACCCTCAGCATCTCCCAAACGAGGCGCATCTCGTGCATCTCTGGAGGGGAGCTGGGTAGTTTGGCTGCTTTGGGGGGAAGCTCGTGCTGAGGGAAGCGTGTTCCTCACAGATCCAAAATGCATTCCAATTCCGTAAATCTTGAATTTTCTTCTGCTTCTTCGTTCTGCGTCACAAGTGCTCCGCAGCACGGCAAAATTAAAACACGTGGTGACAATCAGGGACCAAAACTGATTGCCTTGAGCAAGAATTTTTCGTAAAGAAAGCCGCTGAGCGACGGGTCGACGCGGCGATGCCCAGCTGCTCCGCTTGACGGAACGCCCGAAGGTTCCACGCAAAAAAGTCGCCCACCCTTCCCACAGGAGCACGGGATCTCCTCCTTTGGGTGGCAGCGTGGGGCGCTGCTCTTCGCGCCCGGGAGATTCCCAGGTCATCGGTGCAGTCTTCTGATGTGCCAGGCACGGGGAGGCGAGAAGGTGCGGAAAACCGCCTGGAAGCTGCCCTGCTTCGGCCAGAAGACACTCCGGAAGAGTCTCTGCAATGCCGGTTCACGCGCCGCGACCATCCGCGTGCTTCCCCGACCCTGCGTTGCGACAGTGCCCCTAAGGCCTTCCTTGTGTGTCCCTCCTGGGCGTCCGGGAACGCTACTCTGCGGATCTCCCACTCCCGATGGGCAACGGCAAGGAGGTCTGGCGCGTATCTTCGCGCGCTACTCGGCGTCGCCTGCAGCTTCCCTTGCAGCCCTTGTGCTGCCTTTGCAGGATCGTGGCGGCGAGGAGCCTCGCCGAAAGGGTCAGTCGAACGATGAGGTCATCGGAACCGCCTGATTTTTCATTGGAAGGCGAAAAGATGGCCACATCTCTGCCAACAAAAGGAGGAAGTTGCCAACATCCTCCAGAGGATGCCGAGGACGCCAGCAAGCAGTCTGCGATCTCCCCAACATTTCTTTTAAGCTGAATCCTTGTGTTTCTTTTTCTGTGTGTTTACTCCTTCCCCCACTCCTCCTGTGCGAACCTCATCGAATTAGCCGCTCAAGAGAAGCAACGCCTCCGAGGCATCTCCCTTCTCAGTGTTGATGCGAAGCCACTACGAAGGAAGACATTTTTTAATATTCTATATGACTTTTTTTGTAAATATTTCTTATACAATAAACGCCCCAGAGTGACCGGGTGAAATAAAGAAAGTCACAAGTCAAAGCAGAAAAGAATGACAGCTGAGACGCGTATTTTCACTAGCGCGATAAACGATCATCATCACAGATCTTTACACGGTCTAGACTTTCTTGCGTTTGGTATTTATTTTTTTCTGGAGCAAGTGGAGACAGTGGAAGTCGTTTCGGCGGCCCTGTTGCAGAATCCGAGGTCAGTTGTCCACTACACCTTAACTTTGGATTCTCCCTTTGGCTTTGTAAGACCGAACCAGGAAAGGGAATGTTTCCAAATGAGAGAGTGAGCATCCCCAAAGAAGAAGAAGGATCCTGTAGTCTTTGCTCTCGAGTTTCGCTGTTCGCGCGAAAAGTCTGGAAAAGCCAGCTGCGTTTCTTTCCGAAGGAGCATTCTAAAGGCTGAAAATCAAGAGCACGATCTCTGCAGCAGCACAGGTCGGTTGTTGTGATTGGATGGGTTGCGAATGCCAAACTGGCAAAGCATTCAGTTGAAAGATGAATCACCCTCGTTATTTATTTATTTATTTATTTTTTTGGTGCTTCGCAGACCTGCAACATGTGCCACCTTGACGAAGAACGATTCTACTACAGGGTAAGCGGTCAACGATTGGACTTTTCCAGTGCCGGCGACTGGATTTCAAGTGCATTTGAGAGCGAACAAATAAGATTCTTCCGTTCGCTCGACGCGTATTTTAAGCAATTAAAGCCTTCAAATTGTCTCTTTTACAAGCTAGGTAGCTACTAATCACTCTTCATGCAGCTCGAGCTGCACGGAAGAGTTGCCAATTTGCCGGTTTCCCCTCTAGATCCAGCGTTTCTGCAAGCCGCCTAGCGGCTCAGAATATTTCATCCCGCTGAGCGGGAATCAATTGCGGCTTTAAAATCGCTGGCCGCCGAAGTTAACGGGTTTTTCATGGCTTCAGGGCAAAGTGTTCCATCGTGGATAGTATCATCGTGAAAAAGCCTGAAATCGAATCCCGGATGTCTTATCCACCCCTGCTCCCGTCTTCGAGGATGTCGAGTCCCATGAATAAATTACCGTAACGCCAATGAAGACTGTAGAGGACAACGACTTCCTTGTTCTTAAAACACTTTCCCATTAAAGCTGCGCTTGTTGCGGTACATCGGCAACTCGCTTGAGTGTTCCATCACAATTTACAGATACCGTTCCAATTTTAGTGTATGCACAGCCGAAGCGTGTACTGTTCTCACGTCTTCTTTGGACTGTGGGCACTGAGACCGGCAGTACCGAACACGTGCAGAGGTGTAACTTCAAAGCACGAATTTCACGTCATCAACAATGGATTGTGGGTTTGCATGTTATTCCTGTACTATCGAATCCGAAGACGACATGACATCACATGATTTAATCATCATAAATTCCCGGGTATTAAAGCCTGGAGAATTTGGGGGGGAATCACGGGTTTTCGAAGTCCATGTAGATTGGGATTCCATGGAGTTCTATTGGCAACCCTGAACTCGAGTCTGCTTTCGAACTGGGGGGGGAAGGGGGGGAGAATTTAATGCCTTGTTTTTGTGTCCACCAGAGGATTTTTGTGGTTGTGGTTGTTATCATTATTTGCTTCTATCCCGATCCATTTCTTAAACGAAATAATTTTATTCGTTATTCCATTTCTGAGAAGCTTTTGTTTCTTTCCTTTTTCGAACGCAAAGCCAAAAGTACGGAAATAGCATGTTTTTTTTCCTTGTTATATGGAATTACATGTTCATTTTTAAAAAAATTTCTTTTTTGCCTCACTTGGGCTGCAGTAATGTCATAAAATAAAATAATCGTAGTTCGTGCGTTAGCATCCTCATGATAAATCAAGTACAATGTGGGGGACTCGTGTGATATGTGTCGCACATGGGAAAACGTGTGGCAGTAATCATAAAAACGCATGATATGTCTTAAACGCCATAGCAGCAGACATTTATTGCCACACTCTAAAGCCAAAAAAAATAAAAATACTTACTTACTACGTGGCTTAAACTGAAAAAGGAAGAAAGGTTTTCAGAGTGTTTTGTTGAGATTCAGACACATCTGCAGCTTCCGCTCTTCCATTCTCGCTGTTGAAAATGTATCTTCTTGAGCCATCCCATTCACGCAAATTCACAACGATCTACTTGAATCGTGTGTTTCTGTTTTTTTTTTTTTTTTTAAAGAAAAAAAAAAGCAGGTGAGCTTACGCCGTACAGCAGACATTGAAATTTATCCACACAGCGTTGTACGGGGCTGCTTGACCGCGCGCTATACGGGGAGTACCAACCTTTTTTCTTTTGTTTTTTTTTTCCTCCATGTCTCTTTGCACGAATCCTCGTGGCATTCTGCTTCGTTCCTTCCGAAGAACAGGCAGGGGGTTATTATCCCTCAAACGGCAAAGACAAAGGCAGACCTTTCGTCAGTCCTCTCAGGATGCGCTCGGGTTTTTGGGTTTGTGAAGGAGGTCCAGAGAAATTACACATCTTATTCCACGTAAAATGGGGCAGGCACATCAGCCCTTCGTTCCCAGTCTTTGCAGCCCGCGAGCTCTTGCTGGTTTTATACTGCTGCCAGTTCCCTTTGGAGTAATCTGACAGGAAAATGGGTTCTTGGGGTCTCAACTGCTCCCCTGTTGACGCTCCCACATTGAAACATTTAGCAGAGGGTCGGGTCTTAAATTCTTCAAGAAATGAATGAGACTTTTTTCATTCATTCTCCTCGACGCTTTACATCTAATAGGTTGCATGTCTTATGTATAATTGAAGAGGCATTTCTATGAAGCGTTGCATTTCACTTCTGATGCAACAGTTTCTCGTGTACACTTTGCTTCACTGCTGGACAGTGCTGAACACATGAACTGAACAGAACTGAACACGTGCTTCTTTCTATTTGCCTTTTTATCGTGTTACATATGTTCCGTGTTCGTGTGAATGATCTTAACTGATCCACTGTTTATCTGAAAATTTTGCCAAGGTCGTTTGCCACGAATTTGATCAACTGCAATTATTCCCAAATGTCAAACCAAACCCCCCCTCCCCCCGTCCCCCTCCGTTTTGACAGCAGTTTAGTTACTTTTTAAGATCAGTGTATTCTTGGACAAAAAAAAAATAGAAAATATTGGTTGTGTGTCAACTGGGAGTCGATAACTGTCCTGACCTCCAGAAAGGCATGCTAATAATTCCCTTCGCCCAAACCAACAAAGGTGAAAAATTCACTTCGAACTCCCTGCTCCCCAGAAACGCCGTGTTCTCAGAAAGGAGCAGTCTTCAAATAGAACTGAGTTGGGAGAAAGACACTGGACTGCACTCAAGAGCCACAAGGACAGACGAACAGGCATGATTTGGTCTTGGAAGTGACGAACACTGGAGGTTCATATGAGATCGGAAGGGTTGTAACGTGCAACCCCCGATTCTTTGCTTCATTCGATTACAAAAGCCGTCCTAATGTGTTGGCATTGCTGCCTGAGATGCAAATATCCAAGGCGCTTTTTCCTGGAAAACTTAACCACACGCGACTTTCGAAGTCTTTCTTAGACTACCTTCCTGGTAATCATCGTTTTGGTTCAAACGTTAAAGACAGAGATTGCCAAGCACTTTTGCTATGGAGAATTTTCCTCACTTGTTTGCATTCGCATTTCGAGGAACTCATCGAGCCTCGCTGATGGAAGCATTCCATAACGCACGAAGGAAGAACTGATGATTTGTTCATGTCGGACCTTTCCTGACAATCTCCCCGCATCCTCATTTCTTTCCAACAGTTCCCGAAATCCAATCTTCGGATGTATCCGTAAGAAAACACGCGTGCATCTTTCATCTTCATGAGCAAACACGATCTGCTGGGGCACCTTAGTGCAAGACCTCCGAGAACCGCGGCTCGAAGAATTGGGCGAAAGCTTCCGGAAAGCAGCGGAGGGGTGTCGCAGGAACAGCGTGCGGCGCGCACCTGCATTGGGGTGGGGAGCGGACTGGAAGTCGTAAGGCAGCCATCTCAACCAAAGACACGCGCGCGCGCGCGATTACACGTCATTTTGGAAGCACTCGCCTAGGGCACCCATTTGTCGGTACTTGCTTCCTGTGGAGGTTGCCCTCGTCGCAGAGGCCACCCGCACCCCCACAGTGGGGTGAGTTGTAGCGACGTTGCTTGCAGCCTTTCCTGTAAGGAAAAGCATTCCTGTCTGACGCTTCTGTCAGTAAAGACCGCCGCAGCGCGTTTTAGAGGTGTGCAGTACTGCCGTTTGCCCTTGCCGCGGGCATTTTCGCCGATGCATTCGTTATTGGTAGGTACTGGCATGTGTTTAAAAATCTACCCGGCTGGATGAGATCCCTCCAATGACTCCAGAGTATTTTCTGGAATTTTTTTCTGGTTTCTGCGTATTGTGCTTTTTTTTACGTGTAGAACAAGAACCGTTTCGGAAGCGGAATGTTTTTTTATCCGGGTACCAAGAGGAAATGTTTTCTTGGATTTTTAAAAGCAAAGGGAACATCGATATAAGAAAGTAAGGAGAGCGTAAGAACTTCCTTCAATTATTCTATGAATCATGGTCACACATGCATCTTTAACCATTAGGAATTTAAGACAATTTCAATAGCCCAGATTTCGCATCGTTTTAGGAATTAAAACCAAACGAAAAACAAACAAAAAAAGCTGGAAATGTCAGTTCCCAAAAGCCATCCAGAAACTTGAAGCGTAAAGTAATCTGTTGAATCAACAGAGGAAAATTCTGAAACCTTGGAAAAAGCGATGCTGTGAGGTTCTATGATACCATTAGCACAAATGGAACTACCACTGCACAGGAAAAAGGTTAGAGTCTACATCCAAGATGGGTGAATTCTATTGCTTACTACATCTAAGTAGCAAAGGCTCACAAATCGAAGACTGCTCAACACTATACCACCAAGTGATCACTCATTATGGCCACCCTCCGAAGTAAAATTTATTTTATTTAAAATACCAGTCTTCAACAAAAGTCAAAGTAATTTGACTTCTCAGGTAGGAATTTGAATTTTAAAATGGAATTTTTGCTTCAAAGTCTCAAATGCTGATATGATTGTAAAATTTTCAGCTAATGGAGTGAAATCAGGAGCTGTGTGCAAAGGTTCACAAGACACAGGTCTAGTATCTAAAGGGACTGGAATGTTGCAGTTTTTCAACCACTGCACCAAAGCTTCCATTTTTTGAAGCACAGAGTGGATGTGCACCTGCTTCTGCTTCATTATTTCTGAATTTTGCTCTTCTGATAGCGGTTGACCATCAGTTGTTTCATAATGTTTTTTTATAGCATTACCCTCACAGTGGATAATCTTCTGTAAACTATCCTGTGGGCTCCCAGATATTAATTGAGGCTGCTGTCCTTGGATTCCAAGGAAATTTGCTACAAGGATAATTCAACATCAGTGGCATGAAAAGATTCTGATCAAAATATTAACAGAATATGAACTCATCAATGAACACATTTGATACTAACACGAGATTTTTCTTAGTACAAGTTTCTTGCACAGAGAAAAAACTCACATGAAAGTCACCACTCAAGCAGTTATTTGCTATTGGTTTAAGGACCTAATTTTCCAAATTATTTCTTTTCATACAAATCCAATCTTGGCAAAAGTGTGAAGGAAATTTTACAAAAACTGAATGCTCTTTTCATGTTTCATCTTAGCAGTAAAAACATTTGATGGGCATGCATCATCATTAAATCGTACATCTTTTCGAGTAATGGAAAGATGAAAAAAAAAACACGTATCATATGTGCATGCCAAACAGGATTAACAATTGTTTATTAGCTTTAGAATCCCTAAACCACACAATTTTAACCCAGCTTAAGTAACTCTACAAGCCTTTCACATCTGATACAGATTCCCAGTAACTTTCACAAACAACAAGGAAAACAAATCAGCTTGCAGATGTAGCTAAAGAAGCTGATCACTGAGCACTGTGGAGCAAACCTTAGCAAACTTGCTTACTCCAATAATAATTGACTGTAGTTCAAAATTATGAAAAAGCATAAGGAGACAAAATAAACTAATTCCACCTTGAGCAAAAACCAGAAAGGACTTCAAATAAATGCTAAGCAATACTGCAATGATCTGATTTACAGAAAACTGCAACTGTTGAATACATACGTACATGGAAGGAAAGACAAGGATAAAACACAGAACTTTTATATGTATGGAAAAGTAGACAAAAGATTATAATGCATGACAACAATAAACAGGATTTAGGAGGCCTTTGACAGTTTTATCAAACAACTGGAGCTTACACAGTATACACAAATATGCATGTTTCATGAAGTACATAAGAACAGCATGCAAAAATGAAAAACAGATTCTTGATGATTCTGCTGTTGATGGTCTTTCTCTTAACACTTAATTCACGCATGTTTAATTCGAAAGTTCCAGCATATTTGGGAGCTTCTGTGCAGGGGCTGCCTTATTTTTTTGGTTCCAGTTTATTCAAGCATTTATATTTATGTTTCATATGCATATGTTAAAGCAATGCATCATAAAAATATAACTGCAGATTTAAAAACATTTATTGATTTCAGGACTCAATCCGCTTTATTAGTGAGATCATTTAAGTAAATTGCACTTGCTTAATAGATCAAAAAACTACAGGAATCAAAATATGCTGGACAGAACTGCTATTGGATGAGCAAAGAGATACTCTACCAGACTGAAGAAACTGAGATCTTTATTACCATGAAGTATCAAACTTATGTACAATATTATTATGAGGTCTATCTTCAGAATGCAAGCAACAGATGATAAAATAAACTCAATAAACTCATAAGCCAAACAGTACTGTGAACATCAAAGAGGTTTGACTTAATTTTTGTTTCTCAAAATCAAATTATTATTTTGACTTTGCAGTAATGAAAGCAGTGCACAGTTCCTATTTCTTCCTATTTCAGTAACTAAATGGTTGTATGGTGATTGTAACATGTACATATTAGATTGAGGTACATTACAAGAAATATTATTCGGATATTTACCATTCTCCCCTTTAGATGCAGCACCTTCACTGTGATCCAAGTCACGACTATCTTGATCAAAATCACGGTTTCCTAACTTACTATTTAGATTACGACCTTCAGAAATGTTAGTTTCTTCCAAATGAGATTGCTCACTACTTACATCAAAAGCTAAGGCACAACTCATGTTCAAATGAGCAACCCAATCTGTAAAAGAATCGTAACTATTATTACAAGAAGTACAAATGAAATCACATTGGAGAATTTCATCAGTATTGGGAATGGGATCAGGTGAATCGCTAAGACAAAGATTCTCAAGTCTGCCTATTGTCTCATTTAAGCACAAATCTACATTGTCTGGTTTATCCTGCTTATTTATTTGAAGATGTTCTGAACCATTTATGGAAGCTTTCATTTCTTCAGAAGTCAGAAGAGAGTTCTGTAAGCCACTGGGCAAAGTATTCTGCATAACACTAAAGTCACTTTGTTTGCTTATACCTTCTTTCACTGTACTCACAACAACCTCGTCGAATAACGATAGGCTGGTTTGTTTAAGATTCTGCTGTAATTTTTGCTGATGATTTACATCACGTAGATGTTGTTCAAATGGCTGTTTTCCGAAACAGTGAATATCGCAAATGAAGCAACTGAAGTTTTGAGGCTGTCTGGTAGCAAAGACATTCTTTGTGTAGGTTACACTTAAGGAAGGAAATGAAGTTATTGAACTACTTTTTACAATGCTGGAAGTATCATTATTCTCCGATCTTTCACTTGTGTCTTCTATAACTGAATCATTACTGATTTTTTGTTTTTGTAAGTCACTGTCTGTTGAGGGTGAATTATGAATTACTTGATCCCCTTTACTGGAATTCTCTTTCTGCAAGTGGTGCTTGCTTTTCAAATGCTCTTGAAAGGGCACCTTACCATTGCAAGTTATGCCACAAATCTTGCAAGAAAACTCTGAATTATCAACAGCTGTAGTGGTCACAGGAGAAAGTTTCGTAGCTTCAAGTGGTTGAGCATTTCCTGATGCCTGTAATCCTTTATGCACAGAAGGTTGGTTATGCTCAAGCACAGTTGCTTGATTCACAGAACATACCGCAGTAGATTCTGTGACCTGAGTAAAATTCACAGGCTGTGAATTGCACATGGCTATGGAACGGAGTTTATGAAGATGTCGTTTACCTTGGAGATGTTCCTCAAATTGTTTTTGTCCTGAGCATGTGATTGAACAGGTGTCACAAGCAAATGCTGTGCTTGCATTTTGTTCCGAAAGATCGGTATGATGTGACACTTGAGAAGTACTAGTTTTAATCAACCTATTACAATCATTCTGGAGAACACACTGTAGCTTCTGTTGCTCACTGTATCCCACAGAATTTTGTTTGCAACAGTATTCAGTTGTGTTTTGCGAGTTCACTTGGTGGGCACTTGTAGTACATTTAACATTCGTGTTGCCAGCCACAGGAGAATTTCTGAAGTCATCAACTTCCAATCCTTTCTGCTGGCATACAGCCTTATGTTTTTTTCCTGCAAAATGTTGTTGCAGCTGAGCTCCACCGACACATGAGATACCACAAATATGACACTGCAGATCTGGATTCATAATGAATGCATGTTTTTGGACACAGAAAAAAGTCTGAGGAGGAATACAACTCAAAGGTTGACTGTATCACATTGGTCAGTTTGGTTTCGGCACTTTTTCCGGTTATGGTACTTTTCGGGAAAAAAAGCAACAAATTTATTGCTGGGTGGGTTCGTCTTTATCTCTCTCCATCCGACAAGTATTCCAACCCAATTGTAACTTTAGTACTCGTAGAAGCAGGCATTCACCGGAGAACGTCTCGAAGTGGGTTCAAACTTATGCGCTAGAAAACTTCCAACCCCAGTCCCGAAACTGTGCAGTTAACAATGAAGAATTGTGTACCAGTCCACCCGGAAGAATTTTGTGCCTATATGACATAAAGTCAAAGTCACTGCTGCGATCCGAGTTTAACAACTAATCATAGGATAGGAAACACAACGATTATGGTCCAAATTATACATATTAATCGAAATTGGACACATTAATGCTTGGACATGCTAATCGAAATTAATTCCATCCGCTCCAAACGAAAAAACGGAAAGTCGAAAGGAACATTCGATGTTAGGTCCCGCTCGGAATTAATGCAATTGGTCATCGTACTTCCTCACTATTATGTATTCGTAAATCACATGATTCCTTATGAATATAATTGCAAGAGCAATAAAATAATAATGAGCTGCTGTTACAATACATCTATTTATTCGAATCTTAAACAATCTAAAGCATTATTCCTATGTGCCTGTATATAAACACGTGTTGAAAACCTCCCCTACGGACAGTAAACTTCAACATTGAATAATCAAAGAGTTTCTGATAAGTTTTTTTTCTATGAGTTAATAAACGAAGTCCCACTTAATTTCATTCATAGGAACAAATACATTAAAAAAGCTAAAACAGCATTTGAAATGATTTCTCCTAAACGATTTTGTTTTTATACAACACTTATGCATTTCTTTCAGCCTATGTACCCATAATGTCAATTCTAATAGTTTATATTTTTAGGAGTCAAAATAACCTGTGTTCTTACATAAGTTAAGATGACATTACTACTACGTTTAAAACACAATTTGAATGCACAAATAGTGGCTTCCTTCCAGAATACAGATTTCAAGAAACAAAGATCAAAGTTTTCTGCCTACATATCTAGAACTATCAAAATGCTGATAAAATAGAAGAGTGAAAAGCTGGGATGGGATTACGTTGAAATTGTGCAGAGAACTAGGAGCACCCTTTCTGATTACACATGCAAAATAAAGACTAACTAAAATGTGCAATGCGAGAAGTGCATTTTTTTTACAGTGTTATTACAATATACATATGTTCAGTAGAGCATCTGCAAGCTTGGAGAGGAAGAAATAACGAAAGTGCCAATGCAATTCTGATAGCGAAAGATCCAAATTTATGGGTTTTGGAAAATGAAACACTTAGGAAAAGCAGAAACGATCATTTTCAGTATGAGTAATTGATTATTCTGAGTATACTTCTGTCTCATTTTTTATTATTCCATGACGCAATAAGTAATTTTGAGTTTGGAAAACCAGAATCTTGAACTGTGTTTAGCGTTTCTCAAGATATGGTACGAGTTTCTCTAGAATTTTTCTGGAATTTGCCGTGCAAATATTCATTCAATGTATTGCTGTTATTTTTTCATGCAAAAAAATGGTAGATGTTGAAACTTTGCTCAACAAAAGCATATTTCTTTACAAGGATGTATTTCGGCGAATATTTATTATTTCAGTTTTGTCAACATCTTGCAAAGTTTATGATTTTATATTATTAGCCCATACTTTAGTGAAATTCTGACTGTTCGCAAGCTATGGTGATCTTCTTGAATATCAGATTGAAGTACTGGAAATATCTCCAAGAAAAATCTGAAATCTTATTTCAAAATAGACTTCATCGTGATACTTTGGAATTTTTTCAGAACCCTCTTCAAATACATTTATAATCTAAATGCGCAAATTTGTTTCCAGTATTACAGAAGATTATAATAAATAAATTCGTCACTGATACTCTATTGCATACAAATTTTTGATACAAATCTTGTTGCTTTGTAAACATCGGTTACGTAAGAAAATACATCTGAATTAAAATAGAATTTTTTCCCGATGGTAATATGATGAATTTTATTTTCCTCAACCTCAATGGTGATATACAAACTTATCGATGAAACTGGTTTTATGAACTTTTCCCGAAAGCGGGAGCCATGTTCATGTACTGAATAAAATATGTAATCATTGCCCCTGTGTTTTGTCAGAGCTGATTCAGAGCAGATTTTAACGGTGTAAATTATTGAGTAAAGCAACTTATGTAATATAAGACTTACTAGCTCAATAGTCTATTCTATGGACGGATTTCAGTAATTTTTTCATTCAATTTCTTGAAATTTAAGCTCATAAATATTTGACAATTTTGGTAATACTGCTTTACCTGTTTCATAAATTGAAAAAACATCCAGCGTCTTTGTGTATGTGCACTGTAGTTTGTAACATAGAATGTGTGCCTTTTATATGATTAGATAGTTCATGTTTGACGTTGTTTGTGTTGGGAAATATGAAATATAAAAGTATTTATACTTCATCGAATGAAGATGAAGAAGATGAAAATGATACGGAGGAAACTCCACAAACTGTGATGATACATGTACCTGAACATGGGAAAAGTACGTTAATTATTTTATGAAAGGAAAAGATTGACCCATCAGTTTTGCTTAGCGTTTGATTAAATGTACGAAAGTTATGTGTACAGTACTCAACTGAAATATTAGTTTCGCAGTTACAAATGCATGATGTATTTCATGAAAGTGATACACTTAACTATTTTTGAATGTCCATCAGACATCAGTATTTGGATTAAAATACTTTGAATACGTGATTGTTATGGAAGCTTGCATAGTATGTTATTTGCAGTGAATATCTTTCAGCTCAGTGGAATCACATTGGAGATTTGGATGCATTTTTTACAAGTGTGTACTTATATCATCAGAAATGTGGATTTTTCTGTATAGTTTTAAAAGAAGTACTGGATTTGCTACAGTTTCTTTTCATTCTTACGTTCATAATTTTCTTGCTACAATGTGTGAACTATTCCCTGCTTTTTAGGTATGACATATAATCTTGCATTTTGTTATTTTATAAATCAAAGGAGATTGCCATTTTTTTTTATAAATATTTGAACGGTATGATTGCTATTTTCAGAAATGGAGTATCGATAAACGAAAAGATTCATATATCTGATATTATTATTGAGAAATGCTATACATATGTAGATGGAGCATGGCTAAAATTACTGGTGACCAGTGCAATAGCTTTTAAAATATGTTTTTTGGGGAAATCTTTCTATCATTTCATCCAGATGTGGAAAATTAAAAGTTTCTTTAACTGTGCCTTAAATATACAAGATGTGAGTGTAGTTTTTTTTTCCCCTAATTATATGTAGTGCATAATCTTGCATTTTAGTGATATAAGAAGAATAAATGTCTTAATTTTGTGTCCAGTGTATGATGCAAATAAATTTCAGAAGGATCTCTGCAATTTAACATGGCATGAAATAATCCAGAAACTCATTGAAGTTCAGCATGAACAGCAAATGTGTATCCATAGTTGCAGTCTGACAGAATTGGACATTTACAGTCGAATTTTAAGGTCAGTGAATGCAGTAGTATTATCATCTTCCATGTTTGATTTGGGTAGGTTTCAGAACTATCGAGTTGCTTTAATCAGCAGAGCTGTAATACCTTTAAAGTTCCATGTTCCTATATTAGGAGAGATGGTATATTTGAGCCGGACATTGAAGATGAATTTAGATTTCATCTTGTTTTGTGAGTAGAGATGCCTAGAAAACAACATTTGTTGTTTAGGGGGACCATGGTCACCATTTGAAAATAGTTGGCATTTACATGGAGATTTTAAAAAAGCACAGCGGCGTCATGAATTGGCTCAAACTATGTCAAAAGTTATTTTATGGG
This sequence comes from Raillietiella orientalis, assembly GCA_036172245.1. Taxonomy (NCBI): domain Eukaryota; kingdom Metazoa; phylum Arthropoda; class Ichthyostraca; order Raillietiellida; family Raillietiellidae; genus Raillietiella; species Raillietiella orientalis. Next base: position 673,403 of record JAYWIR010000054.1, on the reverse strand, counting down.
TTGGAGTAGTCAATTTATTATTTTCTCCTTTTGTTCTTTTCTGGCAACTGTTGTATGCTTTTTTCAAATATGCAGATGTGAGTAGTACTTCCCACAAAAAAAAATTTATTTGCTGGATAGCATTTAAAAAGAGAACCTGGGTTTTTGGGTACTCGTTGCTGGTCCTTGTATTCTCGGAGTTATCTGCGTCATTATAATGAATTGGATTTTGAATTTCAAGCACGTCTGAATAGAGGTTATAGGATGGCAGCCAAGTACATGGAACTTTTTGTGTCTCCTTCTTTAGGCATTCTGAGCAGGTAGCAAACTGAAATGCAATTATATGTTGGTTAGATTTGTTGTGCATATAACTGGTGCTGTGCTAGCAGTCCTCCTTCTGCTGACAGTATATGATGAAGATGTGTTAGCTGTTGATCATGTATTAACTATTATAACTATCCTGGGTGTGATTGTTTCAGGATTCCGGTAAGCAGGATTAATGTGCATTCATTGGCCCTCAGGCAGTATTCTTTCAAATAAGGGTTTTTATTCCTGATGAAAACAAAGTTTGGTGTCCAGAAGCCCTTTTCCAAGCAATATTGGGCCATATACATTATGCACCGGACCACTGGATTGGGCGAGCGCACACTTCCCAAGTACGGAAAGAATTTGCCAATTTGTTCCAGTATAAATTTGTTAGTATCATATGGTTCTTTAGCTGTTGCTCACACCATGTAGGTCTACTTGCTCCAGGAACTTCTCTCTCCCATCATCACTCCTTTCATTCTGTGCTTTCATGTACGTCCCCGGGCACTTGACATTGTAGATTTTTTTCGCAATTTTACTGTGGAAGTGGCCAATGTTGGAGATGTATGCTCTTTTTCACAGCTGGATGTGGGACGCCATGGACATCCCAGTTGGGCTCCTCATCCAGCAAGCCATGCACCATCAGTCCCAACTGATACTCAGTTCCACACAGAGGATGGCAAGACAGAACTTTCTTTAATGCGTTTTGTGACTGCTAACCCTCACTGGAGACCTCCTGCTTCATCCCAGGAATACTTATGTCAAGTACAGGGTCTTATCCAACATGATCTGATCAACCTACAAGCTATGCCTAAAGGGGATCTTTTCCAGTCAGTCAATACATTGCTGTCTTCAGGAGCAGCTGTAAGTTAACTATGCAGTTTCTTTATTGTTGTGCCAGTTTTCTCTTATGGCCAGTAGTATTTTGCGGCCTGACTGGATGAATTCCAATTCATATGCTTCTGCAAACCTTAGAGGAGCAGTCCATCATATGGAAGGGCCTGGTGGTCAGGCTTCTGGAGGACTCTTGGGCATGTATGTAAATAACAGCGTTATTCGTTTTAATTTGTTGTAGGCTCAGCAACACATTGGGTGTGTGTCCCCAGGATGTACAATCTCTCATCTCACCTGTGCCTCGTGACCAGCATACACTGTTTGCTGGCATCAATTCAGACAACTTCAGCTTAGGAGCTCAGTATTTGTGGCAGCTGCATAAACAAAATGTATGCATCCGAAATGACTGTTTGCTTCATAATACTTGCATTCTAGTTGGGCCTTTCTTCTCAGCACTGTGAAGAACACCCTTCTGCAGTTACAACAGAAGAGGACACGGAGAGAACTCCTTTGTTGAAATCTTAACTTGTGATCCACATTACCATTCTTGGCAGGTGTTGGCTTATTCATACATGAGGATTAATGCCGAACATTACATAAATCATTTGCCAAATGAATTCTATGAAAAATTTTCATCAGATGTTAAAAGTATTCTAGTCAGCATTATTTTTGACATTGGCATCCCAAGTGTATTCAGTAATTCCAGTGTTTGCAATATTTAACCTAGCCAGTCAGAAAGATATATTGACATACCTCAAGATTGTTAGCAATTTGAGACTCACTGCCATATGAAGGTCATGTGATGACCTGAAAATGTTTGCGTGCAGTGTGCACAAGTAACATTATAGAATGAACAATACATGTAGTGGGTGGATTTGAGCATTCTTGGTTAGCAGTTTTGCATGGGATTTTCGTAACTTTGCGTGTCAAGTGTGCATGCTTCATTTTGTTTCTGTATATCTTGGTCACATGGCAACCAAAATTGTCACATTTAAACTTCATACTGTAATATGTTTTTTTTTTTTTTTTTTTTTTTGCTGTAATATGTTTGTTACCTTAATATGCCAGATGCCCAATTGTAAAACATGGATTTTAGCATTTGCAGAAAAACAAAAAACTTAACTGGACTGAAAGTTTGGTCAAGAATCATGCTACTTTCAATTGACATGCACATTGCTTTCAAATCAAGCTTGCATAATTCATGAGAGGAGCAAAGAACACAGTTAGTCACAGAACACTTGAAGACTCAAAAAACTTTGCAATTCAAGGTTTCTCAAGTGGTATACGTTAAAAAGGCAAATGCATTATTTAACTTGCACATGGCTACTGAAATTCGCAAAACGTGATAGGAGCATAATTGGAGGGAACACCCTCGTGAAAAAAATCAGTACTCATTGAGGCCTTGCGGGCCGGTCTCAATACCTATGTTACATAAAGCTTTTCATTTTCGGAATACGTATGGGTTTATAGCTCAACTAGAGTAAGATAAAACGGCATTTCGATATGTAAAGCGCAAAGATAAATTTTGATTTATTAGCAAATTTCGTGCAGCGTATATATTTTTCAACAGCAAAAAAAAACGCAACACGAAATCGTGGCAATTCATAAAGCAGGAAGTCAAATAAAGTAATTTACAAAACTACTAACTCGCAAAGTGATATGTGTTAGTGAAAGACGTAAGAACAACTCGATGGAGAAAACAACACACTGGACTCGAAAAAGAGTGTAACCGTTTGCAAAGGGCTACAGTGTTTTGAACATGAGTATTTCAGATTACAGAAGGGAAAAAAACGTGAACTCTGTGAAATTCATCCAGAAAAAACAAAAATTCTTTTTCCTCTTACTGAAAGGAAGCAAATTCGAAAATGCCAGATAACTAGTTTAAAAACCCTTAGTTTTCATGCCATGTTTGAACCGTATTGCAATCCTTCAAACCTACACTTGTCATTGCAAGGTCATCATGTATCATGTTGGTTGCAAACTTGACCAACTTGTTGCTGAATTTGCTGCTGCTCCTTCGTGCCACCCCCAAATCTCACTCCCTATGCAGTTCCCAAGGTGTTATTTCATCTGCAGGTTGGTGCACAAAGCTGCTCTTGAATTGTACTCTTTTCTGGCTTTGTATCTAGCCCTCTTCATACTTTGTAGTTTTCGTATTTATATCTGGCTATTTTTTTTATATATATATATATTCTGTTTGATTTCTTTGCTACCTATTTCCTGTTATTACTTTGCCATTCCCCCCCCCCCCACTTGAAAACGGTGCAGACAGGCATTCACTTTTTACACGAGTTGCAATTACTGGAGTCCACATTCGAAATTTGGATGGAAGTTCTACACCAAGCCAACCGGCAGTTTTCAGTTCTCCCTTGCTGTAAAGAACACATAAAATCCCAATAGCCCTTTGCAAGTTTGAACACGATGGAGGTTTATGTATTTACTGAGTCATCGTGTCTGCCTCAGGTGCCTGGTCCACTCTGGTACTTGTACGCCGAGCGTGATTCATTACAAACATTTGTGTGGTGCTGAAGGTCCTTTATGGCTCTCGAAACCAAATGAGATTCATTTTCTTTCCAAAGGTATGGCAAATTCCATCGTCTGGGGAAAGGGGCGAGGAAAGCAATCTCGGACGGATAAGTGGTAATTCAGTGTCCCTGTTGATTTCCTCCCCCCCCCCCTCCCCCCTTCTTCTTTCATTTTCCTTTTCCATTCGTACCCTCCTCGTTAAACTTTTCCTGGAAAAAATACCGAGTTTGACAGGAGTGTTTTTACATATTTTATTCCAAGTTCCAACGGCAGTCTTTGCCTGCAAATCATCCTCAGGAATTGGAATGTCGATCCTGCCCTGAGATTTCCATGTGCATCTGCGTGTTTGGTGTAGGGCTTCTCAGTCGCGCGGTTTGCCCCGTGGGAAGCTCTTCTCTTCTTCCCTTCCACTGGATTTTATTCTTTTCGGACCTCGGATGACCGCCACAACTTACACTTCGTATTAGCCGTCAGATTTCGAAATTATCACGAGTTGTGCCGTTTCCTCGGACTTACGTATCCTTCGATACCATCTAATTTGTCTACCGTACCACATCATCCACAGCGTCTTGTTAACTGCTAGCCACACGATTTGTTCTCTCTCAGGCTCAAAGTGGTCTGGAGTCGAGGTTTCGTGTTTTTCCGAGGAATTTTCCAAAATCTGAAGATCACGAATAAAGGATTTCCAAACAATTTGGAAAACCAAAGGGCGTCAAAGTGCGAAGAATACGCACACTCCGACTTTGGGGCTGTCTAAAATGCCCACAGACATCATTAGGTTGAAATAGTTAATATCCCGATTACTCACAGTTCGGTGGAGTTACCTGAAGAGCTCTCTGGGAAGATCAAAGTAGGAGCTGTCGAGTTTGTCTTTGCTGAAATTTCGTGGGTAATTGCAGTTTCAGTCTTCAGTGTGCACGCTTTGTACCTTTTAAGAGACAGACAAAAAGCCGACTGCAAGGAATTTCTATAGTCATCGAAACGACCTTTTTTTCTTTATTTTCCTAGAAAACAAACAAACAAACCTGCACACTGAAATGTTAATCATTCAAGTGCACGTTTCGTCTTGATGTTTTAAAAATGACTTTTCAAAGCATGAAAATAGAACACCAAATGAACAGTGTCCCATGAGTTTTGGTGCAAATCGGAGTTCCATTCCAAGACACAAATAAAATGAAGAAATACGTCCGAAGTAGCTGTATTCAAAAGCTGAAGTGGAAGATGGAGGTGTTCAAATTCCAGCCCGTGTTGAATGGACGACCCCCGTGGGTCATCCATGGATAAGATGATGGCACTTATAAAAGACATGGAATGTGTCTTGATCTCTATGAGTGCAGGCTATTTGCTGTCCTTTAAAACAAAAAAAAAAAAACTAAAAGTGGCAATTTATTATCCAACTTGAGATTTTTTTTTTTTTTTTTTAAAAAAAAAGCAGTTTTACAGTTAATAGTTTTCATAGTTTCATGTTTAATCGATCCACGTCATTCTATAGTTTCAACTCTGTCGTTATCGCTGTTGAAAAATGTGTCTTCCTGAGCCATTTGATTCGCAAAACATTTGAATAAAATTACCTTCAGCCTACTTAATTCACTCGTTCGTATTCTTTTTTTTTTTTTTAAAAAAAAAAAAGCAAAGCAAAACGATGAGCTCGCACTTTATCCCAAAACGAAAATTCATTCGCGTTGAAGGGGCCAATTTAAAGTTTCCATTTTTCCTCATGTTATACGAGGTGCTGTTGCATATGAATTTCCTTGTCAAATCAAGAGCTAGCTGGACATTAAATTTGTTTCTTGAAAAAAAATCACGACACATTTCGGTTCTAAACACTGTGCATCGCTTTCTAATATCATAGTCACGGTTTTTGTCTTGTAGCCCAATGTGATTCAGTTGAGGGCGCCTTTCATTCTGAGGAGTCTGCACTTTTCGCCTCAGAAAGCATTTCACTATGGATAATGATCATGCTGCTTCCAAACTAATGACATATTGGTCGTCGAAACGAGAGATAAAACCTCGAATTCATCTTTCAAACAGTGTCGTGTTAGGATGGAGCACTTGTGAGTTTCTTTCGGTTAGCTTTCCTTCATCAGGGAATGTTGCCCCTCATGGAAAACTTCGCCCTTTTTGTATACTGCATGGCTATATTACAGTCTTCCCACATTGCAGTAATCATTCAAGCCTTTACTTGGCCATTGAACTGACCGGAGAGCTCCCTTTAGAGATGTTTCCGCCCACAAGTGGTTCAACTTTTCTTTCATCTGCACGTCACCCATTACGAAGTCTCCATTCATAAGGGAAACGATAAAGAATTCGTGGCCTGAATCTTTAAATGAATGAATGACTGCCTAGAATAGCCTGTCCAAAGACTCAGATCCGTCACTGCCGAATATAACGTTTAATGAAAACGAAAATCTAAAAGTAAACTCCAGGAAGCCACCCTTCCTGGAGGGCATCCTTGGACGCAGCTCTTAGGAAACTGTCAAGTGTTGTCGGTTTGCCTTTCTTGTGAGGTTATAAAAAATGGCAGAAATGGTTTCCCCTTGTTGCCTTTGAAATTCAGTTGAATTACCGTATATCCATTACTAGCTACATCCAGTGGTAGTATTCAGAAAGGGAAGGCAAACTGAAGCACTCGCGTTTTTACTCATCCACCTTGCCTATGCCTGTCATTATGATTGGGCTGATTTCACAGTTGCTTAAAAAACGCTTCTTTATCCATGATTATTTGAGACTTAATAATACACTGCTATGTACCAAAAAAGGCTGTAGGAGTTGAATTGCCTCATCAGGCTTTTAACATATTCACGCCTTTGAATGATTAGTGTTGTACATGTACACATTCCTTATTCACTCTTTGTTCGAGATGTTTTGTTTAATATTTTGGAATGAATAGAAGTTTAAGCAAAGATAAGGCAAGTGTTCTTTGTTTATGGGAATTGTGAAAAAGTCCTTTTGTTGCACCTAAAACAATTGTACGTTTTGTTTGTAAGCATTTCCTTCGGCCTTCGACATGTACTAGAAAAAAATAAATAAACCAGGCTCCTCGATCTTGAAATATTCAGCAACTATTTGACTTACTTCCGCTATATCACTTCGATGGGTATTTGTGAATTACCTGCATCCTAATTGTTTTTTTTTGCAAAGTAAATTTTACATTATGGAGCTAAAGAATATTTTGCTATTAGAGGATATGTATTTATCTGGATTTCTATGAGCTATTTTTTTTTCCTTTCTGTACACTAGGAGAGAATCGGAGATATGATGGATGGACGGTCTATTTGCAAAATGCTAAAGAACCCGAAGCCGAATTTTGTAAAAATACATTAAGATTGGACTTGTGAAAACTTATTACACAAATTTGTTGCGAGTTATGACTTGGTTATGCCGGAACTAACAAAATACGGTAGGAAGTTAAGCGTCATGCACTTACATACATTAATGCGAGCTTTAAAGGAAAGATAAAAAAAATCTTGAGATATCTATTATAGAAGTACGAAGTTTGGAAATTTTGCTGGAGACAAAGCATTTTGAAAATTTGAAAGGCTCATCGGGAACGTCAAAAAATCCCAAATAAAAAGAAGTCATGTGAGAACTCTCAGCAATAGATAAAACTAGGATAAAATTGTTCCTAAAGAATTCTTGAAACTCAGAAACAATTACCCTGAAGTGGACTCGAAAGGCGGTTAGTGACTTCTACAGTAATAGCATTACTAGAGAAATTGGTTGAGATTCGGGATGTGTGGACGTAGAAGTGTCAAATAAAAAAAAAAAAAACCAAAAAACCCACCAGTGTTCCAGAACAAGTCCTATTATTTACCAGTAATCAATTAATGATGTGTTTTTATTTGAATAATCAAACATGACGACTAGAGTGTTCCATCGGATGCGACGTTTGAAAAATACTAAATCGAAAGCAAAATGCGTTTGCCGATTTTTTTTGATATGTGACTGATCCTTTTTCTTTTTCCAGAAAAAAAAGTCTAATACTAATTAGAAACAAACCAAACTCAAGCTATATCTTTTTTGACAGGCTTCATTTGTGTTTGCATTAAAGTTTCTGCAACCAGCCTTTGCTTTTTTTTTTTTTTTTCATTTTCTGTAAGTTTTCACGTTTACCGATGTTGAATCAGTTTGAATTCTCTTCACCCCCGTGGAATTAAATTGCCGTCAAGTGGCCACCCTGAATCGGCCAGCAGAAGATCTGACAGCCGTGGTCTTAGTGCTCCTGCAGGGCGGATTCCGCCGCCGTGTTCAGGGTTTTTGCCCACTTTGAAATCTTCGGAGGTTTTACTCATCTGCCTTGCTTGTGTAGCAGAGTGAAATTGCAGGGAGTGACGTGTGAATAAAATGGTCATAATCGCCATCCCCTTTGATCGACTCTCTCTGTAATGATACCATTTGTGTAGTCGATTATCATGTCTGGAAATAATAATGCCAGCGATCTTCGTAGGCCCGACAAAATTACAAGGTAATGCTATTAAGTCTACTTGAGAAACCGAAAAGAAGGGAATGCACAAGCAGAAGATGTAAATAAAAAGGTTCAAAGTAAAAAAGTTTTTCTGCCCACGTGAAAAATAACTACTTTTTTTAAAAAGTATGTTTATTTATTTTCTCATAACTAAAGTAATGTTCGTTTTTGTGGTGCAGATTTTAGGAGTAAGTGTTTTCGTTTTTCTTTTAATTTGTGTTTTGCTAGGTTTAAACATTCAGTCATTTCCAATAATGATCCAACATCAGAATATATGAATGTGTTAGGCATGATCTTCAGTATGTGTGGACTAATGATGAGAGTGAGCATAGAATTGAGTATGTATTAATAAAATGACATTCCCAACATCCAGTTGAAATGGTGTGCCTGGATTGCATTGTATTGTTCTTGCATCAGTTTTGCATATTCCAAGACAAATGATGATACCAAACATGTACTAAGCAGTTTCATGTGAGTATTATTACTTCAGTATTAATGTTTCTGTAAGGTTATCAATTTCAGCAGTTGTAATGTCATATCTTCAGAATCCACAGCCATTAACAGCATTTTGATCAAAGAGCATTTAAATAAAAATACAAATAAAATAATTATTTGTAGCACTTTCTTCTATAATACACTATGCTTTCATGATTGAGAATCTCAACTGCTTAGGATGCTGAAAAAAAGAGTTAATTATCATAGTTTCTTTAGCCTCGGATATTTTTTGTTGGCTCATCCATTGCTTTGTGGTTGTTATTGCAAACTCTAACTGTAAATTAGTCTCATGCACATGACTTTGCAGAAACTTTGCAGTTTTCGTTGATGTATGTAACTAGAGAAGGTTTTTTATTCTCCTGCTTGAGTTCATTGTTGTACTTGCATTTGATTGCATGAACAGCATTTTAAATATTATTCTGCATTATTTAATTCCTCCTCATGAGTGCTGCTACTGATTTCACGTCCATTTTCTGGAATATCATGTTGTGTGAGCAGCTTCATAAGAGTAAAATCACAACCGGAACATTTTCTAGACATGTTATCTTATTTTATTTTTATCTGATAAAGAGAAATGCAATAAAGTGAAACGGCGTCCACCGTTGCCACTCTGTATCTGTGTCAAAAATGGTTCATACAGCCAAATACATTCTATGTAGTGAGCAAGCGTATGGCAATTGTGAATGCATGCATGTGAATCATCATACTCTTGAGCCGCCTGTAGGTTCAGGCATGTGGATGCATCTTTCTGGGCACCGGTTCATTAAGAAAGCTTTAGTCTGTCGTGCTTGCCCTCGGTTCTGTGCAGCTTGCACATTTGGTTGTCTGCAAGGCTGCTCTGACAGATTGCCTTTGTCAGCGTTCCCGAAGATAACCGACTGCAGTTTTCACAGATTTATGTTGCAGCGGTTGGTAGTTCTTGCGCTTGAGGATTTATTCGCGTGCTACGTAGTGCAGGCGGGTAGGAAAAGAAAAGGGAGAGAGACGCACGCAACACACCCGTCTTCGTTTCGCAACGCATTTATTTAACCTGTGCGGATCCTTCAGCAAGTGTCCATTTCCCCACAACTACTCATCTGGCTGTATGTGTTCGTCCATCCGGAGTTTGCCCCAAGGTTTCTCCCGTCTCCGTGCTCTTGGGCATCATCTTCCGGTGCAGCATCGATTCAGGACTGCCCCCCGCCGCCTCGTAACTTCCGCCGTTCGTGTTCACCGCCAGAGGTGGTCGATGGGATCGTCGCCGTGGTGCAGGGCGAGGGAGTGGGCCCCGTGCACGAACCTCCGGGAGGTGGATGTCCACGCCACGGTCCGAATGCTCCGACGGTCCGTCGCCTCTCTGGAAGGGCTCCCACGTAAACTTCCGCGCCCTGGGCGTTCCCGAGGAACTCAGGCCGAGGTGTTCTCTGGGAGTGTGGCGTCCGCAGAGGAGCATAGGGTGTCTTCGTCGAGAGCGTGGTCAGCCAGGAGGTGCGGTACGTTCAAGAAGTGAATCCACTTCCTCGAATTCCAGACACATTCTGCGTCGCCGGTTATCCCATTTCACGAACGGATGATGGGAATTCTTCATGGATTCCGTGAGCACGTTTAGTCGGATGTGAGGCGGTCGAACCGGTCGACATGCACGAATTCACTGGCGCTCCGGCATTTTCAAAAGACAGTCTCCTCAGTTTGAGGACTAAAAATTTACGTCTAAATTGCAGCAAACGTTTCACAATCTGCATTCTATTTGTTAGGTGGTGTCGTTTTTGTTTATTTATTTATTTTAAAAAACGCACCTCCTAAGGTTCAGGTCGCTTGTTTTCCAAATAGGTTGTTGTTGTTTGAAGACTCGATCCCGGCTCGCGAATTCTTGTTTTGGTCGCGTTTCGGGTTGACGGGGTGGATTTCTCTCCCTGTTTTCCCTGTGTTTTCGAGTTCCTGGCAAGTCCACGAGGATCGTTGTTGCCGAATGGCTGCTGCTCTTCGTTGCTGAGGTCGCCAGGTCCAGCGTTCGTTTACTCGGGTCGCGCGTTTTCCTCAAAACGTGGAATCTTGCATCTTCGCATCCATGGTTACAGCGTGCGGATCCAAGGCTCACAGGTTTCCCTTCCGCGTCGCCTGCCCCGTTCTGCGACTGATGGATTCGTGTTTGGAGTCGGGGCTGTGGCGGATGGGAATCCACATGGACCGCCATCATCTCTTCCGATGTCGCCAGATTTCCCTTTCCGGATTAATTAGGAAGATTGCGATTCTCGAAAAACCCGTGCGAGCGGGCAGTGGGGAGTCTTCTTTTGTAGGTTGCAGCCAGCTCGTGCCTGCTGCTGCTGGTCTGGACATCGCCTCCCGGTCTTGGGAGGGGGGCGGGGAACAACTGCATGGTTGCTGCCTGCTGGGTGCACCCCACCACCCAATAGTAAGCTTGGGCGGTCCTCCTTTGGTAGAGGAACCTTTTTTTTTTTTTTTTTTGCAAGCGAAAAGTCGATATCTGGAATGCATTCCAATCGGAAATCCACCAAGCAGAGAAACAGATGCGTCGTTTTTCAAGCAAACAGGCGTGAAACAAAGAAGCGTATCTTGTAGAGTGGCTGAAGTGGAAAGAGCAGCAGCGAAATATACTCCGTGCGTCAAGTGTCTTTCGGAGCACTTGTTTTCATCTTTTCAGTTTAAAGATGTGAACGGCTTCGAACAATAAAAATCTATAGCGAACGATATGTGTCTGATGTGCGGTAAATGAATAATTCGCTTTTTATTATTGCAATATTTCATCCAGGATACCCAGAACGTTCTGTCGAACCTATGTCTCATGAGTATCGTTTATGGCGGAGATAATGAACCTTGTTTACAAAGCATTTCAACAGGCCGTCGGGAGCAGGTGTGCGGGGATGTACGTTGATGGCACGTTGATGTCCTCAAACCGTTACACCTTTGCCAACTATCGGCTAACAGGACTGAAGGAGGAATTTCGAGTGCGTCATTTTCGCTGCGTTCAGCTGCGGTGTGTGCCGCTCCCACAGCGAGAGGCAAGTCGGTTCCACTCCCGGCAGCAGCTCAGGGCAAATCGGCGTTGGTTTCGGGAACCCATCTTCAAAGAAAGAGTGGAACGATCGCAGCTGGGCAAGGCAAGTAAGGAATTCCGGGAGACCCTGCAGCACACCGTTTCAGATGATTTGATGGCCAAGAGCAAAGGAACACTGCTGCGCTTGAGTGGTCTTTGTGCCATCCCATCACCCTTCCGACACAGTGTCGTCACACTGCGTGCTAACTGTGGAGGGCGGCTCCGGAATCGGGAAAGAAGCTCCAGAACGGAACCGGAATTTTCAAATGGATTGGATTCCAACTGGGTTCCCTTTCGTTTGCATCCCTTTCGCAAGGCGAAAGGTGGACCCAACACAGTTTTGCAGCATATCCCGGATCTCTTTCAGCATCAGACGATACGATATTTCCAAAGCCAATGCCTTTTTTTTTTTTTTTTTTTTTTTTTTTTAATAAACAAAAATAAATTTTGTTGATCCTGTTAGTTGATAGTGCCTTTGTTATTGTTTTCTCGAATGATATCATCGATTCAGTTGCTTTTCCTGATCTCCCGAAAGGAAGCTTGCTTGTAGCAACTAATTGTGCTTGAGATATTGCCGTGCTTTCGTCCAAACAAACTGGAAACATCCCTCGAAGGCGTGAATCTCTGTTTAGACTTATCACGCTGCCTTTGATGGCGCATCTGTTTATGTGCACTTCGGGTGCGAGTAACGACTCGCCGTCTCTTGAGAAAATCCTCGATCCTTAGTGAACCCGGAAAGGTTACGAAAGTTTATTTCAAGTGCTCGGTATCGAAGAGCGATTTGCAGCGCTGTTGAATTTAGCGCAGGAGAAAGCTAGCCGCTGCGATGCTCCCCAGCGCGGGATTCCCTTGAAATCAACACGCCGATTCCGATGTTCTCTCTCCATCTTGCATTTCCTTCTTCCCTTGCCTGCCAAATGCGGTCTCCTTAGCCAGTTTCCAAGTGTTGCTGATGGAAACTCTGGAGAGCAGCAATCTCCCCAGAAGAAAACAGTGCCTTGTTTGCTCCTTCCTTCACATCACACTTCCAGTTCATTAAATGATTCCTTTCACTTACACCAGCCTCCTCTGCATCCGCGTTTCTTGCTGCAGTCCAGCATGGACAGCCTTCCCTTCTCGCGCACGTGGGATTCGAAGGGGATGCTTTGCTTTTGAGAATTTTCTTCCAGCAGATTCGGGAAGCATTCAGAGTCAAGGGAACTTGCAGGAACACCTGGTTAGCGACGGCACCAGCGCCAGTACGTTCCATTTCAGAGTCGAGCGGTGCCATGTCTCACCACGTGGCATTCCACGCGAATGCGTGGCCATGTGCAATCCGTGTGATCTGCTGGTCATGCTCTCCCAGTTTTTGCTTTTCCATTAGTCTATAATCCCAATTAGCGCGCAATCATTTTTTTCTGTTCTGTTAGGAGATTGTAATGCCGAAGGAAGGTAATGATATTTTCAAGGTAGGCAAGCACCTGGCACAAATGGTTCGTTTCCAAGATAGTGGCAAATTCCAAATCGGTAGGCCACTTCGTTTTTTGTCTGAGAATTTGTTTACACATCCATAGAACTCTGGCATGCAAGTGCTATAGATCTCAAATGACGCGTTTTTGATAAGAAGAGGATCCAACCGGGGTGTGTTCCCACCAAGAAATGTTACGGAGTGTTTTGATCTCGCTGCCGCCATCCGCGCAGCCCAAGAAGTTTCATCACAGAGAGGTTTGGTATCGCTGCCACCGCGCAGCCCAAGAAACATCACAGAGGGGTTTGGTATCGCTGCCGCCATCCGCGCAGCCCAAGAAACATCACAGAGGGGTTTGGTATCGCTGCCGCCATCCGCGCAGCCCAAGAAACATCACAGAGGGGTTTGGTATCGCTGCCGCCATCCGCGCAGCCCAAGAAACATCACAGAGGGGTTTGGTATCGCTGCCGCCATCCGCGCAGCCCAAGAAACATCACAGAGGGGTTTGGTATCGCTGCCGCCATCCGCGCAGCCCAAGAAACATCACAGAGGGGTTTGGTATCGCTGCCGCCATCCGCGCAGCCCAAGAAACATCACAGAGGGGTTTGGTATCGCTGCCGCCATCCGCGCAGCCCAAGAAACATCACAGAGGGGTTTGGTATCGCTGCCGCCATCCGCGCAGCCCAAGAAACATCACAGAGGGGTTTGGTATCGCTGCCGCCATCCGCGCAGCCCAAGAAACATCACGGAGGGGTTTGGTATAGCTGCAGCCATCCGCGCGGCCCAAGAAACATCACGGAGGGGTTTGGTATAGCTGCAGCCATCCGCGCGGCCCAAGAAACATCACGGAGGGGTTTGGTATAGCTGCAGCCATTCGCGCAGTCCAAGAAACATCACGGAGGGGTTTGGTCTCGCTGCAGCCATCCGCGCAGCCCTAGAAATTTGATCACAGAGGGGTTTGGTCTCGCTGCAGCCATCCGCGCAGCCTCTGCATCTGATCCAGCACCGCTTCATGCTTCGGAATGCTTCAGGCCTCGGTCGCTGTCACTGCTGAAAGGAATAACACGCGAGAATAGAAGATAATCTTGCTGCGTATGGCAAGTTGGGTTCCTGGTCACGTATTTTCGCTTCCTTTTCAAGGCTGGTTTCCTCAAATTTACGAAGAAACTATGCGAGAGGGCGTGACTTCGGAAATGAGGAAAGATCCGCAAAATGTCGTGGACTGTGACCTCATTGAAAGTCTTTTCCCTGCTGCGGTTCGGCTTGTGGAGCTCTCTTCGTGGTTCCTCAACATTTTCCCTTAGCAGGTCCTCCCGCATGGTTTCGTTGCTTGAGGTTTGGGAGATGTTTGAGAGGCTCTTTCCCTGACTACTTCTGTGTCTGTGACATCTCCCTCGAGCAGTGTCGCAATTTTGTAAGCACATCAAAGGAAAATACTCCAATTTTCTGGTGTCCAACGCTGAAGGGGTGCACCGGCAGCGAGTCGCGCCCTTCAGAACGAGAAGTCTCTTCTTTAGAAAGATCAAAAAATACATGTCTATTATGTATATTAATACGTATATTTATATAATAATTAATTAATGCATGGAGTAATATAAATTATAAAGAACACAAAAGATGAGCACATGTGCTTAGTATGTATATCAGCATACATATTTGCATATAAGTTAATGTAAAAATTTATTTTACTAGGCATATTTGTTAGTATATGGTGTTACACGCATTATTCTTAGTAATACTATTTTAGCACATATATTTATTAATATTTATTAACATGTATGTGATAAATATAATTATGTGTTTACTACATGTTAATTTTTATATTTGTATATAGATTAATATACACTATAAAGATTATATATGCGTGTGTGCTTACAGTAGATACTAATATAGTCAATAATGTTTAGATTAAATATTTTTCAAAGGTTGTAAAAAGTAAATATACATTGACCTATATATACATTGACCTATGTATTTGTATTTATATAAAGGTCAATATGCAAATTTATTTTAACATACATATTATGTATTTTAACATACATATATTTAGTATAATTTATTATTACTGCTAATTATGCTATCAATGTATGCATTAATTTTTTCTACAAAAATACATAGGGGTGTTTATGAGATATATTTTTATATACAAGAAATATGTACTAAATGAATATATGAATACTGAATTAGAAACATTTATTTATCGCGCGGTCAACATCCCTGAAATGGAATTCACCGATTGTTGAAGGAGCTGCATTTATCGAGTGTAGGAAAAATGGAATACCAAATCTCTTTTTTGCTTTTTATTTTTTAGTATTCAATATCAGCGTATTCATTCAATATATCTCTGTAATATATATATATATATATCAACGCATACAACAAGCATATGTATTTACTTTTCATGATGTCTAAAATGCATATTCATAATATATTGACACATATTATCAATTATAAGAATAATATTCATGCCAATAAATATTGATAAATACGTATTTTAAAATAAATTAGTACATTAATATATATAATAAGCCAATATATTTATTTTCGTACTCTTTATGATATATATTGATCTATGTGCAAATATTAATATATGTATAAGAAAGATGTTCGTGATTACATCAAAGTTTATAAGAAACTTGTAGTTTGTATTCTATTCATGCATTTATTTAACTTATAGTTTACAACTCAGAATTCATGATTTATTTTTTTAAAATCTTCAATACATACGTTAATCTATATATTAACCTATTTATAAGTGTATATGCTGACATATACAATGAACGCGGCACTTTGTAAGATTCTTTCGGGATTTCGGCGCTGGAACTTTTCGATCCAACCCCTATTTTCCAACTCCGAAGAACCTTTTTTCCTGGCACCTATTTCCATCCGATACGAGTGCGAGCATCTGCCCACATCCGACGCTCTGCTCACGATTACATGATCAAATGAATGGGTGGCTCAAGTACAACTCCGAGCTTCCACGCCGCGTGGACTCTACGCTTCTTTCTTGCTCTCCCGATTTTGTTCGCTCCAGACTCCGCTCCATTTTCGAATCGAGGGAACTCGCATCTGAATGTGCTGCTTCCTGGAAGATGCCAGAAACGTTCTGGTGCATGCAGCAGTGACCTAGTTTCCCGATGTTCCCGTTTTTCTGCGCCGCGGTGGAATCCCGCGCGTTTGCGCGCCTCAGGCTCAGGAGAGAAGGTTCGAAAGCTTCGATCGGAATCGGACACCCGTGTTTCATCTTGTTGGCCACGATGCAACATGAAAGCGGGGGAGAGAGAGAGACCGAGAGAGCAACGGATGCCGGATTTCTGCAGAGATGCACGTCCGTGATTGAACCTGGGCGGCTGCCAGACCGCAGACCACGTGCGAGCGCTTGCAGAAATCGGAAGCTCGGTGAAGAAGGACGAAGAGGGAAGAGGACGAACTTGACTGTCGGTGGAGCTACGATGGTGGGTGAGTTCTCCGTGTGACCTCCGTTGCGCGCGGCTTCGATCCAGGGACAGCCAGGAAGGAAGGTTTGTGTAGCAGTGGCGAAGGAGGTTCTCCTACCAATAGAGAAGTTTGCTTGCTGCAGAGCGAAATGTCTTGTGCGGCTGTTTGGCTCCAGTTCGAAATGCCCAGTTTTTGTTTCCCTTTCGGGCGAGAGCTTTCCCTTGCGACAGGAAAGCCAGCATTGAGCCTACTTTTTCCGAAGTCCTTGAGAGTTGGTCAGCCCTGCTAAGTTGGCCAGAAGTCCATCTGACAGCCAGCCAGGCTGATCAAGTCAACAGTCTTTTCCTGAAGTTAAATATTTACAAGAACCTGCTTTCAGCTTTGGCAAGGCCCAGTCTGAGTAGCCATAAAGCGCTGGAAAGGTTAGCTCTGCCTCCTCGTGGTGCTTCCAGACCAGAAACGGGACTGCTTTCACATCCTATCGGCGCATTTTGATCTTTGCCTCCCAAGCATCCTCGTCGATCCTCCTTTCCCGTATGCGACCCTGTTTCAGGTTTCAGGGATGCCAGAAGATATCGAAGCACCTGTGAGGCGGTTGTTCATCCTCCCATCGCAGGTGTCAATGTGGGTGGTTGCACAGGAATACTTCCAAGTACCCGATCTCACAGTCGGTTCTTGACATTCTTGAATGCTGAATGATAATCTTTTTTTTCTTTTGCTTCTTCTTTACTGGTTGCTCATTGCGGAAAGATCCGGAAAAGTAACGGAATGGGAACATTCCGTCTGAATCTTGCGGTCACTGAGGACTTCCTCCTAGAGTCACGGTGAAAGCCATTGCGCCGACATCCGTGCTTCCGTAGGGAGGACATCACGAATGAGTGGCCGTGGAAGAAAAAAGGAAGAGGACCTTCCCGTCACTGCGGCCTTGATTTTAGAGGCAGGAAACGATGTGCGCCGCCTGCGTGGTTGAACATTCGAGGTCATGGCAACTCAGTGGTCATGTAGAGTGAATTCGATCCCCTGGAGGTGTGGGAGAGGTGCTAGCCATCATCTTCATTCCCTCTGCTGTTTCAGAGCACAAGAAATTTCTTGTGTTTTTGTTCATGCGCAAGCTGTTATTCGTGAACTCGTACACGTAACAGTGGATTACCTCCAAGCAAAAGAGCTTTCGTCAACTGTTCCAGCTCGGAGCAACGGTTTGAGAAAAGCAATGGAGGGCTGCTTGTGCTCTGCTCGTGGTATAAATGGTTTTAAATGGTGGCGGACCACTGTCATGATGTCCTCGACGGATCATGTCGAGCCGTCGGTTGCCTTCGTAAACATATGATAAACATACAAGGTAAAGAAACAACGCAGGGCACTGGGTTCTGCGCTTGTTCCCAAAGTTTCGGGGGCACCACTGACTTGCTGGTCGCCTGCCAACCAAGGTCTTCTTCGGGCCGCGCACTGTCTCCCTGATCGCCTCAGGCTAGAGGCAATGAGAGAGGGCGGCGGAGGCCTGCTCGGAGATGCCCCTGTGGCAGGAGGCTGTCCGTTGCGCCTAAGTGAACCGCCTGAGCACAGCACCTGGAGAGGACCTCTGCGTTCCTCAAGATCTCCGTCTCTGGGCGTGTCCGTTGGCGGCGAACGGCACCTCAGATGCGATTACAAGCATCGGTGAATGTTGATCTCCCTCACCGCAGCTGGCACAGTTCTCAGGGACGCCCGCCTCGCCCTTTTTGATGGAGCATTGCGCGGGACGGAGCGGAGTCACCGAGTGCAGCCACCTGAGCAGGAAAGCGGAACTCTCCACGCAAACTGGAGCGGGGCCAGTAACGCGGGGGAGATGTCCAGTGGGTCTTCCCGGCGTAGTGTTCCTCTGGAATGGACTTCCGAAGTCTCGGAGTCGGTCAGCAGGCGTGTCGACCGAATAGTCTTCGAGGAAACTCCAGAGTGCGTTCCGCGAATCCCCTGCGACGGAGGTCGCAGGCGGAGGCTGAGAAGGAGACTTCCGTAAAGCACGCATGCCAGCAAAGAATCTCAAGCGAATCTCATCTTTGGATCAGCGTTTCGCTCGCGTGCAACGAATAAACGCAGTGCAGTTTAGAAACGCTACAGGGCGAGCCACTGGAAACCGGCCTTGCTCAAGTACGGCAGCACGACGTGACGACAGCGTGCGCGATAGGCACGGCGGACAACAATGCGTCCTAAAAATACACGGTGAGCGGCTTCCGATCGGGCCGCCTCGAGTCCGGCTCCGGGGCGTGACGTCAGCGTGCACGATCAGCATGTCATCCAACAATGCGACCTAAAAATACACGGTGAGCGGCTTCCAATCGGGCCGCCTCGAGTCCGGCTCCGCGGCGTGACGTCAGCGTGCACGATCAGCATGTCATCCAACAATGTGACCTAAAAATACACGGTGAGCGGCTTCCGATCGGGCCGCCTCGAGTCCGGCTCCGGGGCGTGACGTCAGCGTGCACGATCAGCATGTCATCCAACAATGCGACCTAAAAATACACGGTGAGCGGCTTCCAATCGGGCCGCCTCGAGTCCGGCTCCGCGGCGTGACGTCAGCGTGCACGATCAGCATGTCATCCAACAATGTGACCTAAAAATACACGGTGAGCGGCTTCCGATCGGGCCGCCTCGAGTCCGGCTCCGGGGCGTGACGTCAGCGTGCACGATCAGCATGTCATCCAACAATGCAACCTAAAAATACACGGTGGACGGCTTCACGCCGGCCCTCCTCAAACCCGGCCTTGCGACCAAAGGGAGGGTGCCCACGCATAGGGTGAGGAAAGGGGAACAAGGAGAGACTTCGGTACTTGGAGAGGGACGGTTTTCAAGCCGTTCACTTTCCATTTTTGGATTGCATTGCAGACAGCTATGCCGATTGCTCGCCTTGACGTCACGTCGTGTTGCCGTACTTGAGCAAGGCCGGTTTCCAGTGGCTCGCCCTGTAGCATTTCTAAACTGCACTGCGTTTATTCGTTGCACGCGAGCGAAACGCTGATCCAAAGATGAGATTCGCTTGAGATTCTTTGCTGGCATGCGTGCTTTACGGAAGTCTCCTTCTCAGCCTCCGCCTGCGACCTCTGTCGCAGGAGATTCACGGAATGCACTCTGGAGTTGGCGTTGTGAACTGGAGAGCATCCGCCTGAAGAAGTGGGGAGCTGTTCCGTATGTACGCTGAGTGGAGGGGGGAAGGGAGAAAGGGCTGTCATTCTGACTGTGAAGTGGCTTTCGTCGCGTCCAGAGTTGGAGTGCATGCAGTAACGTAATCCTCATAGTAACGAAGAGTCGAAGGATAAGAGGAACTCACTTTTTTGGTGTTTGTATATCGTTGCTTTGATTATTTAGAAGTAATTAATTTTCTTAATAAAGAGTAATTAAAAGTTTTAATCACAGACACCCTGGAAGCCTGGAGAGATCTGAGGGAACAATGAGGATATACTGTGAATAAATAATTCCCAGGTATTCTCTCTGTAAACATCAATGTTTTCTTAATGAAAAAGATAAATCCTACCATGCCAGAAGCAACCGCCATTCCCTTGCTCATAGGACAGGCGGCTTGGGGTGTAACGCCTATTCAAAGTCACTTCGACCAGTCCTCGATGGACACAATCCTGAGGGATCGCAGGAGATGAGGTTTCTCTGCATAAACTTCCATCATCGTCAGCCAGGTGCCTCCTGGCGGTTAAATTTCGGAGAAGTCAGGAAGTGAAGATATAGCTTTCTTTTTCATCTGGATCAGCAGTTTCCAAAATCCCCTGATTCTGTGATACGGATGCGCGCTAGTTGTTCTTGCATCTCTAGAATTGCAGGATGCGGATTGTTGAGGGTGCCTAAGAACATTGTGTTGCTCTTTCGCACCTTTTTGGGGTTCGCTAAGACACTCAACCGTCCGCCTCTTAGAAAGGTCCCCCAATCCCCCAACGATGCCTCCAATGGATTGGGAATTCAGGGGACTCTATATTCAGGGGACGGTGCTGGCTCGCCTTTCCTCATTACCTCTGCGCATCTTTTCTGTTATCAGTAAGTTCTGGCGACACTTTTCGGAAAGCAGTAAATCAGGCGATCCAGGATCCCAACCAAATTATGACGTTAAGGACTCTTCTACTCTGAATTGTTCCCTCCCCCTTCCTCTCCTGCAACCATTTGGGCATTGTAACAGAAATAGCCTGCATTTGACACGAAATCCCAGGATGTCTCTTCTCAGAAAACTCACGTCATCTTGTCTTTCGTGAAGGCAATTCATTTCTTGCAAAGATCTCGCTTCGTGGCTCCATAAATACTCGCGACGATTTCGAAATTCATTTCGGATTCTTCGGGATTCCAGGGATGGACAGATCCCAGTAAATTGGAAGCGATTTAATCCCCCCTTCCCCGCCTTTCGCTTTTGTCCATCGATATTTACGTCTCGAGGCCTTCAAATGGTTTTGGCATCCAAGAAGTGGGTGCGAATGCTCGCGTGTTGCGTTCCTCAGTTAACCGAGGAGCTGTCGATCCGCTTCCTTTCTGAGCGCTTCCAACTGTCGGGGTCTTTTAATGGGGTGCCAGAAGATATCGAAGCAAAAGTATTTATCGACCCCTAGTCACTCTGGTGATCTAGATCTCGAAGAGTAATGCAGATTCTTGGCCATAAATTGAAGTGCGCGCTAGAGACGACGACTTGCTTCTTCCCCCCTCCCCCTCCCCGCGTGTACTGGGTGGTTGTTTTCAGCCCACGAACCATCGAAGGGGCGGTCCCTTGCGTGAAGCCCTTTCCAGCAGACCTTTTTTGCCCCTGCTCTTTCAGAATTGCCCACGTCTTGCTTTGCGGCTTGCAAGTCTGGAAGCTCAGGGCGAAAGAAGAGAAGCATTTTTAAGCTCTTCCCGCATTCGGCCCTCCCTGATCAGTAGGCAGCTCAGTAGCCAGCTACCAACGGTGAAGTCGTGCCCTCAAGTGCGCGCGCTGAGCACTCGCGCGTACGGATGCTGCCTGCATCTGCTGCCGCTTGCTGCACCGCCGAAAGGCCAAGCATGCGCTCCAGGCATGCGTGTCCCCAGCTGTCCATCTCGCGAAAGGGAAAGGAAAGTGGTAGAGTAAGGTAGTGGCAGAGCAGGTGAGGTCCCAGAGAGGTCTTGGAACAAAACGCTCCTTAGGCGGAAGTGAGAATTCGGACGCTGCACTTCTGAAACGCAGTCTGCTTGTAGCAAAAAGGCGTGGGGTGTTGGTGCGTCCCATTGCTCCGCGTATACAATTGCTAATGTACGGAGACATTGCGGGATATATGGATACAAAGAACAATGAGTTGAATTTTCAGCCTTTTCAACAACATGTACGTTCTTTCCAGGCTTTGATTTTCATTTTATGTAAAATTATGTATTTGCTAATATGCTTAAATCAAGGCAGGCCACACTTTGATACTCTTCCCTCCCTCGCTCAAAGATATTATTATGCGTACTTCATGCCATGTTTTCATGTTCCATTCGGTGATTATTAATTACTTAAAAATCTTTACATAATATAAAACTTTTGTATTATTTTTATATTATCAATTAGTAATTTTATATTATTTATTACGTTGTGTATGCCCGGCGGGTGACAACCCTGACTGGGCTACTCGAATCTCGCTCGCATTCCGTTTCGGCAAGCTTTCCACGAAGGCAGGGCGTTCAGAGTCTCGAACCCAGGGTGGATCTAGTCAGGTTGGGTGAGGGTTGGGAGAAAATAGGGAGAGCAGAAAATCGTCAGAGGCCGCGTCTCCTCGTCCATCTGACCTGCCAATTGGTGCTCGTGCATTTCACATCCCTTACGCTTATTTATTTACTCATGAATGCACTTCACGGTGCGTCCTTCTCATCTTGGGTTGCCAGGGCATTTATGTAGTACAAGAAAACAAATAAATCAATTTTACAATAAGGAAAGAGAGCAGGTATCTGCCGGTCCGAAACGAAGGAGAGAGAACCTCGCCGGGAACAGAACCAGGGAGGGGAGAACGGAATCAATACATAGAGGGGTTCGGATGGGCACTACAGTCCGAAAGCACCTCAGTGGGCAGTGGCCGTGATTTCCAAGGGACTGCATCGGAAGGGGGAGGAAATTGGCCGTCCTTAAGCTGCCGATCGCATCGCTCCCCACTTCGTCGCGGTTCGAAGGAGAACTTTGCCGGAGACTCTCTTGGATGGAGGGCGGCCACGCCCCCTTTCCTCCGCGGCTCCTGCCACTGCTTGTCGGAAGGAGGAAAACGGCCAGAGAGGAGGCGTACCAAGAGGGAAGGCGCGTGGAAACCTCCGAGTGGACCACACGTGACCCGGCATGACCGGATCCCTCCAGGGTCCCTCTGAGGTCCGGCAAGTCGGGCTGCTCGCAGGTGGAGAGGAGGAAAGGCGGAGACGCCAGCCAAGAAGTTATCGGGAGAATTCAGGAAGGTTCCAGCCAGCTCTGTGGGACCCGATCCGGACTCCTGGCGCGACCCGGTCACTCTGGGTAACGTGTGGTCCACTCGGAGGTTTCTACGCTCTTTCTCCCTTGGTGCTCCTCTTCACTGTGTGCTGAAGAAATGGTCAGGAGAATGCACCAATCCCGGAAGCAGAGTGGAACCTAGAAGCCGACCACTAGTGAGGGGACTGAGAAGGGCAAGGGCGAACCAGCGTGGCTGGGAGGCATGAGCGTACGAGCCGACGAGACGGGGAGAACCAAGCAGCCAGCTATCTGGACCAGGGCAGGAAGACTGCAGGGCGAAGTCAGGGACTTCCCGTGCGCTTGCTCTTGGCCTGGGGTGCCCGGAGTTCTGCGTTCTGCGGTCCCCTAAACCCGCTCGGAGGTCCTCCTTCCCTCCGCAAGAAGGGGAATTTTCTTGCGCGGCTGGGATTCCACTCCATTCCTCCGGATCTCCACCGCTCTCCTCCAGGGGGGAAGCGTCCTCTTACCTCACACCTGGGAGAAACCCACTGGAAAAAATCCGCTCCCTTGTTTCCTCTTCCTCTGAAGAGAACCCTGAAGGGACGCTTCCCATTTTCTCTGGAGGACGCTCCCGGAAGGGAGCAGCGTGCTTCTTGAACCCACTCTGGAGAGGTGTCGATCCACCAGATCCACGGGGCTCGACGGAGGGTCCTCCTCCAAAGGAAGCAATGGCTCCACCTTCGCAATCAGAATGGAATTCCTAAGGAAACCGAAATCCTGGAATTCCTTGATTCCTGGAGGACTCCGGAGAGGTCAACTTGGAATTCCGGTCAGTCGACGGGGGCATCCGGCCGCTTCCACCAGCGTCCCACTCGAACGGGCAGGCTAGCGCCATCTTGCGGGGGGAACTCGAAACTCCCACGACGCACCCAACCCCGTCTCTCCCCCCGGGCGAAGATTCGAACCCGCGACACCACTAGGTGTCGTGCGTGCGCGCGGAGAGGACCGCGGCTCAGGAGGCCGTCAACGCGGGCGAGACTCGATCCGCCACCACGGATTTCGGCGGCTGTCGCCCTCTGTGAGCGAACGGCTGCATCGCTTAGCAAATCACGGAGGCGGAAGAGGACGACGCCAAGACATCCGCAAGAGCGTGGCTGGTGGGCGGACCTTCCGTCTGGACCTTTCGAAAATCACGGAGGTCGATCCGCACGCGCCTCGTCTTCCACCCCAGTAGCTTTACAGCATGCCGACCACCCGGTTCTCCCGAGCGAGCCTGCCGACTCCTCCGCCATACAGTGCGTTCCAGAAGGCGCGGCAGCAGGAGTTCGTGACCCTGATGACCTCTGCGATCTGCACACGCCTCGTTTGCTCCCCTCTTCCCCGCATCCCGGGACTGAGTAGAGCCATGGACCGAGTTCCAGGAGAGGCGGGTCGAGCGGCAGGGCTGACCGAGGGGCAGGATGGAGATCCCCTGGGGATGCTTCTCCCCCTTGCCGGGTTCCCACAGAGTTTCTGCAGTAGCCGTATGAAGTTCCGATTGGTTCTTCGCGTGGCGACATCCCTCCCCTACTCGCGGGATCTCCCAGGCGGAATCTCCCCCCATTCCGTCAGGGAAAGTCGGGCCTGTGGGCGTGGTCCAACTCTTCGCCCCAGGGTTCGTGCGAGCACAAGCGCACAGGAGGTTTCGGCTGGGGGTTGAGCCGCTCGTGCCCATCGTCCCGATGCTGGGCGGAGGAGCAGAATTTCGAAGGAAAAGAAATCATAGAGGACGGGAAAATGCCTCCGTCTGGAAGTGGCGAATTGCCCCCTGTCTGGTAGATGGGGATGGCGGGCAGGAATAGGGGGAAGCTGGTGCACCACGGCATCCAGCTCAGAAGCGACTCCTTCCGGTACTTGCGCAGCCAAGAGGCCTACGTGGGGGGGGTCACCGGGCTGCAGACCGCCAACCGCACCTCGCGATCCCACGCGCAATGCGAGATGTGTAGTTCCCAGATCCCCAGGTCGGACGGGGTCGCGACGATTGCTGAGGAGGCAAAAGCGACGGACGAGGTAGAGGAGGAGGAGGAGGATGGAGGGCTGCTCGACGGTTCACCACCGGGATGCACGGAGGAAGCGGTGTATATCCCCCGAAGACGAATAGCGCTAGATCCCGGAAGCGAACACGAGAGGCAAGCTGGGGTGACATCCCGCGACCTGAGGTGCTGACCTGTCTGATCGCCCGGTAGAAGAGGCGAGGAGAGCTGGGAAGAGGCACCGCCTTGAGGAAAGCGCAAGTTCGTATCCCTCGTCAAAGGGGGGGAACGGGCAGTCCTTCTTGGAGGGGAAGCCCGAGGGCATCCGCAGCTTCCGCGTGAAGGCTGGAGCCGAACGGGTGACACGACCCCAACGGTCCAGCCCGTTTGCAGATTCAGGAGTGACGAGGAGGCGCCAACGCTGGCGGTTACCATTACTACTAATTAAAATTATAATGATACTATGAATTTCGATGGGTGGAATTCTTATTGTTGAGGAAGAGATCTGAGCCAAGGCTCAGGCTGCTGGATGCTGGAGCCGATCTTCAGGCTAATGAGGATTGCATCTCGGGTTGGATCAGGTCATACGTGGAGTAGTCTTGCGGGCAGTAATGCCAGAAGCGGGAGAGAGGCGGGCGAAGGACAGGGTGATCAGGTGGTTCGCTTAGTATGCAAAGGTATGGCCGGCTTGTAACTTCCGCCTTCTCCCGAATGCTGCGCTCCCGGAAGGTCGATCGCGGGCCGTGGGAGCCGTGGGAGGACGTGGCGAGGTGGCCGCTGCGAAAACGAGGGGAGGGGAGCAGTGGAGGGATGGGCGGCACCCAGTGGGAGCGTGCCCTTCCGGTTTCAGGGAGTGCTACGGTCCTCCATCCGCGTGATCCATGTGTGGGGGCGTGGGCGAGGGACTTGGCAGTTGAGAAGACAACGCTCAGTTGGTATTGTTCCGTGCAGCACCGCGCTCACCGTCCAGGTGTCCGGCTGCAGACTTTGGCGTTTGGCCGGAGGGTGGTCAACTGAAAACGACCTTGGGTTCGGGAGGCGTCGCGGGAGTGATGGCCGCCGTTCCTCGTGGTGGCGCGAGGGGTAGCGGCAGTCAGGTGCGTCGTCGCTTTGGGATAAGGGTCGGATAAGGTGCACGCGGTGCGGCGACGGATTCCGCAAGTAACGAGGTCTGCCGACGATGGCGTGCTTCCAGAGCTCCGGTGGTCCATCGCAGCTGAAAGGTCAGTCGAGTTCAGGGCAAAAAACAGCTTCTCGCCTGGCTTCGATGTTTGAGTTGATTTCTTCAGAGAGAGGCTTCGGCAACTGGGTCGCCATCTCGGGACAACCCAAGGGTTCCCAAGGCAAACCGGAGGTCCCCCCGGGTCACGAATATTGTGGACGAGGAGGAAGAGGACAAGAAAAGCAGAGATGCTTTGGGATAACGACCTTAAAGTTCTTAGGGAAGACAGCGCGCATCGAGAAGGGAGAAAGTTCCTGGCTCCTCGTCTCTCCCGTTCACGTGAGTTACATGCGTAGGCAGCTGCCCTCCCGGGAGTCGCGGGCTTGGGGAGGGAGCCGCGATCAAAACGGCAGAAACCCAAGAAAAGGAAAACAGAGAGGGCGAAAGATGCAAAAATGCAGAAGAAAGACGCAAGCACGAGAGTTGCGGGAGGGATGAGGCTTGAGCTCCCGCCGCCCTCTTTGCTCGCTCCTTTCGTCTTTCCCGGTGAGCTTTCCTCTCCCTACGCTTGACCGAGGGTAAAGGAGGTGGGTTTTCGTCTTGCCCTCCTCCTTGTCTCCGGGAGCATGTCGGATCTCTGCGCGCGAGCAACGGAGACGCGCCAAGAGCGAGCGGCTGTCCCTGCAGAGCTCGTGCCCCACCCGGCGCTTCCCTTCAGACTCCTTCCGCTCAGGGGGACGCAGGTGCTCCTCCCACGTTCGCGTCCTCCGCATTGTTGCCTTCCGGAATTGTTGGTCTCGCGTCCACATCCGCCCACCGAGCACTTTCGCGGACATTGTTGAAAAGAGCAACAATGGGGAGGTCCCTATTGGCTGTCCTGCTCGCACCTGCAGGGAAGGAGCCCTTCGCGTTGCGGGGAGACGAAGCGTCAGTAGAAAAGATAAACACGCAGGAGAAAAAAAAAAGAGAGAGAGAGAGAGAGCGGGAGGGACAGAAAAAGAGAAACGAAACAGAAACAAAACAAAAAGGAAGAGAGAGAAAGACGGAGAAGAGAAGGAAAGCAAGGAGGAAAAAACCCACCGTTGCCAGTGCCTCGCGCTGCGCCTGCCGAAGAACATGCGCCACAGATGCTTTCTCAGGAGGAGAAAAATGATTTCTCGTCAGCACCTGTGAGGAGGAGAATTAATCTGCCGACCTGCTGGTGGTGAGGAGGGAAGCAGTTTCTGCCTCCTCGCAGCTCGCTCGCGCGCTCACGGCTGTGCGGACTCCCCGAACGAGCGACCCGAATACACCGCGCGCGGCAGCAACGGCGGTAGCAGGGGGAACCCCTCGACGGCGTGCGGCGCCAGGACCCGAAGGTGCGCTCCGCGGAGGCGTGGCCGCGGCGAACGAACGAGGAATCTCCTTCCTTCTCGGATGAGTGGACGCTGTTCCTCTGATCCCTTGTCCTCTTCCTCCTCCTCCTCCCCCAACGGAAGGGCGCCACCTGCCCGAAAATGACCGTCAGCTACCAGTACGACGTCGCCTCGTCGACCAGCGCAGGATTCCTGAGGCTCCTGCGCAAGTGGAAGGGCAGCATCTACAAGCTCATCTACAGGGAGCTGCTCGTCTTCCTGATCCTCTTCCTGTGCATCAGCGCTGTGTACAGACAGGTCCTGCCAGAGGACTACAAGAGGTGAGTGGACGCTGATCACCCGGCCCCGTAGCGCCGGAGGACAGAACGCGGGAGAAAGAGGAGTCGGGAAGTTCGTTCGAAATCGAATGCCTCCGGGGCATCTGAGGAAACCGTCTCCCGGGACTCCGCGCTTCCCCGTGGGGACGGAGGGACGCGACTCCTCCCGGCGTCCGCGAGGGAGAGAATCCTGGCTCCGCGGATCGCGCGCGTGCGCCCTCCGAAGCGGAGGGAGCGCTTCTCGGAAGCAGCGGAGGCGCGCGGAGCTCTCGGGAAGAAAGAAAAAGGGAAGGAAAGAAAAAAGGGGAGAGAGGGATCAGCAGGCGGCCTCTCCGCCCTTCGAAACGGCGCACCTTCGCTGTCCTGCTTTGCTGCGGACGTCCTTCCTCTTCTCCCGCTTCTCCCTCTGTTTCCCAGGGACTGAAGATGGGGCGAGGCCCTCTAGCGCGGTTGCGGGTTGGTCCGGGAGGAGACTCTGCTAACAGGGTGACACAACAGGGGAAAGGAATGGGCTGGCGAGGTGGACGTGATCAAGAGGAGGAGACTGGAGTCCAGTGCGCGTTTTTCGTTCTCGACCGTCCGATCGCCATCCAGGGGAGCACCCTCTTTCCTCCTTTCATCGGTTTGGGGAAGGAGCCTGGCAGCCCTGCCGGGGGGAGCCCACAAGCTTCAGCTCGCCCCAGCAGGGTTTCCGCGTCCGCGCCGTCCTCGTGGAAGACGCGAATGCTCTTCCAGCGGCAGCGGCGGCGCCTCTCCCCGACCGCACCGCACTTGCACCCTCACACATCCCAGGAGCCCCCATCAATCATTCTCTCCCCCCCTCCCCGCTCGCTCCAGTTAATGAGCTTTGTCACGGGTGGCGCGCCGCGCGCGTGCCGCTGCCTCGTCGCATGCGCCTGCGGGCGCTCGGCGCCGCCTGTCTTGCGCCGCGGCCTACGCAGCCTCCCGGAGACAGGGGGGAAGAGGGAACGGGACGCACCTGGCATCCGCGGGTGGCACGCGATCGGCTTCGAGAGCGCGGCCCCTTCCCTTCCGGTTGGCGTTGCCGCGCCGCTAGGCAGCTGCGCGCTCCGGGCTCCACGAGCGGCCGGCCGCTGCGAGCGGAGAGGCAGCGAACGTGCGAGAGGGGGGAGGGGAGCCCAAGGACAGGGGAGCGCTCACCCCCTCCCTCGGTGCGACGGGAGCTGCCACTGCGATTCAGAAGACGCGAGGCCCGGAAGGGGAGGTCCTGGGGCTGCGCTGGATACGCGTCCCGTGGGACAGGAGGGAAAGTGGGGCGGCGAAGAGGGACAGGTAAGTGGAGGAGGAGAAGCCGTTAGGAGACGCGGCCCGGGGAGGCTGGGGATGCGAGAAAGGACTGAGTGGGAAGCGATTCGTAGTCCTTGGGCAGAGCCGCTCGCCAGCGCCTTGTCTGCCCGCTCACCTGGGGGACGGCACCGAAGGGACGCCTCTCGGGCGCGCTCCCCTACGAGTGGGAGTGTGCCCGAGAAGGCCTCCCCGGGAAGGCAGGGGCTACCTCCTTTCAAGACAGGGGGGACCCCCGAAAAGGATCCACTCCCTCGTTTCCTCCCCTGAAGAGGACCCTGAAGGAACGTTTCCCGATTTCTCCAAAGGGGCTTGCCTCCCCGAAGAGGGGTGGGGCATTCCCAGCACTCTGGAGATGCGTCCCTTCCGAAGGGGGTTTCATCCAGTTCCGGTTACGCGATGGAAGGTTACATCTGGGATAGATGAGGAAAGGCCCCAGCGCCGCACTCCAACGGGCAGGCCAGCGTCATCTTGCGGGGGGAATTCGAAACTCCCACGACGTACCCAACCCCATCTCTCGGAGTCGGTTTTCCCTCCCGGGCGAAGATCCGAACCTGCGACTCCTGGTGGTGCCTCGCGCGCGCGTAGGGGACCGCAGCCGCCAAGTGAGCCGATGGGCGGCATTGCCAAGTGAGTGGAGAGGAAGGTCAGGTGGCGCCATCAGGCCCCTCAAAGGAACCCGGAGGCGCCACGGTTCCGCGACGCTCTCGAACGTGCGCGCGCTTGTGACCACCCTCCCTCTCCCGCTCCTGGGGGGAAGGGCAGGGTTCAGGGTCGGAGCGAGGACGGCGCGGAGGTTGCCCTGCGCCGGCTTTGTGTAGGAAGCGCGACGCTCACGAAGGCGAGAGTCGCGCCTCTGGCGAAGGGCGGGGCACCGAGCGTGCAGTTAGCTCAGGACGCGCGAGGGGCAGGGCTACGGTTCCTGGTGACCCGCCGGGAGAGGTCAGTCACGGGAGACGTCGCTGCAGCGGATCCTGCAGAGCGGCAGAGGGAGGGGAGGCGCCTTCGTGCGGGGTCTCCTTGGAGTCGCCCCGCGACGTGACCCCGAAGAAAGGGAAAGGACGCGCGTGGAGGAGCCTCTGAGGCAAATGCAGAACGGGAGCGGCTTGCAGGGCAGCGAGGCGCCTTGGGTCACCTCCTCCTCGAGGGTCTGCGGACCAGGTGGACCTCCCGGACCCAGCGGGTCCCTCCAGAAGGAAGCGGAAACGGGGGCGGGTCCGTTTCTTGGGGGAAGGAGGGGGAAGCGACCGGCTGATCCCCGGAGGTTTGTCCCGAGGGCTCCTTCGTGACTGCGCCACCCCCCTGCCGGTCCGAGGACGTGCTCCCGTCGCTCGAGAGGACCCTTCTTGGCTTGGCTCCTCCCTCCTCTTCCCCTTCAACGTCACTCCGACATCACACAGAGGTGCGTTCTGTTCTCCCCTCTCCTGCTGCCTCTTATCCGGGTCCCCGGGACCGCCGGAGCAGAAGGCTGCGAGGGGGGTGCAGGACGCAGCAGTGGAAGCGGCAGCAGTACGAAGAGGAGCGCGAAGAGGTCCATCACCATGAGTATCAGCACGAAAGGCAGCACCAGCATGAAGAGCAGTAGTGGTGGTCAAGGCTATGGCAGTAGCAACGTTCCTTGTAGTGGTAGTGTTCATGGCTGTGGTCTTTGTAGTGGTAATGTTCCTGGAAGTGATAGAGGTCATACGATCAATGATAGGAAGAGAAGGAGAGAAGAGGGGAGAGTTGGGGGACGATGAGGATGAAGAACGAGAGGGAGAGAAGAAAAAGAAGGATGGAGACGAAGAGTAGGAGTAGGGGGCAGGAAGAGGTCCTTGGAGCTATCTACTACCGTTTCTGCCGCTGCGGGGGTGATCCGTGCGCCAGGAAGAGGGCAAAGGGCATGGGTGGGGCTGACCTCGGCGGAGCGAGAAGGTGCTGCGGGCGTGCCCTGCGCTGCGCCTTGGAATGGCGCCGGGGCACGCCTTCCGGGGTGCCTTCCAATGCTCGCTGCGCTGGCGACGCATGGCATGGGACATTGAGCAGGGAAGCGAGCCGAGATGGACAGAAGCGGGTCGCGATCCGCCATTCCTCCCGTTTCCATCGCCTCCCGGCAAGGTGGGGGAGAGGGCAGGGCGTCCATGGCTCACCGCCTCTGTTTTTTTGGGCTACCCCTGCAGGAGCTTCGAGGCCGCCGTCAGGTACTGCGACGAGTACGTCAACCTCATCCCTCTGTCCTTCATCCTGGGTTTCTACGTTTCCTTCGTGATCTCCAGATGGTGGCAACAGTTCGAGAACATTCCTTGGCCTGACCGGTGAGTTTTTGGGGCGAGGGGCTGGGGTAGAGGGTGGGGTGGAATGCTGCCAGAAACCCCTGAAGAGTTTTCTTCCCTCTTCCCTGCTCCTCAGCCATCCTCCTCGGTTCTTCGCGCCTGCCTCCTGCGATGTCTCTCCCTCCCTCGCAGAGGAGGAGCCGCCGCCGTGAACGCCGGAGGCACCTGCGAGTGACCTAGAGAGGGTGGGGAGGGGAATCGCCCGTCCGGCCGCGCGCACCCTGCTTCCTGGAGGTCTTTCTTGGCGCAGCAGCAGCCTCCGGGGAGGGCGATCTCCCGTTCCCTTTCCTCTCCTTCCCCTCCTCCACCCTCCTCCCTGCTGCCTTGACGATGCCGGATCCCGGGAAGGTAGCCCTTCGGGTGCCGCCCGCAGGGAGGGAGGGATGAAAAAAAATCCCTCAGAGGGCTGGGGCTGCTCAAGCAACTCCTCCTCCCTCTCTACCCGTGTCTCCCTACGCTCCAGGATGGGGCAGTGCGTAAGCATGTACGTCGTTGGTCAGGACGAGACCAGCAGGATGATACGGAGGTCGCTGATGCGCTACATAAATCTGTCCCTGGTGCTCTGCCTTCGATCCATCAGCTCGGCGGTCAAGAAGCGCTTCCCTACCATCTCCCACCTCGTCGAGACAGGTGAGAGGGCCGCGCGTCCTCCCCTTCCAGCTTTCCCTTGTGCCTCACTCTCGTTCGCCCCTTCCTTCCCGGCCCCTTCGCCTGGGGGTCGCCATTAGCGCGCACCCTTAGGGAGTGCTGGCGACTCCTTAGGGGAGCAGATCCCCGAGCGGACGTCCTCGGAAACACGCGGCTGGTGCATCGAGGGGGTTGCGAGGGTAAAACGGAGGGTAGGGAGGGCAGGCGGGGAAAGCTGTTGCCGCGGGCAGCCCCCCGCCTCCACCTCCGCGCGCGCGCGCGGGAGGTCTGCTCGGGGATTTTCGGAGTCAGCCTTCGGGCGGCGGCGGCAGGCTCGCGTCAGCTGCCTTCCCCCAGGAGATGCCTTCCGCCTCCGCGAGTCTGGGGAAGACCCGGAAGGGGTAGAGCTCTTAAAGATTTGTGGTGAGGTCCCTCGGTCCTCTGCGTTCCCCAATCGGCAGCTAAATTCATAGCATCGCCTCCATGTGACTTGATCGACCAGCGTACCAACGATGGAATGGAGGCATCGAGGATGAGGCTGATGGAAGTGACGGCGGCGACACCAGGAAG
Organism: Raillietiella orientalis; assembly: GCA_036172245.1. Lineage (NCBI taxonomy): Eukaryota > Metazoa > Arthropoda > Ichthyostraca > Raillietiellida > Raillietiellidae > Raillietiella > Raillietiella orientalis. The sequence goes on along the minus strand of JAYWIR010000054.1, from coordinate 640,849 downwards.
ATGAGGGTGAGCACGTCGGTCGAGAACGATGATAGAGGGGGGAAAGGGGGGGGGGGATACCAACAGCGAAGCTAGTATGCCTGCAGATATTCAGTGGCGGATGAATGGTCACTTTCAATTAGCATGGAGTGAGCAGCGGATATCAAAAGTGAATTAATCGGAAGTACACAGAAATGAATTATAAGAGAATGGGAAACAAGGATGATGCAGAGAGAGAAAAGCGCGATCGATGGCACGATAAAATGCAACAATGGTCAGAGAAAAAGCAACAATGCAAAAGCAGGAAAAGGAGATCGAACAACTATACTGCAGAGAAAACAACAATGAAAACAAGACGATGATGCGGCGAATGGATGAAGAGCGTATGTTCCTAAATAGGAAGCGCGTAACGAGAGCTGCTGAACGACCGGAACTGGGCAAGTTCGGAGAGCTCTCCTGCATTCAGAATACTGCCGCTCTACTCGTGGGCAGCAGAGTCCCGGGGCCGAACGAGGTTCGGTCGAGGGAGAGAACCACCCGCATTCGGAGTCCTCGGATGGGGTGCGTCTTGGGCAACGCCTTCTTGCCCAAGTGTAATTCCCGTGGACCCGGCTATTAAAAGGTTATTACGCCAGCGCGGTAATTGGTGCAGAAAGACGGAGAAAAGCAGGGATAAGAAGAGAAAGCAGATCCGACGATGGGGGAGTGAACGAGTAGAACTTGCTCTTTCGGACTCTCCGAGAACAGTAAGCGGAAGTTCTCTCCTGATCGTGCACACGCTGCGGGGAAAAAAAAGATCCAGGTGCCCCTTGAGAAACCCGCCTCTTTGTTTGCTCCCAAACGCTTTCTGCCCTCGGAGTCTCCTTTTTTCCGGCGAAGGAGGAGGAACCAGGGTCTACTTCCGCCTGCCCACTCGGCTGTTCTCCTGGAAGGCTGCTAACCATGCACTCAAATCCTCGCTGTCGTTCCAGGGTTCATGACCGAGCACGAGTCCAAGATGTACGAAAACTATTCCTGCGTGAAGTTCAACATCTACTGGATACCCAGCCAGTGGTTCTTGGGGCTCCTCCAGCAAGCCAGGAAGATGAATAAGATCGAGGACTCCTTCGGCATGAAGCTCATCATGGAAGTAGGAAGATGTTATACTCCCTATCTTTTCCCCCTCTTCCGCGCGTGCTTTCCACCCTCTTTCCTGGCCACCAAGGAGCAGGCAGTTTCCTCTTCTTCCAGTCTTGTGCGCTGAAGAAAGATTTGAGAAACGATGATATAGGGTGGCAGGGAGGGGAAAGAGAAGCGACGCAGCCGCCTGGGGGGAGTTTCCTCTTTTCGGGAAGGCCGGCCTCGACTCGGGGGTGCCCCGGGACCAGCGGAAAACGCTGCAGATAGTGGGCGAGACCGCTCAGCAGACCTCATAATCGGACTCTCCCTCTCTTGGAGGCGAAGATCTCGAGTCGGCAGCACGAGGGGTGATTTCGGTAGGAGCACGGTCGCGCGAGCTCTGCTGTACCCTCGGCCTCTATCTCACGTCGAGACTCCAGCTGGAACGGTCAGAGGCGTTGTTCTTGGCGCCTCCGCCCTGTGCTCGACCTTCCTTTTTTCCTCCTCTCCGCTTTTCCCTTCTTGAGGTTCCTTGGGGCTGGAACACAGCGACCTCGAGATCACTTCTCCCTTTACTAGCTTCTGACTCCGCGCTGCAGCAGGAATTCCCCCTCTCCCCATCAAGGAAGGATTCCTCTCCTCCTCCCATCCACGGCGTTTCCCAGATCGACGTGCTTCCTGCTGGAAAGAATTCCGACTCCCTTCTCTAGAAGGCCGAGCTCGAGAAACAGCTGTGACCAACTGTAGTCCCTCGAGAGAAATCTGGGGGCATGGCTGAGCTTCGAGCTGATTCGGCTATCTGCAGTGCTCGCCTTCCCCTTGACATCCCCCCCCCAGACTCAGTCCCTCGCATGCCCTCGGGAAAGAAACAAAAAAGTTTTCCTAAAACGAGCCAACATTTGTGCAGATGGATCGATGCAGAAGCTTGAGACCATCAGTTGCATCAGCTTTTTGGAGTTGCGACCTTAGACTAAAGACCCCCGCTCCTCCCATCTTGGGTTTTTTTTTTTTTTCGGACCAAGAAATCCTTTCTCCTTGAGCAGTGAGCCCAGTGAGCAGCAAAAATTGGATGACTCCCCCACCGAAGCGGAAAGAGAGAGAGAGAGAAAAAGAAAAGGCGATCCAGGGTACGTCTGTTGTTTCTTCCTTCCGCTCTCAGCTCTAAGAGCAGGACAGGCGATTCTCGTTCTTATGTCTTTCCTTTTGTCTGGGTTGCCACCTCTGGGTTCCACACATTTGTGAAGGAGACTCTGTTTTCGCACTCTCTTGAAGGAACAAGAAGGGGAGGAAAGAAGGAAGGAAAAGTTCCCATCGCATGGATCTTCCTTTTCCAATACTACTGGTTCAAAGGCAAACGGCAGAACATTCTGAACTACACAGAAATAAATCATAAGAGAATGACGCAAGGATGACGCAGAAAGAGTAAAGCGCGATGCATGGCACGATAAAATGCAACAATGGTCAGAGAAAAAGCAACAATGCAAAAGCAGGAAAAGGAGATCGAACACCTATACTGCAGAGAAAACAACAATGAAAACAAGACGATGATGCGGCGAATGGATGAAGAGCGTATGTTCCTAAATAGGAAGCGCGTAACGAGAGCTGCTGAACGACTGGAACTGGGCAAGTTCGGAGAGCTCTCCTGAATTCAGAATACTGCCGCTCTACTCGTGGGCAGCAGAGTCCCGGGGCCGAACGAGGTTCGGTCGAAGGAGAGAACCACCCGCATTCGGAGTCCTCGGACGGGATGCAGCGTCTGCTTTTTGGAAAGCATGCAACCGGCACCGCACATCTTGGGGCTGCACTGCCTTTTTTCCTTTTTTTTCCTCCTTCCGGCAGCTCGTGATTCGACCTTGAACAAAATGACCCGTGAGACGTGCTCCAGTCTCGTGGGCGTTCTGACTCGAGCGTGCTGTTCCCACGCACACGTGGTGGCGTTGTCCAAGACCCAGGTGTTGCACACATCGCTCACCAGCTGCGCTCCATCTCCATCTCCAGTGGTGTCATTCCAGGAAAGCACTGTTCCAGTGTTGTGTTGTCTCCTCCTCCTCTAGAGTTTGTATTCGAGAACCGGGAGTGCTATTGAGGAGGGAACGTAACAGAGCTCCCGAGAACAAGGGCGAAACAGCAAGCCTCTTCATATCTCCCAGAGAATCTTTGTGCCGCCTGAGGGAAATTCAGAGATTATCGAGACATAAGCATTACGAAGGAACCAAGAGAAGGTTTCCTATAATTTGAAGAGAAAATGGGAAGAAGCGGACAGAAGGAAGGAAAGTATTCGGAGTCCTCACATAAAGCCTTGCTTGCTGACTTACAACAGTCCATAAGTAGGAGCTCTCGATGGAGTTGAGTTAGTTCTAAGAGACTGCAGTCCATAAGCTACCCTTCGATCAACTCTAAAAGCAAGTCGGGAAAAGAGGCTGGAAAGCGCGCTGGGCTTCCAACAGCAAGTTTCTCTCAATGGACCCTCATTCTGAAAATAGATATCCTTTCTATTTTTTATCAAGAGGAACAAAAGTAGTGCAGGTCAACAGCTTACAGTATTGAAGGAGTCCTCAATGCGACTGGTAAATCATGAATCAATGAAGGAGATAAAGCAAAACGTCAGAAATTGCAAAGCTTACATTTTGGTCATCAGAAAGAACTGAAGAGCATTTGTGAGGAGAAGGTTATTAAGACTTCGTTATGACATAGCGTGCAAGAAGTTTGGACGGGTCATCGAAAATCTGCGTAATTAGCGGTCGGGCGATGAGAAGATGGGTAGCTGTGTGACGGAGAACTTGGTTCAAAAGCTTTGCTGCTTGCAGCTAAAAAAAGAGATCACTTATCAGAAGCAATAGCATGTTTTGAATCAGTTTCCATATTATCAAGATCCTGCACCAAAGCTCCCTTGCATCTCAGAGATGAACCTCAATGGGATCGATTGATCTTAAAAAAGCCCCAGCAGAAAGTGTAGCCTCAAGGCGAACCACAACCAAGGAACCAAAAGAAATGTGTGGAATTCTTGAGGATAAGCAGCAAAACGAGGTAACAGTTCGTTTTCGCTTCCGTGCTGGCAAGAAGAGGAGTCAGCGGATGCTGGTTGCATTCAGCAAGAGGCGAGCTGAAAAAGGAAGGTAGCCAGGGAGCGCCTTGAATGAATGCCATCGACAAATCTTTGCAATGGCAGAGATTTGAAACGAAGGGTTTTCTTAGAGAACACAGGTCGTGTTTCATACATTCGCGTCTGTCCTCGAATCAAGTTCATAGGAAGGTCCCTGTTTCGTGTCCGTTGCTTTCCTTCGTGGTTACCAATCCCAGCTTCTGATGTCTATGGAACCATCTCAGCTCTACCGTCGACTGCTACTGGGAGCCTGCAGCCCTCTTGTAACCGAAGCTTTGGTTACATAGGACAGTGTAGCTATCTCTGGTCGAACCCTTGCCCGATTCTTCTCATCTTGTCGCCCCACCCGGTGAAGCGCAGCCCCCAGGTTCGATGTCTCAGGTCCTTGCTTTGCCTGGCAGACATTCGGCAGCATCCTTTCGGTCCTCCAGGTATCGACTCATCGCGTTTACATCTTCGGTTTATGGGCTGCACTTTGTAGCAATCTTTATGGAATGACATTCCGTTGGTATCATTGTGAGAATGATAGTGCCATTCCGCTAATAATAAGACTCTCCTACCCTTATTATTAGCATAATGGCTCCTTACTCTGAGTCAGGATCGCTGGAACCAGCACGAAACAACCAATAAATGTTTCTTCATCCCATACCGAGCGAGGTCGTCATGTCAACTCCGTGCAGCATTCCTGATGCTTGCATGACCTTCAGTGAACATCTGCAATCAGTCACAATCCAGTCTCCTCGTGTGCGTTCACGTTGTCTTGGAATCTAAAACTCTCCTGCAAAGACGGTCAGGAGATCGTACAGGGATAAGCTAGGAATACGTCTCGATCTGGAGGCTTTCCTGGGGGGTCGAGTTCGGATCCTCAAGGCTGAGAGTTTTTCCCTTGGCGCTTATTTCTTGCGCAGATCTTTTGGCCCTTTATTCTTCTGAGGGCTGCTGCAATCCTCTTGAGAGGAGGATCCCCACTATTCGACTCCTGTACCTACAGAATAGAATAGTGCACGTCTGCCGGGATTCCACCGAAGAAGTCTTGTCGGCTTAATGGAAGAAAAAAGCAGTACAGGGGTGTTGGTGAACTCCCATTCAATGTCTGACCCCTTTACACCTATTGCTGCATCTTTGGAGTGGAAAAATCCATAAAGTTCTTGTTCATGCGCTTGATTCTCGAGCGTGCCTTCTCCAGCATCCATCCTCCTCGATGTCTTGAGACAGGACCGGGCAATTAATGACCAGTTGTTCAGGGATCCGAAAGGGTCTAAAGCGAGGAAGTGATATATCCTGCAATGGGAGAGCCGCGTTCCAAGACTGGAGGAAAAAAGAAATAATTTTTTCCCTTTTCCGCTTGACTCGGGGTGGAATTTTCTTTAGCAGGATGCAGGCAGGCAGTGATGGCAGCTGTGAGAATGCGTGCTTAATGAGGAAGTGAGGAATGCTCTTTAAGGAAATAGCCATGTCATTACCGAAGTCGTGCGCATCGACAATGGAAATTAACAATGCGATGACTTCCCCGCGACCGTGACGGAGCAGAATAGGTTCGGGAGAGAACTTCCGCTTCTTGCGAGACGGAGCGGCAGGGCGGTCTCTTTGAAAGAGCGGCGTCGTTCACGAAACTCACGAACATCAGCTGTAAGGTCACTTGATCGGGACGGGATAAGTCACCCGGTTACTGAGAATTGGAGAAGGGAAAGCGGGGAGGGAGCTTGACCACCGAGGAGCGGAAAGGCGATGGGGTAGGGGGAGGATCACGAAACCCGTTGAAACGGTCCGCGCCGTCCCATGTGAGAAGCTGCATGGACCGTCCCTCGTTCGATCCGGAGGACGGGGAAGGAGCCCCGAATCCCTCCGTTATCCAAGCCGGGAATGGCATGCTCGGGAACCTTCCCCGCATGGTAGGAAGGCACTGCGTTCCGATTATCCTCTCTCGCCATCAAACTCACCGTCACTGCCACCACAACCTTCATCAGCCTCGCTGAAGTCAACCATCAACCACCCCTATCATCCCATTATCCTCCTAGGACACACAGCGTTTTTTTAAATTGAGAAAGACTTGTCAATGGTGAATCGCTCCCTCTTCCTCCTCTCTTTTTCTCGCTTCCTTTCAAAGCTACTGCCGTGCTAAAGCCCCCTAGACTTATAGTTGGCCGAGAACTCCAACAAAGCGGCCATCTTTCGCCTCCCGCCCAGAAGCGTCTAAGGAAACAGGAAACGTTGCAACACTTCCGCGTTGGCGGCCGCGTGACCACGGTCTACTCTCGTGGCAGCGAGCGATGATGGTTCGAATCCCGCCTGGGGAAGGATCGATGCCGAGAAATGAGAGGTGTGGCACTGGTGGAGCTGGATACTTCCATTGACGGATCGGAAGTTGACTTTCCACTGTCCTTCCAGAAATTAAAGAACTGGTTTCCTGCGGGATTCCCCGCGGGTTGTGAAAATGGAGTCAACCCCCTCTTTTCTTCCCTTGTGGAGAGATCTTCCATCGCGTACCATGGAATGACTGATACTCCCCTCGGGTAGTTGCTTCTCCAGAGTGCTGAAAGCGCACTGATCCCTTCGGGAAGCGTCCTCCAGAAAAATTCGAAAGTTCCCTTCGGGGTTCTCTTCAGAGGAGGAAAACTTTTCGGGGGGTCCCTCCGGAGAGAATAAGGAAGACGTTTCCTTTGTGAAATCATCCCAAGCGTGAGAGGAACGGAATTCTTCTTCTGGAGTCTTCCTGGAATCATAGGGTACGCCAGGATCACCGCCTGACTGGAAGGATCACATGCTCCCTCGGGTGGCGTGAGCAGTACCGAAGGACTTCGTCAGTCCCCCAAGGAGAGCCGTGCACCCCCAAGGAGGTGCACGGCTCTTGATTTCTTAGCAAACCAAAACAAAGGGAGCGAGAAACGAGGAGGGCTCGGATCAGGAGGCACGAGGATGGTCTCTTTGACCACGTGAGCCTTCGACATTGAGCTGTCCGTTCGTATTCATCCTCCTACTCTTCGTTTCCTTTCCTCCATCTCCACTGGCAATCGGAGAGCAATAATCTGCAGCGACCACGAGCCTCTGACAGCCGGGACGGTCATCACAGTCTGCTGCCGGCCAGTGCGGCACGCTGAAACGGAAGCCGTCCGAAGGCATGGCAGAAGCAGAGTCTAGCTGCTTCCTACACACTTTTCCCCCGGACCACTCAGGTGCGGGAACCCGTGACGGGACTTCGTCCCTACCGCATGGCCTTGCAGACCAGCTGACCTACTCCTTGCCGCCTCAATCACCACTCCTCGTTGATCTCCATGTTTTCGCGTCGCTGCGACTTTCCGAGGGTTCCGGAGGAGGAAATCCTGCCCGCGCTCTGTGGGAATGGTCGGGTTATGGGGTCAAATGAGGGCTAGGTCGTTCCTCTCCACGCAGGAGTTGGTAGGTGAAGACAGCGAGGGAGGAGGAAAGGGAAGGCTAGGAGGAATTTTCGCCCCAGGCTCGCATGTGGTCGGTTGCGCGGCGGAAGGGAGCGTCTTGCCACTGAGTCGCACGGACAGAGGGCGCGCAACCTTGACTGCTGTTGCTGGATCGACCGCCCGGCAAATGCACTCCCCCTGCTGATCCCAAATGAAACCGCGCTGCTTCCAGCTGCGCCACTTCTGAGAGTGCCCATTCCCTACTCCCCCCTAGAAGTGTCAACCACCCCTTGGGCGCGGATGATCCTTCTTCTCTTACTCTTCCTCTCCTCCTTTCCCCCTCTCTTCCTCCGCCTTTCTCTTCCTTCCTCCTCCTCCTCATCCCCCATCAGCAACTTTCGTAACGGGATGGCGGTTGCCCTGTTCTTGTGGTCCTTCTCCCCTTTTGATCCACATGGATCAACCCCTTCACCCGGGGCAGGTTGGATAGGTCGAGATGAGGGCAGTCTTTCTCAGCAGAGATGTTTTGCAGGAACACCCAAGACTTTCTTGGTGTGCCCCCCATTCTCTTCTGAACACGCGATGCGCTCGCAACCGGGTTCCTCTTGCGGGAAATGGAGGGAAGGCTTTGCCGGAGTCTGTCTGCCTCTTCCCGGTCCCTCGCATCCTCGAGCAGGGTTGCCGCCACCTCCAAGACCAGGCACACAGCAGCCGGGTGGGCAGAGATCCACGTGGATCGACGCCGGCTCGTCCACCCTCCGCGTAGAACCGACGTGCTGGCAGGGATTTCGCGGCATGCCTGTGTGGTTTTGCACCGAGTCGGCCCACCGCCGTCAAGGGAGGACAGATGGTGGTGGTAGTGGTGGTGTCTCTGCCACCACCACTACGAGGGGGCTTATCTACGCCGGTCGACCGAACCATGCAGTCGCCGCCATTTGGCCCCCGAAGTCCGATACCCTCGGATAGCCCTCCCCGTCTCCAAGGGAAACGCACAGCTTCCGCCCGGCAGAGCGTCGTCCCTCAGCTTCGCACGCAACGGTGCAGCGGGGTGGTTGGCATGACGACAGCGCGGAGGCGGCAACCCCAGGGGAGCGGTAAGGAAGGTTGGTGACGGGGGAACCAGCAGCGCGCGTGGGAGATTCATCCCCGGGGACGAAGGGTACGAAGGACCCCCGACGTTTATTTTTAGCTCATTTTTTTTCTCAACCCTTTTGCCTGACCGCATGTATTTCAGGAGTTCCTTCGCTTCCGGACGAAAATGACCTCGCTCTGGTGCTACGACTGGGTCAGCATACCGCTGGTGTACACCCAGGTGAGGATGCAGCCCTCCGGAAAGGGCACTTGCGCAGTCTCATCCTTCACTGGCTCCCTCTTCCCCGTGGTCCTCTCCTACCCTCCCCTGGAGGCGGCTAGACCCCGCAGGGAATCGCTCTGCGGAGGCAGTTCAGGTTCGCCTCAGGCCGACCGGGAAGAATCCGCGCTTTGACACGAAAAATGCGCCCGCATCGTCACGACCGCCGTGGCGAGGGGGAGCAGCGTCCTCCCCTGGTCTCCGGCTGGAGAGCCAGCAGAGCAGCAGGCGGATGTCGCGCACGGTGAGGTGGCGAGCGCAGACTAGCGTGCTCGCGTTGACCTTGCCGACCTCTCCTTTCCGCCTCTCTCTCTCTCTCTCTTTTATTTCTTTCTGTTTCCCCTCTCCCCATTCTGTCATCCCCCTCTCGACCGCAGGTCGTGACCATCTCGACGTACGCCTTCTTCTTCGCCTGCCTCATCGGGCGCCAGTACGTGGAGGGGAGCACCAATCCGCGCCAGATCTGGCTGGACACCTACTTCCCCCTGTACACCGTGCTCCAGTTCTTCTTCTACATGGGGCTCCTCAAAGTGGGTGTTGCCGCTCCCGCTCCGCCTTCTCCAAGCACTTCCGCGCCGCTTGTTGCAGGTGGCGGAAGAGCTGATCAACCCCTTCGGCGAGGACGACGAAGACTTCGAGCTGAACTGGCTGATCGACCGGCACATACAGGCATGACATGGGTGACCCCGGCGCAGGCTTCACCTCCCTGTGGGTGCTTCAAGGTCTCCTACCTCGCGGTGGACAACACGATGGCGTCCATGCCGCCGGTCGTTAAGGATTCTTTCTTCGACAATTCCTGCATTGAGCTGCCGTACACGGAAGCATCGTTGAACCTCAAGAAGCCGACGTACAAAGGCTCGGTGTACCAGCTGAGGTACGAATCCCCGCCACCACGCGTGCGTACCTGCGCGTGGCTGCGTCCGTGTGCATCTTGGACCTTTGCACTCATCTGTCTACTCCGTCGCCGCCGCCTCCTCTTCCCTTCTTCCTCATCTTTTTCTCTTCCCCCTCTTCCTATTCCCTTCTTCTTCGTCTTCTTCTCTTTCTCCTCCTCCTCGTTTCCTTCTTTTCTTTCTCGTCCTCTTCCTTTCTTCCTCCCTTCTTTTTCCTTCCTCCTTCCCCCTTTCCCTTCTTCATCGTATTCTTCTCTTCCTTCTCCTCCTCCTCCCTTCCTTGAGATCACGGCCGCCTTGGAGTCCGTGCCTTGCTTTTGTTTTGTGTACGCACGCGTTTTGCTTTGTTGGGTGTTTGTTTTTTCCTTTTTCGTTCCCCGCCCGCCCAGTGTCCTTCCAGCGAGAGAATCATCTTACCCCCTTCTCTTTCAGCGTTTCGGAGCAGAAGCAGGCCATGGTCATGCCGGACATCCTCGAAGACGAAATGGCAGAGAGGCGCAGCACTCTGAGGAAGCGCACCAGTCTGCTTCGCTTCTTGCAGTCCACGTCAAGTGAGGATGCGCGGAGCTCGGAAGCGCGAAGAGAGGGTGGTCAGGAGGATGTCTGGGGGAAGGGAGGGGCGGAAGTGAGAGACTCCCTTTCCTTTTCCCTTCTCGGGGCAGAGGCGGAGCGTGTCCGGGAAATCCGTGCGCTCGCGTTACGCTCCTGAGACGCGTGCTCACATGTGGCAGCGGCTGAGGGAATGGGACGATGACGGTAGCGACAGCACGACTGCAAAGGCACGATGACGGACGGGAGGCTGCTGATGACGGCGACATGATGACGATGACAACAATGATTGTGACGGCAATAACGGCAATAGAACAATGTCGACAATGCAGATGATGATGATTATGATGCGGCGAAGGATGTTCATGATGATGGAGACGACGAGGGTACCGGAGTGGAGAAGATGACGACACTGAGACGACAATGAAAGATGGAGATGATGGGGATGGCGATGGAGAGGAGGTCGCCTTGCCTCCTTTGCGGGACACACGCCACTCACTGACTCTGCGTCGAGTGAGCGCACCTGGAAAGCTGACATGCTACCATTGCCGCCACGAGCACCGTTGCTTGGCAACCCACCCCCCTTGCGAGTTCTCCGCCACACTCATCGCCTCGCCTCGGTGCCGCGCCACTGACCGGCACGGACGAACCTCCCCTTCCGCTGGACCTTTCGCAGCCCCCTGCTGCCCCGAGAGAAGTCCTGGGTTGCGACGTTGCCTGCCTAGCCGGGGAGTCGAGGCGCTTGCGAAAGGTGCGCGCCAGAACGCGACGAAGAGGTCGCCGAGGAAACCTGCAGCGCGCTTGCAGATGCCGCTGCCGGGCAATCCAGACTGACCATACAGCGCTTGAGTGTCCACGCGAGGGCTCGGTCTTCGAGCGGGGCGGGGAGAAGGCGAGAAACAGCAAGTACCGGGACTGCCAAGGGACACGTCGGCTCCGCGCGGGAAAAACGCGAATCCCTCGCAAGGGACCGCCCACGACCGAGGGGCAGGTCAGGACCTCCATCCCCGTCCGTTCTTGTATCGCCTACGGATCGGTCGGCACAGCCGCTTTCCTTCCGCCTGCTGACCTCCCTGGGGAGGCCACGGCCCCAACGGTCCGCTCTGCAAGAGAGACGTGGTGCGAACGTGGCGGCCCCCTCGAGAGATGCTTTGGCCGTCTTGGGGAGTGCAGCACCACAGACCCCGAGGGATGACAGATGGGGGTGACCTTTAAGCTCACCTCCACCTCCACTTTCCTTCTTCTTCCTCTCCTTTTCTCCCATCCTTTCTTTTTCCTCCTTCTCCTTTCTTCCTTTTCCTTCCCATTCCTTGTTCCTCCTCTTCTTCGATTCCTTTTCATCCTTTTTTTCCTCTCTCTCATTCATCCTCTTCCTTTTAACTCCTTCCTATTCCTCCTCTTCCCCTTCTTCTTTTGTCTTCCTTCGATTCCAGGATTCAGAAGTATCGGCGGGACAGGTCGGGCGGACTCTGGTCGCTGTGAGGCTCCCGCCGAGTGCTGCGCGGTGACCGCGCTGGGACGCAAACACTGTCTGCAGGGAAGACCCGGCCTCCCGTCGCTTACGAAAACCCAGATGCCGTGGCGATCCCGAGCAAGTCATTGGTGACTGGACGAGGGACGGACTTTGAGCAGAAAGTTGTCCCTTCGTTGTCTCCAAGCACCGCCAGGAGCGCCGAAGTCGGGAAGGAAAGAGAGAAAGGCGTCGCGCTGGATTTCTACGGGGTGGCACACCCACCCGGAGGCCATGGCAACACCAGCTTTCCGTGTAGCGCTCCTGCAGCTCTTACAATGGCCTTGGGGACTTCCCCCTGCACGCGCGTCTTTCCTCACCCTTTTCGCCTCCAGGGAGCGAATCACCTCCGCGCCAGCTGCCCACCTCTGCACGGATTGCTCCCTGCCAGCGCCGCGAGCGGATCTCCCGGGCCGACCTCCGACCCGCGGGGTCGGACGAGCGCAACACGTCCCTCCCCATGTCTGGTGAGAAAGGAGGTCGCGCACGCGGTTGCCGTGGGAATGGGAGACGCCTTCCTCCAGAGCTGCGAGGTAGCTGCTCTCCTGAGATCCCTTCCATCCTCTCTCCGAGAGTACGCGTCCTCGATAACCTCTTCCGATCCACCCACAATCCAATAACCTGTACCCTCCCTTCCCTCCCGCGCGCGACAGACCCGACCGAACGGGCGCTCGCTCGCCTCCGGGCTACCGTGCGCTGTTCGAGGACAGCCGAGGATATCACGTGTATCCTTTCTTTCTCCTCCTCTTGGATTCCTCTTCCTCCTCTCTCCCGCTTCCTCCCTTCCTACTCCTTCTCCTCTTCAATTCCTCTTTCTCCTCCCTTCCTCTTCCTTCTCCTCTTCCTCCCCTTCAATTCCTCCTCATCCACCTTTCCTTCCTCCTCCATGGACTTGATGGACTGTACCTAGCCTTCAGGGGGCTGAGTGCTGCTTCCGGAGGGAGGAGAAGGAAGAAAGGAGGAGGCCACCCGCTGTCGGAAGATTCCCCTGCGGCTTGCCCACCGACCCTCTTTGAGATGCCGCGGCTCTCTGTACCGTGTCCTGCTACTGCGCTGCAGTTCACCGCGGAGCACGGGGACGCGGAGCCACCATGGCGCGGTGATGGTGGTGCAGCGAGGGAGGGGCAGACCCTGCGGTGTGGTTGCCGCGTGCAGCGCTCCGGTGCGATCCGCAGTGCGACGTGGCGTGCCTCACTGGCGTGGTGGTGGGGCTGGGAAGAAGTCCTGACTTTCCTGCGAGCGCGCAGGAATGCCGTAGTGCCGCGCCGCAGGTCTTCCCGGAGCCATTTTGCTGCGCCACGGGGCTCATGACATCGCGAAGACGTCACGAACCGTCACGAACTTCCCCGCATCCCTCCGCGCGTGCGGCACGTGTCTTGCGTGAAAATGCATCCGCAGTTCGTCAGGGGACACGTGGTGACCGGCGCCTGCTTGCTGCCGGCGAGACGGACGCGCCTGTGCTCCGCGTGCGCCATGCAGTGGCTCCGCGACTCGCTACAGCGCTGCATGCACGCACTGATGATTTTAAGGCCGAACTAGCATCGGTGGCGCGCGAAGCAAGCGCTCCTCGCGCCGTGGCGCCCCGTAGGCTGCTAGACGCCTCCTGAGACCCAGCAGCCTGGCGGCAGCTCGGTGCGCCACCCTCCTGCGGTGCGGAACAGAGCGCGAGTACGGGCTCTGCGCCTGCGCGAGAAACTCCCTCTCGAGTCGCCTACCTAGCCAGAGTGGCCACACTGTCTCTCGCCTCGTAGATCCGCAGCCGCTCCCCTCCCACGCTCGTGCGGCCGCAGGAGATCCTGCGCCGCCAGAGTTGCGTAGGGTCAGAGTTGTACGTCAGGATAGGGTGGTACAGACGCGCAGACCCGAACCGCCAGCGCAAGGGTCTAACGCAAGGTACTCCCGCACTCAGGACACTCGGGTCTTCGGCTCTCCTTCCTGCTTGCCGTCTCCGCTCCTTCTCTGTGTATCCGTAGGTGTGGACCGACATCGAACGCCGAAGCATGGCAGAAGCCGATCTATCCACGTTGGCCATTCCAAGACTTCGGGAGAGAGCTACGACGTGGGTTTCTCGCATCCTTTCAACAAGTAAAGAACCTTCTCCTTGGTTCGAAGCCTCTCTCAGGAGGGGTAAAGAATGTGACCTTGTCGCGAGGCTTCCTCGGTTCCCTCTACGTTCGCTTCGCCTCACTGTCTCCTCCTCCGACATCTCCTCCATCACCATCCCTGACCGGTATCGTCCATCCAGCTCGCCCCCTCCTCCAAATGTTCCTCTCCACCCATGTCCTTCTCCTCCACCACCACCCCTCATCGACATCGTCATATCTCTCCTCGCCCTACTGCCTACTCTGCCACCCCTCCCTTCCCTTTTCTCACTCGTGTTTCCGTTGCAGCGTACCCACGTCCCAGAAGTCGCTGCTTTCGCACGTCAACTCCATCCCCGTGAGGAGGTTCCACGACAACGAGAAGGCGAGGCCGACCTCGCAGTCGGCGGAGAATATCCCACAGACCGTGATGGACCTCAGTGGTGCTGACGCGCGGCGCGCGTTCCCCTTCGAGAGGGGGGCAGCCATCGCGCCTACCGCTGGTGCTCTCGGAGCTGGCGACCGGCTCGGACCGGCACTCCGCAGCAGTTTCGAAAGGCACCACAAGCCCGAGGCGTGGTCCGACCCGGGGGCTGAGGCGCTTCGGGAGAAGGAGGAAGAGAAGGAACGTGCGGAGGAGGCGGCTCCGGCGACGTCCGAGGCAGAGGCTGCTTCTTCGTCTGCGCAGCCCAAGATCGTTGTGCACCGGACGCTCTCCTCGCATGCTGCATCGCTAGCGCCCTTCTCCTACGACAACGAGGCCTTCGGAATGGATAGCCTCCGGGCGCACGTCGGTGCCGGAAGCGTAGTAGATGCCGGAGACGGATGCTCGCCGCCGTACTTCAAGGACGCCGGCAGGAGCAGCGGATCGTTCTCGAGCTTCGACTCTTGCGCCAGCAGGTCTTCGCCGAGCGTCGAGCAGCAGCAGAAGAACAAGGAAGAAGGCAGGTGACAAAGAGGGATCTCGGAGGCTCTCCCTGGAGGGCAGCCATCTCTCTCCTCCTCCTGTCCACCTTCTCAAGACTCGATGCTTCCCCCGGCTGCCGCGCCTGCGTTGGTGAGGACCCCGCCAGACGAGCGTCCTTCAAGGAACTTCCTGCGAGCAGGAGCTCCGACTTCTTGTGTGAGAACCAAGAAGCAGTAGCAGCGGCCACGTGGGGGTGTTTCTTTGGCGGAGCCAGAAGGGAGGGGGAAGGTTGCGACACTCGGGGTCTCCTGGTACTCCGGTCCCTTTTGCCGCCTCTGTGGTCCAAGGTGGAAACGGAGGTGGTCCCCGCAGCGCCATGTTCGGGAGGCGCAGAATCCAGTGCTCCAGGGACCATAGTCAACGCCGAGCTCGACTCCCTCCCGCCTCTTCCCAAGGCAGTCCAAGAAGCAGAGGCGGCCGGAGGAGGCGAGGCGCAAAGATCACGCCCGAGAGAGCACCGAAGTACCTAGTGGAGTCCAAGCGACCTGGCAGAGGGGAACGGTGGACACCAGAAGGGCAGCTGGAGGAAGATGCTTCCCCAGTTCCACGACAGGGTGGCCCGTTCCTAGCGATCCTCTCCAGAAGGGAACGACAGCTTACCCGAGGGTCCTTGGGTTGACCAGAGCCGACGGGAGGAGAAGCCAGCACTGAGGAGAGCGAGGGAGATGACGACTCGGTCCGCGATTACTACAGCCCTCAGGGCTCAAAGGACCGCCCTGAGAGATTACCTCGAGGAAGCGGTCTCTCAGCAGGGATGCTCACAGATTTTCTCCGAATTTCCTTCTTGTAAGAGGGAAAAGGAGGAAAAGTGGGTAAGGAATGCTCCACGATGATGCAGCAGCCGCTTTCCGGAGGCCACGACACTTCTAAGAATAAAAGGATCGATATTTCAAGCAACCTTTCGCAAAAGATCATCTACGGAAGGAGGCGAGAGTCTCCTGCACAGCCGACAGGCATCCTCCATTTCTTCTTCTCATCTAGTACCATTATTATTTCCTACTCCTTCTTTTGCTCCTCTTCGCCACTACCACCATCTCTGCTTCTTCATCCTTGTCTTCCTTCTCTTCCTCTACTCCCTCATGTCATCGCCGCCACCTGTTCAGGTTTCTCTTTTCTTTTTGGCATCACCACCGTCATAATTTTCCTCCTCTTCCTACCCTTCCTGCACCAACAGTCTTCCTCAACCAAGACTTCTAGTTTTTCCTCTTCCTTTTTCACCACCATCTGCTCGTGCTCCTCCTCCTTTCGCTTTCTGTAGCAGCCGTTTCTCCTCAGTCTCCGCTTCCAGGAGACCACGGACGTTTCTTCATGGAGATTTCTCGACGAAGAGGGGGATGCGACGACCTACCCCCCGAGTGAGGAACACCATGTCGCAGCGGTTGCAAATCCTACAGGGGTAGGGAGACCGTCCGACTGCGGGGACATCACACGTTCCCTCAACTGCCGGAGGAACGCCATCTTTCCTTCCCGGAGAAATTCTTGCTTGGGATGGCGACCCCCCTTAACCCCCTGTCTGAGGAGGAGGCACCCCCAAAAACCCCTGAGAGCTCGGTTGCTCCTCGCGCCGAGAAAGGCACCTCCGACCTTTCCTCTGGAGCGGAGAGGCTTCCCTCGGATGAGAGCGCAGGTTCCGCGACCGAAACTTGGAAGCCACCCAGTCGGCGCCATGACGACGGTGGCGGCGCTGATTCGGAGGAAGAGTCCACGAGGGTGCCTTGCCGCAGGCACCCGAAAAGGTGCGGGTAAACCTGCCACCCCCACCCCCTTTCGAGCGAGCACCGCGCTAGGGAGGAGCATGCCGAGAAGGGGCAGAGACCTTCCATCCCGGCTCCCCCCTTCGGATCGTCGCGGCGCGGAAGGAAGATAGGGATCCTCGCGATCTTTCGCAAATTTGTTCCCAAGGTCATCGCGAAGAGAGGAGAGGGATGTGTCGCATCTTTCCAGATCCGGCAGGGCGACGCGTGATCCCTGGCCATGCCTTTCGCGAGAATGGCAGGTTCCCTCCCCCGCCCCGCATCCCATCGGATGTCTACCGCAGAGCGACGCATGACCCCTCCCTCCTTTCCTATCGACACACACCAAGAGGTTGGAAGGAGGCCCGGTCTGCCACGGGAGAGAGGAAGAAGGGAACCAAACCGTCCCCCACTCTCAGAGACGACCTGCTGGCACGACGACCACAGCCCACTTACGATCTCGACCACGCACTCCGGAATTTGCTCCCCCAAACAGCACAAGATGGCTCGGCCTGGAAGATGGCAGAGAGGAGCGATTCGGGGAAAAAGGAAAAAAAAGAATAGCAGACATCTGGGAAGCTGCATCTCAGAAAACACTGGAAGCTGAGAGAGGCAGGTAGAACAGCTGATCGAAGGAGAAGGTTGGCATGCTTTCCGCGTGCCGAACACCCAGAAGCGTTCCAGGCAGCGATGTCACGCAAGCAGCAAGGGCCAGAACCGGCGGAACGAGAAAAGCCGTCTCGGTCCGTTGGCACGGAAACGCCAGTCCGCCGCCCGGCTTTGTTGTACGTTGCCTTCCTCTTCTTCTTTCGTCTTTTTGCCCGGGACCATGCGATAGCAGGTAGGAAAGACCCACAGAATCTACCTCTGGGGGTCTGAGACTGGAGGGGTCTCCAGCTTCTGTTGCAGGATAACCAAGGTAGGTTGAAAAACTAAGAGGAACTCTGAGTCGTGGTGGATCCAGGATGGTGCCAATGCCTACTTCGACGGGCGTCAGATCCAAACAATCGCTGTGGTAACAAGAGTCTGACAGTGCTCAACGAAAGACATCCGGGATTCGATTTCAGGCTTTTTCACGATGATACTATCCACGATGGAACACTTTGCCCTGAAGCCATGAAAAACCCGTAAACTTCGGCGGCCAGCGATTTTAAAGCCGCAATTGATTCCCGCTCAGCGGGATGAAATATTCTGAGCCGCTAGGCGGCTTTCCAGAAACGCTGGATCTAGAGGGGAAACAGGTAAATTGGGAATCCCGATGCCCTCCCTGCTTTCCAAATCACTTCCTTTATCGCCTGCCGCATCATTAGCAGCGCTTTGCTGCCTACACGGGATCGTGGCGGCGTTGAGCGACGCCAATGGAGCTCCAGGAAGTGGAAGGGACGCCATCCACTACACCCTGCGACTTTTACGTAGGACAACGAGAGGGCCCCACCTGGATAGCCGAACTTGCCAGCATCCTGCAAAGGATGGAGAGAACGGGCTCCAGCAGGCGATGATCCCCTCCCCTGACCCCCAGAGCCCATTGACGTTTAGGTATTTCTGTTTATTTTTTTGTTTGTATTTTTTACCATCCTCTCTGCTGTCGAGGCCATCCTCTCCGGTCTGCGCACCGAACTCCTGGCAAGCTGTGAAATGTGCCTCCGTCGGAGGCCACATGGTTGCGGTCTCTGCGCGTGGCACCAGGCTCCAGGAATCGACGCTGAGGGATGGGTGCATCGTGGGTTCGAGTTCCTCCTGCAAGATGACTCTGGCCTTATATTCATTAAGATGCGGCACCAGTGGCGGTTCAAACCGGATGCCCCCGATGAGTGGTCGGGGCTGGGAGTCGACCCTCCATGGTCCTTCCAGGAACTGAATCAAGTGGGGTTCCCCTCCGGTTGTGCGAAGGAGAGGACCCCCCTTTCGGGGACATCCTCCGTCTCGTACCATGGAGCTGGTTGACTGATGATACCTCTCCAGAGTGCAAAGAAGCATGCCGCGTCCTTTGGAGATGTCCTTCTGAGAAATTTCGGAAGCGTCCCTTCGGCGTTCTCTTCAGAGGAGTAAACAGGAGAGGTTCCCTTCGGAGAGAGTAAGGAAGGAGATTTCATTTGTTCTCTTTGGAGACAACCAGGGTGGAGAGTTACCTTCGGGGATCCCTCCCCGAAGGTAACTCTCCCCGGAGAGGAACGGGACTCCCTTCTCCGGATTTCTCTCCTGGATTCATAGGATGGTCATCTCCCGGTGTACCCTCTATCTTGAAGAATTACACGCTCACTCGGGTGGATGGAACGGCGTTAAAGAGCTGCGTGAGCCGCCAGGCGCGAGACAGTTCTTGAGGAACTTGGCGAACCAAGAAAAATGAAAACCTGAAAGAAAAAGCTGGAAGGAAAACAGCGAAGGCAAAAAAAAGAAAACCCAAAAAGGAACTCCATCATCCGAAGGCCAGTAGCCACCCAACGAGAGTTTGTTTAAACGAACGTCCCGGCGATCCCGGGTGAAAACCAAATCACCTCCTCGCTCTTGACGCCCACCTGGCGGCGGCGCGAGGCTTTCTTTGGGAATAATTAAATTTCAATGAATCCCTTTACGGTTTGATTGTCCCCGCAACCGTGCGAAAATCGTCTTCCTCTTCCCGTCGGCTCATCCCGATCCACTCCCGTCTCCAGAACCCGCCGCCGGCACGCGTGCACTGGCGCTCCCCAACCCGCGCGACGCCGTTCCCTCCCGGCTCCCAGAGAGACCAGTGGAGGAGGTGTGGGCGAGGGATCGGCATTCGCTCTTCGCCGGTTCCGGACATCCGCGTCTGCTGAAGAGCATTTCTCACGTGCTCGGCGAGCAGCAGGCGCAGCCGACGTCCGATCCAATGAGCATTCATCCGCAGCTCGCGGGGGCATCCATAAAAGGCAAGAAATGCACACCTTCCCCTCAAAGAGAAAAAAAAAGTGTCCTTTTCCTGCCTGCAGTTTTACTGGCTTCGTGAAGTCCTCGTGCAGTTGATTTGTGGCCATCCAGGCAAGAAGATTCCTGCATGTTCCCAGCTAATGGGCATATAGGTTCTTTTGGAACGCGCTATTTGAACAGAAACTGCGAGAATGTACAGAGCAACATAATTCGGGTGAGAACTGGGCAGCAGCGTGAAAGAAAATGGACCCGCTTGCATCTTATTTACTGAGCAAGTTTCTTCGTAACGGCTTTTCAGCCCCTTCTTCAAGTTCTTAATCACTCAGTGTTGGTGTTGAAGTCGCAGAGGTCTCTGTTTAGAAAATCGGCCGAGAAATTCTTGGATACGTGAGATGAGGCGGGGGTGGATTGATCCGCTGACAGGAAATCACTTGGAAGCGATAAAGTGAATTTCGAATTCCAAGTCTTCTACCTTGAGAAGTACGGAGGTGTGTTGGAGTTTGCGTTGCCACGAGGGTGCTTCCGAGTGCAAAAATGAGATGCGTGACCTCTGCGTCGTGGAAGGTTCTTAGCTTTTCTCACTGGCCATCATCCCTTTCCCATGCAGAGTCGTCCACGGTGGGATAATTTTCTTCCGTTTCTCAGTGACCCCACGGTCCGGCTGAAAATCAGCTCAGCACCTTAGGAAGGAATTAGCACAAAAGCACATCATTCGAGCAAGAAAATGGGGTTGGTGGTAATGAGTCCGATGGGCTCCCGTGTCACGAGGCGCTCCCATGACATGGGGTACACGGAACTGCAGAATTCGATTAATGGCAATCGCTCAGACTCCAGCAACACCTGCTGCTGAGGAAAACGGCAAAATGGAAGAATGTACGTGTGGAAGAAACCTTTGTGAAAACTACGGCCGAGCTGAGAGGTTGATTTTTCACGTGTTGAGATTGGAACGAAGAAGGAATAGAAGAGCTTGATGCGAATTCCGAAACATCTCGTGTAAGACTTGAAAAATAAGAGTTCTCGGTGTAAATCTGCAAAACGATGTGAGAATTTCACATTAAAAGTCGGTGTACGCATTTAAACTTTTTTTTTTTTTTTTAATTGAAATCCCCTTTGGGCTCGCTAAGAGACTCGAGAACCGCCCGCCTCTTGGAAACGTCCCTCGAGCTCTGCTGTGTCACCTCCTTCATACTGTTTGGACGAAAGTTCAATGGCTGAAGACGCAAAGAAAGAAAGGCAGAATCGGCTACTTGAAAATTTATATTTCTGGGGAAAAAAAAAATCCCTCAAATAGAAATTTCCGATCTACATTTCGACGAAAAAGACATCAAGAACGAACGGTTTTCGAGGGAACGTTAAACACCGAAATGGCTGCCTTTTATCCGTTGCTTTTCTGCCTGTTCGGAGGAGACGAGCATCGGACATGCCAGGCTGTTTGCAACCTTTATATGAGCTTTGGTTTTTAATATAGTATAAAAGATCTTGCAATTTTTTTTTATCCGTCATCATCTACTCGAATGGCAACTTCATTGCGATCGCCAACTCTGGATTTCACGGCAGTAGTCCAACAAAATGTCCGTGTTAATATTTAGGGCGATGGGTGTCGACTTATCTTCAAAGGAACGAAAATTCCTCAGGATGAAGAAATCTTTTTCATGAACGAAAACCAACAGCTGCGTAAATGAAAATTAAATCAGGACGTAAGGAAAAGGGAAGACCGGTCGCATCCAGAGAAGGAAAAAAAAAACATCATCGCCGACAACTATATCCTGCATTGTGCTTTCAATTTATGCACCAGGTGTTGGGAGGAGTGCAGAATGATAAATCTAAACATTTTCTGAGTGCAAAAGATGATGACCACACCCTTTAGCAAAATGAATCGAAATTTATGTTAATGGATGCTCGGTCTTAAATGCACCCAGGTAGCAAGGACGATTTCTTGAACGCACTCATTTGTTTCATGGAGTGCTAAAAGATGTGCATTTTGTATTCCAAATTTTTTAGGTTCGCAACCGCTTCAAAAAAGTCAGCAAGCAGCTTGGAAGAGGAAAAAAAAAAAAAATCAGCAAAATTCAGTGGTATCGATACATTTCTGCTTCGTTTTATTTCATTCGATTTCATTTTGAAATCCGTCCCTTCAGCAACGAGATTAATCAACTGAATAAAACAAAATCTTCGGTCCGCTGAAATTTTCTGTGAACGGCGCGAAATTTAACCAGATAACAACTCAATCGATTATGCATGCAAGAACAGCCGATCTCTCTGGTTTTACGTTTCTGCAGCAACTTGAGTGTTCATCTCGAACACTTGTCCGGGCAAAGAATTCCCTTCCTGAAGAAGTCGAGTTTGAGCGCGACCAGGCTAGGTAAAAACGACTGTACACAATAGAACAATAATCGAAAATGTATATTCCTGTATGTACATCCGTGTTGTGAATGTCTGCTGAGCAAGATTGAAGAGAGGGCCACGGTACAGCAATGAGTCACTCGTCTGGCTAACAGCCCCGAAGTTGTATAGACCAAAAGGCCTTTTTTGTAAAGTGGTGGGTGTTGCCCACATGCGTTTCCTTCAGTTCTTTGTCAAGCTGCGGAAACCGAGATAACATGACGGAATGCCCTTTTTTCCTTTTTTCCCTGCGCGTGTGTTTGTTTGTTTGTTTTGTCTGGATAAATCGCCGAGTGCCATCTGCAGACGGAAGCATCTGCATCGCGCTCGATGATTTGAGTCATTCCTTTAGAGGTCTGCCTGCGAAGTTGGCCACCCTGAGATTCGGGTCCAGCGTTGATCAGGAGGCCCTCAGCAACGGGGAAGAGTCCAAGTGGCTGCAGAGGCGCGTGGTCACTCCTGCATTGCAGTCAACCAGGTTTTTGGATGCTTTCTGGCATCTGCAAGTGTTCTCGAAGTGTATGGAGCAGTTTTTCAAATTACGAAGAGTAAAGGCGGCCCACAGTTCACCGGTGTCCTCTTTGATGATTTGTGCAGTAGAAATCACCACGATGATTATGGGTGCAGTGTGATGTGCTTTCTGAAATCCTGGTGATCACAGCCCAAGGCCGTGCGTTTAGTTTGACCCGTACATCCATAAAGTTGACCTGCACCTCCATGGAAGTGCTGCTGGATCAGTCACAGTTGTACCCTCATGTAACAGTAGCAAACGTGTACGATATTGCAGCCGATATAGGCAAAGATATCGTTTTTATGATAGAGGAGAATGGAGAAACATGCATAAAAAACCTCATGCCCAAAGTTATTCTTATTTTGGAGCAGTTGGAATCATTTGCAATATTTCACGAAAAAGAAGACTATTTTGTCCAAGAACTTACAACAAAGTTGTCGAGGGTTCAGCAGGAAAAGGATGAAAAAACGGAAACGTGTAAACGACTTGAGAAGGTTAGTAATACCTTTTTAATTGAATTCATGCTTGGTCAAACAGTTATGGATGTTGTGTACATCAGTTGTAAATTGCATTCTGTAGGCGGTGTAACGTAACTATAATCACATTGTAGATCGAAAGTGGTTTTGAAATGCTATTATTACAGAATTGTTTGAAATTCCTGGAGAGGTTGTGCTCCAGAAATCGAAACGTCCGTGGATTTTCCAGGTTTTATTTTTCTCTAGCGCAGTGATACGTAAGAGTTTTCACTTTAAAGTCAAATGATTGCTGTGAAAGCCCTTTTCTTTAATAAATTTTAGAATTTCAAGGACGTGCTGCTGTAAATCCTGTCTATCCGATATTGTTAATCCAAAGAAAAATGTGAATTGTCAACAATATGAATGATTAAGGATCATTCATGTTGTTGATTGTTGATAGGACTGGTGAGATTTTCACAGTTCTGGTGATAGGAATTGGACAGCTTGGAGGAAAACTGGAAAAAAGAGACCCAAGATTTAATGGCCATAATGGAGAAGCTCCAGACTGAGAATAGGAAGTTGCTTCAGGAACTGGAAGAAAGGAAGGGCCAAAGTCAAGGTTCGATGCTGTAGCATGTGGCAAAGCTCTATGCTACAGAAGTTCACTATAGGGATGTGGATATGGAAGCCCTGGTCCACTTGCAAATTTCTGGAGAACGGCAGAGGGAGCAAATTCATAAATTGGAGGAACAGATAGAGCAGCAAACTTCAGCTATTGAGAATGTAAGTTGTCCTCGCAATGATGGCTCATCCCATTCCTGCTTGCATTGGGATGAACACAGGAATCGAATTTTTGCCTGACAGCCATATTCAGTTGCAGCTGAGTTTGTCTGAGTGCATTCAACAGAAGCAAGAGATAAGACGCAAGAAACAAATCTTTCAGAATCAAGCCAAGATACTCATTGAAGAGAAAGCTGCTTTACAACTTCAACTGCAGCAGCAGATTCACCAGTGCCACCTTTTGAACAAAGAACTTAGCTTGTTGCACAAGGATAGGGAGGATGTGATACAAAATCAGGTCAGTAAATGCTGTGTGTCAAAACTCTTCAGTGTTGGATTAGGGATTCACTCCTGTGAAGAGAGATCAGAATCCTGCTGATGCAGAACAAACTTGCTTTTCCTTTGATGAACTTCGAGATATCATTCAAGAGCATCCAAGTGAACTGGGTGTTCAGGAACTGCAAGAGGATTTGGAACGTTTCCAGTCTCAGGAGACAAGCCAGTGAGAAGTCGGACACTTTTGAGGGTTGTTTCTCATGTCAGCAGTGGTGAGTCGCCTGTGCTTGGTGAAGTCGAAGCAGCTGTGCAGGGGCCTTTGCCCAGAGAACCAGATGATGCCCCCTGGAAACGATCGGAATCCGGCATCCGCACATTGTATGTAGAAATTGCATTTGAAATTTGAATATCGAATCGCTCCAGTTTCCGGAAATTATTTGGAGATCGATGGCACTTGTCTCCTTACTCCAGCCCATTTCATGCATACCAGTATTCAATCCATACAAAGTAGTTTTCAATGTTATCTGACAGTAGCTTTTCAGTTTCTGAATCGTGTTCACAAGTGAAGCTGGAACCAGAGGCATCCAGCTGGAGGGCTGGAGGGAGTAGGAGGGAAAACCAAAAAAAAAAAAAAAGGATCTTTTTCTTGTGCAAACTGACGAATTTCCGTTGACATTAACCTTTTATAATCAGCTGGAAGTCGTTTACACTGCTTTCTGTTTGCATATACTATGCTTGTAGCTGAATAATTGAAATACACTTCCGTTTGAAGTACCATGTTGCACTTTATTGCCTCGGTTTGTGCCCCTCCTCCTCTCCCATCAAGAAATGCTACCATCAAACATCTGATGCATGTAGGCCGCCAGTCCTGTAGCTTGAAATGGTCCACCGAAGGGAACTGCCTTTCATTGAAGGAACGCTTGGGTTCAATTCATGTGTTTGGTATCGTGAAGGGCCAAAAACGAACGGTGCAGAATATGCACCCCATCACTTTAGAGGGGCACGAAAGTAATCGGCCTGATTTCGTGCTGCAAGCACATTGATGGGGGAGGGGGGCGAGTTGGAACACCGAGCTCACCTTCTGGAAGGCCTGTCCGGAGTACGGCCCGTTAACAGTGTGGCACCCCTGGAAATTCGCAGTCCTCTGATGCTCCCGTTTCACGCGAAAGCCGGCGTCGGGAATCACGTCGTCTGGATCCAGCTGCGAGCTGTTTTCATCCCGGGACTTTGCGTTCCCAATCAGTCCCGGATCGTTGGCGGGCAGCTCTTGGAGGTGTTCCCGCGACTGTTCTTGTGGGGTAGAGAGAATCTTCGGCGTGATGTGCCCGTGGGTGAATCTGCTCTCAAGCACTGAAGGCGCGAGGTCGGGAGCATCCGTTATTCCCGCTTCCTCGTGCAAGAGAGGGGCTGCGGTGGAAGCAGTCAGTAACCAACTGAAAAGTTCGGTTCCCCCCCAATAATTCGGACGCTGCAGATGAATGGCTTTTTGCCATGCGTGGCAGTCGCATTGGAAGGTGAAGAGTTCCGCCCAATTTTCAGTAAAAGAAAGCACACTTCCGGCCATATTTTTTTTTTTGTCTCTGAACTTTTTTTTAATTAGGCGCACTTCTCAGACAGCTTAAGTGTTGCTGACTTGAATGCCACAGACACTTATTTGCTGATCTCCTCGAGCTTAATTTACTGTTGCCACCCGCATTGCCCCTGTGATAATTAGAACAGACACTTCCATTGGTCGCATCCGTTGCTGAGGATGCAATGCAATTAATAATTGATTAATTAACATTGCGTGCTCTTCCGCTACTCCGTCCTATCCTCTATAGCTCTCCCAATTAAGCTCTCCTGACGGTATTTGCAATTCCATCATTCGTGCTCCCAAAGGCCAACAGCTGACAATTTTCAGCTTCCCTGCACAGTGAATGCAAGGTGTGAGAAGGTTACTGACGTTTTGTCCAATTTAGGATTCGACGTACGGATCTTCATATGGAAAACGTCATTCTTACACGTAATCCCCACCTATTTTGCCACGTCTTTGTGCCACCTGGCAACAGGATCCTGCCATCCCTCTCTTCCGTGGTCTTAGGGAATCATCTCTCCATCCCTTCAATACGTCATACTCCACCGTGTTACCTCCAGATTCCTGCCAATGCTATCCTCGACTTGTGAAAGGGTGTCCCCACTCCAGGTGGAGTGGTCACGCGAGGTTTCTGACCGGATGCACCCTGCTACCTGAGAACCCAAGGAAAGACCACCGCGGAGAAGGTACGTCCTCGCAAGGAGCTGCGCCCACAAACGAGGCACCTACTCCTCTCTCAAGGACGACCCCATATCGAAGACGAGCGAGTCTCAGAGACCGGGAAGCACGCAGGGGTCGCATCCTTGCGTTCTCCCTGTATGTCGTGCTGTTTCTCCTCGCGTCCACTCTCCCTCTTACACACGCTGGGCTGCAACTCGGCTTCCAGCTGGACGGTTTCATCAGCTGCAGCTGGGTAGGGTTGAGACAGCGGCCGGGTGGCTCATCGTTTCTGGCATCCGGGAACTCATTCCGTGCTCAACTGTGCTCTTTCGGCAGTGCAACCTCCGGATTTTAGGCGTTAATGGACGTTCCCAACTGCTCGGTCAGCTGTTAGAGCTCAGCCACCGCTCCGCGACGCGTTGCTCTGCCAGAATCCATTTCAGATAATCATTTCGTTGTCACCATCAGTAGGAATATCCTCATAGCGTGTCGTTGCAGGAAGGAATGTGCAGAAACGATGCTTTGCCTCTTACTCTCGATGGATTTGAAACGAAAATATGGAACAAAGGGATTCCCACTCGTGCTGCTTTCTTTCCAGCATTTATAACATGCAAACGCTAATGTGCGTGTTAACCACATAGTTATCTTCAATCTTTGAATTTTCTGATTCGTGGTCCGCGAAAACACAAGAGGCTCCCGTTTAATGCGGGGGAGTCATTCCACTTTTACGAATCTGCGTTATATGAACCCTAAGGGTTGTTCACGGATAAGTACGATGGTATCTGTAAAAGACGTACGATGTATCTTAAACATCATGA
The DNA here is from genome assembly GCA_036172245.1 of Raillietiella orientalis. NCBI lineage: Eukaryota > Metazoa > Arthropoda > Ichthyostraca > Raillietiellida > Raillietiellidae > Raillietiella > Raillietiella orientalis. The sequence continues at coordinate 613,870 of JAYWIR010000054.1, read as the reverse complement.
CAGCGGAATAAGAGTGTGCTCCCCCGAAGAACTTGTTGTCCCTCCCTCGTGCGTGGACACTTCTGTGTTCCCCCTTCCATGGGGGCAGGACGTGCTCTTGCTGGTGCATTGGGGTTTCCATTGCAACCAGCGTAGCAACGCTGTTTCCGGGGGAGTTTCCTCCCCGAACTGTAAAAGGTGCGGAGAAGCAGAAACGCTCCCGCACCTGCTCCTGGACTGCAGTGCCCTCCAAAGACTGTGACGGAGGATGGCCTCAGCTCTCCTGCTCCAGGGGGACACCGCAGGGGATTTCATGCGCCGCTTCTTCACGCCAGGCGACCTGTTGTTAGGTGTGGTTGTCGCAACGATCTGTTGCATCCGCGCCATCGACAAGACCCGCCTCCAGTTGGAGTTGCAGGCGATTTTTCGAGAGGTCATCGGTTTAGCCGACGACATGACGACGGCCGCCAGGTAGCTTCATCTTCAAGAAGAAGTGAGAAAAGGGGTTTTCGACATCCAACGCCAGTTCTGAAAGGAAGGAACATCCGAAGCCAAAGATTCCTGTCGCCAACCCCCCCCCCCCACACACACCACCACCATATCCTTTTTTATATATGTATTTGTGGTCCCCTCCCTCCCGTTCCGGTTTTACAGACCTGCGTGTCGGGAATCCTTTCCTCCGTACCTCCGTACCCTTTGTCTGGGAACTTTTGTCCTCGGATAGTTTAGCAATAAACGCCCCGGCGCATTCGGGTGAAAAACAGCGGAATATTCATTATCTCACTTCAAAATGAAAACAAAGTTGAAAGCGCTCGTTCGCTGTTTGACGTAAGGTGAAAAGGAAAGAAACAAAGCTTTTAGAAAACTTCGTTGGTTTTTAGCCAAAACCCAAGTAATGCCACAATCAACCTCCGTTCTCGGCCCTGTCATTCTCGTTGTCGAAAAACGCATCTTACTGCGCTATTTCACCCAGAGAATGTGAATAAAATGGAAGCCAAACTCCTACGATCACGGTGTTCTTGAAAACTGTTCCATAGGATCAAAATCTGTCCGCGGAGTCGGATCCTCGGAGCTGATCTTCCGCGTTAAACGACGGCTGTCTCAATTTCCTCGTCGCATTATGCAGGGGGACACCTACTCAATTCCGGCCAAGCTTACCAGATGAGTTGGAGCTCAAAATAATTTCTCGAAAAAATCTGTTTGACCAACAGTTGGGCTGCACTTTTTTTCCCTCTACGCGATGGAAGCGCTGAGTGGACCAGAAGCAGTGCGTCCCCCACCCTCGGTGCTGACCGACCCTGGAGACGTGTCCTTTCTCATGAGGACGCACGAATGCACATACCTACTTTTATGAAATTCGTGCCGACAAAAAAATCCGTGTTCCATAACCTGATCTTTTTAACTTGATAACACTTTTGACCTGTATCTTCTTAACTTCAGAATCGCACATCATCTCTTAAGCCATGCATCAATATCATCCCAGTTATGCTCGAGGAGACGTTTCTGACCTCGTGCAACATCGGAGATTATTTGGATAAATTAGCGTGAAGCGGTGCCCCCCCCCCATTGGTAACTTTGACTTTTGTAGTTTGAGGTAACATCTAAAGTTAGAGAAAGGTGCATTTGCATGATAGTCAGGTGTTCTTTCAGGAAATACTGTTTCAACAGGATTTCTTGTATTTTTCCAGGACGAGGGGATGTATTTTTTCGACGACGAGGATAGAAGGATGCATTCCGCCAGTTTGCACCGATTCCTAATCGAGGAGCACTGTAATTGGAATTATTTGTTATTGGAACGGAAGCTCTTCTATTCTGCAATGCCAATCTCCAAAGTATTCCGATAGTGACGCTTACCGAACACAATGCAACGGGGTTTAGAAAATGCATCTGCATCACAAAAAGGCCTTCGTTATCTCATAATCATCGAGCTGCTTAGACATGTCATCGGTCCCCATAGGTATTCCCATTCATTTTGACTTGGTTTCATGGCAAGTCAAGCTCAATTAACTATTTGAAGTGGATGTTTTGTGCTTCACATGCGAGCAGATTCTTCGAAGAACAAGTCACAGACCCATAAGCTCATTTTGCAACCGTGGTCGTACTTGTAATAAGCAGCACGCGTGCGTGCCTCCCCTCCGATTTTGCACCTGGGAGATGCAAACATATTTGCCTTGATTTCTGAAGCATCTGACTGTCCTCGGTATGAGAGGTTTTCTGCAACCTTAAAAACAAAACAGAACTTTGTACCACCATAACGCGTTGCTGTGTGTTTGGTAACTCTGCTACTTGGCGGGAAGCAGCCGATGTGAATCCTATGGTATCGTTTTGCAGTTTTTTCGTATCTTGAGGGTGTCAGGAGAGGCAGTCAATTTTTCGAGGGCTTCAAAAAGTCAGAGAAAGAGGAAGCCAACTCCAGGGAAGTTTGCGAAGATAACCGAGTCGAAAATTTCACCCTCTTCTGTCAGGTCGCACGGATGCAGAAGGACCAGCAGAAAGTTACGGAAACCGTCCCCTCGAGAGAACCGCAAAGATCGGGGCTGATGAGCTCCCGGAAACCAGTCGCGGGCACGACTGCACACAGAACTCCTCTCGGGATGTCTTCTGGAGGAGGCCAGTAGATCACACACTGGTCTTGGAAGGACCAGCTGTGGGAAGACCGGGCAGTCGGGCAGTTGAGTGCAGGCTGAATACAGAAAGAGAGAGAAAAATTCACAAATGATGAGGAGACCCGGGGAAAAGAAAAATGCAGCGGCATCAGTGACAACCCTGAGATGAATGCATGATGAACAGCATTGCGAGATATACTTACTTATTTTCCTCTCCGAAGTCCCACGGAGGGGAAAAAAAAAGAGAGAGCTCAAAGAGGAGATCAAGGATTTCCAAGATTTGAAAAGGTTCTCCGCTAAGAAAATCATGGGAACGTCTGTGAGGAACAAGCAATGGAATGGCGCCGGTCTCTACAGCAGAGCAGCGAAAGACGTTGCTCCGAAAGAAGCATCTGTACCTACACGGCACGCTTACAGAAGACCGATGGCGATGTCTCCAAGGTGACCATCACGAACAACCTGCGCGAATGCCAGTGGTTGTACCAATTTGTCAGCTTTGGCTTTAATCCCTGGAGTTCTTCTCCCGCAAAGTAACCACGGGAATTTCCTCTAAACACTTTCGCATCGCATCTGTCAACGCACTTTCGGTTGCTTCGGAGGGTTTTGAAGCACTCGGTAATTTGAAATCAAGTCAACTGGGAAACCATGCTAACGTGAAAACACCCGTTCACTGCCTTCCTTGAAAGGCATCTTTTAAGTAATGTTGTTGTTTTTAATTCTGCTTTGTGATCGCTAGAACAGCTTTTTCCGGCTCAACTGAAATCGTTCAAAGTCGTTTATTACTTAATAAAAATTCAAGGACACCCGTGAAAGCTCCTAAGCATTTCACCCCAGAAAAAGCACATTTGGTTCTAGCTTCAGGGATGTGTTTGCATCAGAAATTGCCCACTGCCTCAAATTGATTGATATTTTCCATTACGATGCAATTTTCCACTAACTATGTTTTATGGCTGCGAATTTCATGCACCACTCTCTGATAGGGCCCTCAATTATGCACTGCAGCATACAAGACCTGTACACATAGAACTCCATCCCAACATTTTGGTGTATTATTATTACACGATGCACATTATGGCCTTTCCTGTGTTACGCGATGCCCTGGGACTTGCAAATTTCACAAACACTTTACAATTCCATAATCTCATATGTACGAACACCGTATCTTCAATGTCTTTGTATTCAGCATCTGGTGCTTTTTAGGTTGCACTGACCATCCCCACTTGAATTTTCAACCGGTTTTGGAATATCTTCTTTATTTTTGGGTGTCGTCGAGATTTCCAACAAAAGCACTACAAGAAATGAAGAAAAACAATCGAGAGCCTCGCATGATTCTGGATATTCGGATGGCTTGAATGGTTGCTTGCATTTTTCCAAACCTGTTCCATCAAACTTAGACCATCTTATATTGTGTGCACATGTGGAAATTCCTCAAAGAACTTTCCTCAAGGAACAAAAAACCAGATCACACGTTACTAAGCACATATGAAGCATTCCTTCCAATGTGCTCAGCTTACCAACGGGTCACCCTACCCTTTCTGACATGCTTATTCATCAAACCACACAATTCACATATTTTGCTGACATCTCAGCAAATCACAGTCCACAATATTTGAGAAATTTGTCTGCTAGTAGCATCTGGCCTTGCTGGCTTCAGCTAGGTTATCCACATTTATGCATGGTTCTTGAACCATGATAAAACTGTACAGAACTTGGAACAGAGTAAACTGAATTGATTTGCCAGTCATGGCTTATGCTTGCATGTGGAAATCTAAATTTTAAACTTACAAATGGATTTTCTTTATTACTGATACACATCATGATACACACAACCCGTATTATCAGATTATTTATGCCTCTGATCTGGCAAAATCACATACTAAATGACTTAAACAAACGCCTTCCTAATAACCAAATTGTTCACACCAGTATTGTCAACAGTAACAACAAGAATCCCATCTTAATGCTTCTTGATATGTACTGGTGATGGAGGTTTTCCAGGATGTAGGTATATAAATGTACCAAAGAATACTAGAGCTGTACCAAACCAATGCTGCATTGTGAATGCATTCCCAAAATAAAGAACTGACAGCATCAAACTAATAAATTTCCTCAACGTGACCACCAAATTAACTGACAAAGATGACACTAAAGTAGACAGTCGAAAAACTGACGAAACACAAATGTATCTGGAGAAAATACAGATATAGTGATGATTAAAACATGGCTTCTTACTGAGTTATCACATTGAACAATAACAGCAGCCACAGATATGGAACAAATGATTTTAAGACAGGAGAGGAAGCATTGAAGATGAGAACATGATTCCAAATATCTTGGTAGAGCAGAAAAAAGCCCGGTAGGGGAAGAAGGTGCTGGAAAAAAAAAAAAATGGAACAGAAGTTAAGGACTCAACAAGGACTCACCGTATAATATAATGCCTCCTCAGAATGTTTACCATGCTTTTTATACATAGTTTCCTGACAAATACCCATATATGAACCCAAAAAAAGAGCAAAAGTCATCAGAAAGATACCTAGTTGCTTTTGAGAGCTTTTTCATTTTCAGCTGCCTACCTGCTGCCCAGCTAAGAACATCTACTGGTCTTTGATCATGTTGCGTGATAGATTTCTGTGCTGTGGAAGCTATAGTGCAGACTATCACTCCTGATGTTATCATGATAACACCGAAATATTTGTTCCAAGAATATCTGTTCTTCAGCAAAATAACTCCAAGGATTAGATTGGCCACAAGAGATCCCTAAAAGCTTCTCATTGATTCATTGCGTCAATGGCTTACCGACTTGAAGATCATATGCAGAGGCATCGGAATGTCAAATGTAAGGGCATAATTATTGGACACACTAACCAAGAAATATAAGCAAATGAGACGCAAATATTCTCTAGGGAAAACGTGAAAACTACATCAGGCAAAACAATGATTTCCTCACTTGCGTGCAATTTTTGGTTGGAATGTTTCAAATTTACTTGTAAAAATAAATCCATGTAACGCTACAAATAGGAACTGAGAAAATGTAATAATGTTTGCACTTCCGGGAGCCTCTCTTGAAAGTAAATGTACACTAACATGGAACAGTCCAATACCTACTTAATCAGCATTTCTAAGAGGGCAACGTTCAGGCAACATGCTCCAAATATTGACACTACTGATATCGTTATGGCCTTGGTTGGTTCATCTGGCTGCATTTTGAAGGGCAGACGGGTGAACCACTCAACCTCTTCCAAACTGGCCGAATTTCATCAACTCCGACACCCTCACCTACGCAGTGGTGTGGATCACGTGGAGTTCATTTCCCTGCTACATGCACTGTCGTACTCTGCAAAATGCACAAGTGTACAACGGATGGGGGGGGGGGGGGGAGAGAGAGAGAGAGAGAAAGGAAAAAGGGGAAGGGGTGCCAAACATCCCATATTGCAAAAATTATCCACACACCCAACACGTGAACACTCAACACCAGCAACATCACCGAAATACGGATGCCGGCCACGGCTTGCCATGGGGCATTTGGAAACTGCCGACGACTTACAAGAGGAGCACAGAAGGCAGAAAGCACGTGGCAAGCTCGCGCTCGAAACGTTATCTTGGCCTGGATGCACCGCTGGAGCTACAGCCCAGCATCATCGAGTGGAGAGCTCCAAGCTTCTTGTTGCCGGGGCCGCAAGCAGGCACAGCAACCGCTTGACCTCGGCAGCGGATGATCAACTCTGAAGGTTAAAAGGAGTGTTGCAGCCGTGGTGCCCCTCGCCTAGCAGGAAAAAAAAGAAAAAAAGCCTGCCGGGTGCATACCGTCGTCCCTCAACGTGAGGGACTCGCAGTTCGAACTCCCGACCCCATGATGCACGCACCCTATTTACTGTCTAGAAGATTGTGTGGGGTTACTGACTCATTCTCGACAAATTTCGAGATTCGTTACGTAGTACCGAGCTCGGAGGGCAAGAACGCCACCTCGCTTCTCCAGGGTGCGGGTACAGAAATAACGGCGTCATTAATCACTAATACACTTTCAGTCAGTTTTTGTGTTCGCCATTTTTTACTCAAGCAACAAGGAACTGTCACAATCGATTCTGAGCAGATGCTCACTATTACGTCTACTTGAATCTTTCTTAGCTTCGTATACTATCCATTTTTGACTGTGGCTTCGGAATGCCGACTGCTTTACGGTTGACAATTAACAACAACGTGGAACCAGGTCAGTTCCACATAATGAAGCTCTGCTTTCCGTCTTTGAAATCTATCATTATGATCTTATGTTTTGCTTCCTTGATTTACTAGGACTGCCTCACGATATCATACGGAATGCTCCCCAGTCTTGAGGCACTGACCTCTAAAACGATGGTGAAGGGCACGCTCTTCATTATCGCTTTTTCCTGTTTGTGTCTTCACTTTACTTAGACGGGCTGGTCTTTCCTTTTCTGTTAGTTCTTCTGCGATTGATCGATCTGATTTTTCTTTATCTCTATTTTGCTGATTTAACGAAAATCGACAAACAAAAGTATCATTATTCTCCTTTCTCATCAAACAGTTGCTATCTCTCACAATCTTAGTTTTGGAGCCGTAGAAAGGTTTTTCTATTTTATATTCAAGTAAGTACATAACCAATCAATCTACTATATAGGCACGTTCCAGCTTTAAGCACGTATGTTCACTGTAATGATCAAAATTTTTCAAGTTGACCACCCAAACCTTTTTTGATTTCGAGGCACCGGTTCTAAAGAACATGGATTAATTATGCGCAGGGAATTCCGGGATAGAAACAGTAAATGGACACAACTTTCGTGTCTATGGGTGTACATTTTGATAAGTCTGTTCCGACGAGGATAGACGAAGTCATCACCATGCTTGTTTATGACCGCGCATCACCGTCACATTCAGTTGACCTACGAGATGTAAGGGACAAAGAATCTAAATCCAGCAACTATTCAAATGTTCGCTGGATCTAATTCAGACGTCACCACCGGTTACGGCAAGGATATCAGGATACAGAGTTTTCATCGTCGCGTAATTCTGAGCGGTACAGTGGAAGAGAGGAGGCTGAAGAACATGCCAGATCAGATAGCTCTCTCCATTACCCCGGGTTCACATGGCTGAGGACAGTGCTCGCGTGCACCAAGTAAAATACGTTGCCCGCATTGCTTTTCGATGTCAATAGAAGAGTTCAACATAAGCGGAACCTCCTGACCCCTGTCTTGACATCCTGGCCAAATCAAGAGGGACAAGAAACCTGCATTCCAGAAGCTTGCAGAAGAGTGCGTGTGACACCTACCTCCTACATTATCGTCGAGGATGAAACCTCATCCATGCTATCGTGACCATCCAGCAAAACGGCAAAGCAACAGTAAAAGGATCCACTGCCTTTAGAGTAAAAAAGTTTGTTCTCGTCCCAGACGACAACAAGCAGTGTAGATTTTTTCTGCCGTAGAGATGCAATGTGGAACGGAATTTGCCGCTGCTGGCCAAACTGTCTACCTCTTCCTAACGCTCAATTTTGAGAAATTCTCGTCAGGCGGGCTTTGGTATCGAGTAGATGGCTCACCTTCCTGCACGGTCTTCCGTATAATGAGTCTTGTCCAATACACTTCTTGCCGATCTCTATTCCGTATTTCTCATATCCGTGTGAACATTCCCTACCCCTACTGCTGAACCAGCAATAGAAGCAGCACCGATACACTAACACGGGAGCCTAATAGGCAGCTGGACAAGGGAAACTCACAGCATCCTGCTTCCGGAGATACTGCGAGTTTCCAGAGCTGATTAGACCTTCGGAAAAGAAAACCGCATATCATGCAGAAGAGGCTGTTTCGAACAAATCAGCAAAGGTGCGAAGCCATCTTGCATGTACAATTATGCAGCCAGTCCTAGAAGTTTGAGGACTTTGGTACTTTGAGCGTGTGTGTGTGTGTGTGTGTGTGTGTGTGTGTGTGTGTGGGTGGGTGGTTGGGTGGATGGGGGAGAAGGATCTGCATGTCGAAAATTCAAAAACCGACTGCTTTTCAGAATGCCTTCGTGAATGAAAAATCTGCTTTTTTTTTGTTTTTGTTTTTTTCGAAATGCTTTGCTGTTGTCTGTTCTGTATGCTTCTTGTGTGCAACTTCGGAAGTGGGATGACATGGTCCACGATACTAATTAAACAGGAGTTACTGGCATCATTATTGCCTCTGTACATGGCAGGAGTCGGGCATGTCTCATTTGTACAGGAAGCATACTTCTTGGAAGGCGACACATGGAAAATCCTTTCGTCAAAAAATAGGCAGGAAGCACTTTTTTAAAAACAGAACACAAAAATTTCCCAAATTTAAAGGTAAAACATGCATTTTTCTTAACACTGAAGGACTTCGGTGAGGTGGATTTGAGTAGTACATAATTTCAGCCAGGAGAGATTCTTCCACACCACCTGTTTTTGGTGCTACACACAACTAAGACCCTATCAGTTGCACATTCGCCTCCGAACAGAACGGAATGATGCACTCTTAGACCAACTCCAGATTCTGTGGCCACAATGCAGAGGCTTCTCGCTGTTGTGGGGACGCACCACACCCTGTGAAATTGCTTCACAAAATCACCATTCACTCATTTCATGAAGGGCAGTCGGAACTGGATCTGCACTGTCGAACTGGTAAGCAAATTAGAACCCACATTTCAAAACACTGCATTCGAGAAAAAGATCAGGGGGGCGGAATGAAAAAACGGAACTTCGAATGCACGATTCGGTTGAAATTTGTTCCCTCCGTGAGTGGTCAATCGATGAACTTGACGATATTTAGATATTCAAGGGTCTCCATGTTTCACGGGGAAGAGCAATACTTATGATCTGCTTGACTGCAAACGTAAAATATGCTTTGTGAAGACGCAACCTGCTCCGCCGGCAAAACCTGTTGTACACAGAAACATGGTGGAACGCTTCACTCGATCATTTCAATTAACATCAGGAGGAAGGAATATCCGGCTGCTTCAAGTCTTGTGTGATTCACAGCATAGACCAGCGAGGCGGCAACTCCAGGAAACAGGGGCAACCATGCGAAACGCTTGCGCTGCTACAGCCGCGCCGCCGCTGACGTAGTATTGTTGCGTACCACGTCCGGGCAAAAGCATGCAGATTACGCGAAGGAAATGGGAGGGATCCGCTCCACAGCAGGGATACCACCGTCTCAACTATATAATTACAGTGAATGCAAAACGGTGACCATTGAAGAAGTGCTTGCTCAGTTCGCTGTCTCTTCCATGATTCAGGGTACATGGGTTTCCTCGCTTCTTTGAAGCAATGCTTTCCTCCGGTCTGTCCAATCGAAGACCAAAGAAGGAACTTGAATTCGGTCGGAGGTTTGAGACCAAGTCTCGAAACCGAGGAGGGATCCAACCGATAAGGATGGGAGTTGCCCACGGATCCTCTTTGAAATGAGTAAACGCTGCATTGCGCCTCCTCCCCTCATCCCCCCTTCTTTTTTAAAAAAAAAAAATCAGACAGGCTGGAAGGAATCAAATGCCGTCAGGCCCCAGCGTGGAACGCTCTTGCATCTGAGGATGAGAAACCACACCTCGCATAAGAGGAAGACACACAAAAATAAGATTTTATTCTCATGTTGCGCCCAGTCAGATGTCCCCCTCCCTCCTTCCCCCCCTGACTGCAAACTGATCGATGATCCTCCGTGGATAAGAAGACCGCATAGAAGGGGGAATTTCGTTGGGCAGAAGCTCCCTTCGCCGTGTCCACGAGCCCCTCTACCGGTATCCAGAGCTGCAACGGAAAGTTCGCCCTTCACTCACGCTCCAGGAGGCGTGGCCCCAGGAGGCCTAACCTACTCAGCCCTCTCCCGGCTCACCGTGTGTCTCGGCGCGAGGCCGCCTACAATTCCAAGACCGCTGCTGTCGTCGTCGCTGTCGCCGCGGCCTTCGTCGCCTGCTTCTTGCTCCTGTCGTGCAGGCCAGCAACGCTGCTGTTCTTCCTCTTCAGGATGTCCAGCTCCGCAGTGGAAAGGGCACCTGCACTGAAGCAGTGAGGCAAGGGTGAGGGGCACACGACAGTGCTCGCCGGGTGGACCACGGGCCGCATCCTCAGGACCGTTGCAGCTATCGCATACTGGAAGTGGTTGCGCTGATGTCGTTTCCAGGCGCTGGACATTCGGGGCTGGGCCTCCACTCCCCGGCGGGGCTAGTCGGCCAGCCCGGGTTCCGCTCAATGACTGCACACATGCATGCACACACTACACATGTGCACGCCTGCATGTATACATGCAAATGAGAATCGCATGTATGCATGTGGATGCGGTTGTGCGCGCGTACATTTATATCCGTGCACATACGTATAGTGTTCGATGCATACGTGCACACATGTATGCAAGTGTGCGAGTGAACACTTACGCGTACTCGCCGCTAATATACACATATGCACACACACATATGTGTGCAAATGAAAGTACGCAGTATGTACATGAGCGTCTGTACACCTGCATAAGTACATGGATGCACACATTCGTACAACTGAGTTTTTGCCCGTACACTTATACATATACATGAATGTGTGCATCTGTGTGCAAGTGCACATCAATCACATACACGTGTGCATGTGCATCATACATGCATGTATCTGTGTGCATGTACAATGCGCACTCACGCACATACATATGCATGTGTGAGTACACGTGCCACATGAAGATGTGTATACAAAATGTGCATGTGTACACATGTATGTTCCTGTGCGCATATATACATACACTCACACACACATATACGCATGTATACACGTACATAGATTTAAGCATGCAAACGTATACATGTACTTGCACTTGTACACCTGCGTGCAAGTGAGCACACAGTATCGTTAATGCACAAAGGTTCATGTACATAAATGCACACATACTCTCATGTGCACAGACTTGCGTCTACGCGCACGTATGCATAATTACGTACACGTGTGTGTGACTTGAATTGTGTGCATGTGTGTGCATCTGCGTGCACATGCGTACACGGACGTGCATGCGTACATTTATGATTAGATGCGCACCTGCATGGAATTCACCGCGAGCACGTACGTGTGTGTACATAAATAATTGATACGCGCTCACGAGTAATGCGAGACATACACAACCCTCTACGAAAAAGTAAATGCATTAAATTATATAAAATTTTCACACTGCGTAATCGTGTATGATCATACATAAAATTTCACACATCATAATAAGTTATGCATCGTCAATCTGAAATCTTATGTGAAGTGCCATTCCATCTGAGGTTGGCCATTTATCCCGGGGCGCACATCTTCAGATTCGTCATCTCCTGGCGCGCGGGGGGGTGGAGAAACGCTGCTCTCTGTGCCGGGCAAAAACTGGCTCGGTTCCACACAGGAGGAGGAGAAGGAAGAGGATGAAGAGGAGGAGGCAGGAAGAGAGCCTGCGGTGCGTTCCGGAGGCAGATGATCTCAAAGGGCTTTTGACCTTTTGTTTTCCGGGGGAAGGTCCCAGCCGAAGAACGCCTCCAGCGGACAGCGGGAAACTCCACCACTTCGGAAACTCCCTCCCTCCCACGCGCGCTCCACTGAGGGCACGGGGAGAAGAGGAAGAGCACGAGCCTGTACCATTTTCCTCCCATCTGAGAGAGCACTTTGCCCGGGGACGCCCCTTCACCAAGCAGGAATAGGTAAGAGAAGGTTCGCTTCTCTCTGCAAGTTCGGTTCCCAACGATTCCTCCGCGCGCTAAGCAACAGCAAACGAATCCTTGGCAACCGCCTGCCTTCTCCCGCCACGACCATAGGAACACGAAACGACTCCCCTCATACTATAGCGATGCATTCTCAGTTCTCATGCACGTAGCGAGATTCTGAAACTCGCAATGTACATGAGAACGCAAGGAATTCCATCAGCAGACTCCCCGGCTATCCTCCTGGCAGCCTGTTGCTTCAGAGCCTTGATGCATTCGTCATGTATGGAAACCACTTGCGAAGGAAGTCCTGCTCTTTTTCAGGCGGGAAGAGGTGACCGGCGGCTGGAGCGCCCTCCAGGAAGCCTTTCCTTTCTTCCCTTTCTGCTCGCTCAGGGTCGCTGCTCTTCTGACACCTCAGTTCGCATGCTTCACGGAGGGAAGGCTGCCGTTGCAGCTGAGGGGGGCCGACCTCAGATGCAGCGGGTGCTTCGACGTCTTTCGCCACGAAAGACTGGTTCTTTGCTGCTCTTCAAGCTCCTCACTGGAATGCCTCCCACTCGAACCGTGCGAACGCGGCGCACCCCTTGCGAGCTCCCGGAGAAGCTGCTTCCAGCAGGAGTGTGGCAGCCGAGGGGACCGACGCCACGTGGCCAATAGCCGCTTTCCGGTGCTCGAAGCGCCCCGCGGCGAGAGCCAATCAGAACTCGGCGTGACGAAAAGTCGCCTCCGAACGTCTGCATCACGAGTGGACGGGCAGTCCGCAACGAAGCCGAGCGCCGGCGAGTCGGACGTTTCGCGCGGCAATTCAAGGCACGCGAAATCCCCCGTCGGAAGCGAATGGCGAGGAGTCCCGGGGAAAACGCACCAGTTCCAGGAATCGCGTGAAGCCCGGAATCCCAACGGGGGTCGGGGGAATCCGCCTTGGCAAAGCCCCTGGAATTCTCGGAGAGGAACGTGCCCTGGTTGCGAGGCTGCACGGAGGCCGCTGGGGCTGCTCGGAAGGTTCCTACACCGCGCAGCAATGCGTTTCCGAGAGCGACCCGGTCGAGGAAACGCGCCAAGACTCAACAAGGGACATTACTGGATGCCGTCAGGGGTCACGCGCCGGCGTACACCGTGGGAATCTCTGGATTCCTTGGCCGTAGGGGGCTGGCCGAACCGACAGTGCCGAGGGTGTGAGAAAACAGGACCGGAAGGCCATAACTACTCTGGTGAAGCATGAAAGGTCGAGCGGGGTACCTTTCATGCTTCCATGCGAGAAATGTCCACCGCTGTGGACGAAGGCCAGAGATCTCGAGACGATCTCGGAAGCGGAGAAGGGCACCGGCCCGCTGTTGTGGGCGAGGGTGCCGGCCATCGAAGGATGCATCGAGGAACGCGCAACCGTCTTCTCGCGTGGACAGCTGAAGGGCCACAGGTCACGGCGTCTGGCCTGGCTCCGAGGAGCAGAGTTTCCCCCCCAAAAGGATGCAGCCTGCAGCAAAGATGCTCTCGTGGCCTCGTGGCGACGGCCTCGATCAGGGAGTCACCGCGATCCCAATCAGGAAGGAGGCGTTTTTTTTTCCTTTTCCGAAACCTATTCTTCCAAGTAGGGAGATCTCCACGGTGATCTCCCAATTCCCTGTGAAAGCAGT